>CAUZLF010000015.1:0-58498 GCA_963580285.1 Lucinisca nassula
CCCAATGAAACCAATAGGGTTTATAAGCATGGACAGTCCGACTCCCACGCTTTGCCTGGGCAGGCTTAGATCCTCTTAACAGTACTTGTGTGTGGTCGGTTTCAGCTCTGCATGGAAGTATCATGCTGCCCATCTATTTCTCCAAGCCCCGAACTTGTTTTGGATGAATATCGTAGTGATTTTATGAATGTTAACCCTTACAGTGCCACAACTTTTTTTTGTGCAGATGTCAACTTAATTTATGAAATTATTTTTGAGAGACAATAAGGCTTGACATTTCATGTGAATTGTCTGCCCAGCAGACAATTCACATGTAATGTCAAGCCTGCCCAGCAGGCAATTCACATGTAATGTCAAGCCTGCCCAGCAGACAATTCACATGTAATGTCAAGCCTGCCCAGCAGACAATTCACATGTAATGTCAAGCCTGCCCAGCAGACAATTCACATGTAATGTCAAGCCTGCCCAGCAGGCAATTCACATGTAATGTCAAGCCTGCCCAGCAGACAATTCACATGTAATGTCAAGCCTGCCCAGCAGACAATTCACATGTAATGTCAAGCCTGCCCAGCAGACAATTCACATGTAATGTCAAGCCTGCCCAGCAGACAATTCACATGTAATGTCAAGCCTGCCCAGCAGACAATTCACATGTAATGTCAAGCCTTATTGTCACTTAAAAATATAAGAAAAATATTTGAAAATGATGTCTGCAAATGTAATGGGCAGTTAAGAGTTGATACATGTACATGCAAGAGGAATGTCAAAATTGTTATGACTGAAAAATGGCAGAGGGGCCTTCAGGCCAACATAGGCTGAGTTAAAGTGAATATTTGCACTTGGGTATACCATACCTTTTTATGGAGAAATCAGATAAATGAGCCGGCTCATGACAAAACCTACAATAAGAAGTGCGCCCAACAAAGACTCAGATCAGCCTGCGCAGCCACGCAGTCTGATCAGAGTCTTCATTGTGCGCAGTAAGGATAGCTAAGGGCCCAATGCTCCTTCATGCAGTGTGTGTGTGTGAATTCGGGTTTAACGTCGCTTTCAACAATTTTTAAGTCATATCACGATGGTGTCTGGTTGCGACAGGGAGCTCAATGCACACTTTTATAATGCTGCCTCACTGAAGTATCATGTCCCAGACACATTACATGATACCACACCCAGTCACATTATCCTGACACTGGGTCGACCAGTCCTAGCTCTACCCTGTAAATCTGAGTGCCAAGCGAGGAGCAGCTAGTACCATTCTTAACGACTTTGGTATGTCACGGCCCGGGATCGAACCCGTGACCTCCCATTCCCCGCAGCGGACACTCTACCAACTGAGCTATCGGGCCGGTACTCCTTCATGCAGCAAGAGAAGTCTCTGGTTAGACTATTATGGATGCGCCGGCTGATCTGAGTCTTTGATGGGCACACGTCTTATTGTAGGTTTTGTCGTGCGTTGGCTCAAATTATCCCTTACTTATCCTTGTTAAGTCTCCTTGTCTGGATCTATGGAATGATAATAAACCGTCGTTACCATAGTCTGGATAATTTTCCTAATTTCTGGTTAGAAGCATTGTGGGTATTTGTCGGAATCTAACAAGTACCCACATGTTTTTATTATGAAATAAGAAAAAAAATTATTCCTTGTCACCTAGATCTTTATGGGCCTCCATGACCTAGTGCACAATAGCGATGTCTGTGTTCTGCAATGGAAGGTCAGGCGGTTTTTCTGTAGGTACTCCAGAATTCAGGTTAAACCCCCCCCCCCCCCCCCCCCCCCACCAAAAAAAAAAAAAAAAATGGAGCAATGATTATTGCTGCATATGCTGGTTAATATTATTTTTTGTACCACATGTTTTGCACAATGGACAACTAAACTTAATAGCTTGTAAACAGAATTATCTAAAAATAAAGGTGAAATATCAGAAAATACCATTTGAGCCTGCGCATGACAAAATCTACAGTATATTAATGAGGCTTGAGGGACCATCAGCCTGCACATTCGCGCAGTCTAATCAGTCATCGCTGATCGCATGTAGCTACTGTAGGCTAATATCTAAACAAAGAGGCATAAGCAAAAGGTCTTGTCATAGTGAATGGGTGCGCAGGTTGATTTGAGTCTCTGCTGGTCACACTGGTCTTATTGTAGGTTTTGTCATGCGCTGGCTCATTTCATTTTTCAGCATTTGAGGACTAATGAAGATAGTGTACTTCACTTATCATTATGAGAACACATCCGTGTGTCATAGTACGTTCCTTCATATCTCTAAAAGGTTTTTTATTTCTGATGAAATTCGTAATATTTCCCTTATTTATACCAGAAACATAAGTTGTAGGTGCCCGTTAGAACCGCCTTGTTGACACGGGTTTAATGAGTATCCAGAACCTATGTCTTAGAGCAGAAATAAAGAAAATAAGTTTACATCTGTAACCCCACTTTTCTGTATATAAAGATGGGTGTATGGGGTGTTCATTTCCCATGATGTATCCTTCATGAAGCACTTTGCTCTTCATGAAATTTCAGCTTTGCCAACCGTCTTTATTACATCATGAATGCTGAGTTAGTTATGAAATGAGCCGGGACACAGCATTTGCTACAACTTACATGTGCGCCCAGTGAAGAATCAGATCAGCCTGCGCATTCATATAGTGTCTGACCAAATACTTCTCTTGCTGCATGAAGGAGCATTGGGCCCTTTCCTTTCCTTAGAGTGCACAGCAGAGACTGATACGACTGTGCATATGCCCAGGCTGATCTGAGTCTTCGCTGGGTACATGTCTTATTGTAGGTTTTGTCGTGCGCTGCCTCAACAAAGCATACAATAAGACCTGTGATCAGGATCTACACTGTTTGCTAACAGGATGTGCCGGCAAAAATGGACCACTTAAATGACAAATTGACTTGTTCAGCATATAACAATCAAAGATTCCACCAGTAAGAATTGGTAAATGTGAAGATGGTGTTAAATATGTTGTAAGTTTATCCTTACCACTAAGTATAAAGAGTTTAAACGGAGCCTTTTTCTGCATGCTTTCACAGACCACTCCACAAGAAAGTAGAATATATGTGTGGACATCGACCCCTCAAACCCGTATAAGATTCTTATAGTATACATGGTTTTAACAAGTCTGTGTAAACCCCACTTGTAATATTGTAAACCCCAATTCATTATAGAGGGATATACTTTATTTCTGCCCACATACATAGATTGATAGTACTCATCAGACTTGCCTCGATGAGGTGTTTCTAATTAGCACCCACAATCTATGATAGAACATAAATACATAAAATACACATCTACATACATTGTGGGTACTACATACTTTTGTGGAGATTGATCATGAAATCTTTGCTATGGTCATTCTCTCCCTTTAAAGAGGGCAGTTGTCAGTTTCTCACTGAACTGGTTAACCGTTGATATATAAGCGTGCCAAGAAAAAGTATGGATAGGTCAACTGACCAGCTCAATATAACCTAAATAGTGTTGACAGGGCCATTAAATCTTAAAAGAAACAAACTCGTGACCTGTTTCAATTAGGCAGTTCTAACAAGCACCCACATTCCAGGTTTGATGCAGAATTAAGGGAAGTTTTAAAGCATAAAATGTCATTTTTAAGGATATGGAAGACGGCTTTAACAAATAGGTGTTATCATATTCAGACATGCGTGCAATGACTAGGTAGTTTACTCCAATTTATATAAGAAAATTTTGCATTTACAAGAGGATACATTATTTTCCTTATTTTTGCTTAAAAGCATGGATTGGGGGTACTCAATGAGGCAGTTCTGTTGAGCACCTAGAAGGTAGCATGACAGTCACATATTCCCCCCCCCCCCCAACAAATGCTGGTTCAGAAATAAGAACGGATGCTCTACAGAGAATGGTTGTGCTAACCTTTTGTAATCCTGTTGTTCTACATGGTATTTATTATCTGCTGTGCTTTATTTGATTTTGATACATAGCTCCTGATAAGAAGGCATAAGAAGGATATTTAAGGGATTTATCATTACGAGAACACGCCTATTCAAATATATTGGTAAAATTTTACCGTCAAAAATGATTTTTTCTTTTCAGATAAAAATCCTGATATTTTTCATATTTCTGCTCAAAACATAGATCGTGGATTCTCGTTAAAACCGCCTCAACGAGGCGGTTCTATCGAGCACCCTAAATCTATGTTTGAGAGCAGAAATAAGAAAAATAAGGGTTACCCGTCAACACCAGTTTTTCTGTATAAAAGAGGGGTTCAAGGGGGTCAAAATTATATAGACATGTTTTTGCGATGTTTTCTTGATACTTGTTACAATCACCTCCATGAGGCGATTCTAACAAGTACCCATAACATATACTTCCAATAATAAATAAGGAAAATTATCCTTTAATTATCTGTCACACCTTATCTGGAGCTATGCTAATAGCTTCTTTCTTTTTTGTTCATGATAATAGACATTTTTTTCACATATTAAGGGTGAATGGAGCCACCTGGATAGTTATGCCATTTGCTTTCAAGGGGAAGAACTCTTTGCAATTTATTGTTTGATTTTGAGTAAATCAGAAATCTGCCAAAATTGGGTGTCTACTCTTCAAGGGGAAAAATACCAAATAGAGCAGAGGCTGATTGTTGAAAACTATGTCGTTAGTTGATGCGAAAACTACTAATGTTGTTAGTTGATGTGTCATTTAAACTTTGATTGTTTAATGAGGCTAATATGCTAATATTTTTGCTGAAAAATGTGAGGAGCTTTCGCACTACTCACAGTTTTCCAGTAAAATTACCTGGGGCCAGTTATTCAAAACTAACGACGTCGTTAGTTAACATATCGTTAAAATTTTTATCATTAAATATGGCAAATATGCTAATATTTTTGCTGAAAAAATGTGAGCAGCTTTTGCGAACGCAAAAGCTGCTCATATTTTTTACAGCAAAAATACCAAAATTTAGGATATTGTTCTTGCTAGAAGAGTTAACAATATGACCACTAACAAGCTCGTTAAGCTAACGATGCTTTGAACAACTTGCCCCCTGATTGTTAGATTTTGTACATGCTAGAGCCATTAACAATTTGAGCACTAACCAGCTTGTTTAGCTAACAATGCCTTGAACAACTAGGCCCAAATGTTTGAAGATACAGCAAACAAAAAGTTTTTGAAATTCAAGAGTTGTCTTCCTTGGAAATGTGTCCATTTACCTTAAATGTATTTTTCTATATTTTGCTTTTTTCCCACGTGCAAGTTTTTAAGGTACTAGAATTGTTATTAAAGTTATTTGTTTATCATGATAAATACATGTTTCCTTGAACACCACAGAATAAATATCTCATTGTAGAATGGTGTTGAATTTTCTTGGTATCCCAGCTGGATTCCCGTACAATGTACAGTAAAATTCCTTTATTAAGACCAACTTTGGAACTGTTCAAAAGTGGTCTTTTAGACCACTTTTGAACAGTTCCAAAGGTGGACTTATTCTGGGGGACTCTAGGTGTAGAAAACACATGGAAAGGACAGCTGAAGTCATTTAAATAGCTTTTGAAAGAAGAATTTCATCTTAATTTCAGCTGGTCTTAATAGCAGAATTCTACTGCAGTTGAGGGTCATCCAAATATTTACATTCCTAATAGAAGTGAAAGCAATTAACCTACACCTCCCATGAGAGACACCGAAGCATTTACAGAAAAGGCCTGTACAGGTGTCACACATGCTTTTAGCATGGCACAATATAGATGTTTAATTGTCTGTTCATTCATCAGCTTGGTTGTCCATCCATTCCTTTGCTAAACAGTCAGCATTTGCGACCACCATAGAGCGTTCACCCAAATGATAAAGTTAATTTCTCAAAAATTGTAAGAGCTTGATTCATGAATCTTGGAACAAACTTGTTTTTGGGGATATCAACTTGAATGCCAGCATCCATATTTGACCGTCACTTACATTTCATGGTTCACAGATTTTGCCAACATTTGCGACCGCCCTCATGTTCACCCAACAACGTTGTGACGGGGATATAGCGTTGGTGCCGTGCATCCGTGTATGTTGACTTTTGTTTTGTTAGCTATTGTGATCAATCAATGTCTGTTGTGGGGGGTCAACAATTTGCTTTAAATGCTTACTCCCTTGGGCCAATTTCAATCAAACTTCATAGGAATGTTGCTTAGGTGGCCCTCTACCAAAATAGCTTAAATAGTTCTGCTCCGCTTGGCCACCAGAGCTAAAATAGAAAAAAATATTTAAACCACAACTCCTTTAGGCCAGTTTCATTCAAACTTGATGTGAATATTGCTTAGGTGACCCTATACTACAATAGCTAAAATGGTTCCACTCTGATGAACAAAATGGTCACCAGAGCTAAAAATAGAAAACGCCAACAATTTGCTTTTAATGCTAGCTCCTCCTAAATCCTAGGGCCGATTTCATTCAAGCTTCAAAGGAATGTTGCTTAAGTGACCATCTACCAAAAGAGTTAAAATCATTCCACTGTGGCGAAAAAGATGGCCGCCATAGCCAAAAATTTTAAAACGTCAACAATTTGCATTAAATGCTAACTCCTGTACCCTTGGGCCGATTTCATTCATATGTCACAGGAATGTTGCTTAGGTGACCCTCTACCACAATAGCAAAAATGGTTCCAACCAGATGTGCAAAATGGCCACCAGAGCTAATAATAGAAAAACATCGTAAATTTGCTTCAAATACCAATGCCTCCTAAACCCTTGGGGCCAATTTGATATGAACTTCACAGGAATGTTGCCTAGATGACTCCCTACCAAAATAGCTTAAATCGTTCTGCTCTGACGAACAAGGTGGCCTCCAGAGCTAAAAATATAAGAAAAAAAACAACTTTAAATGACAACTCCTTCTGTACCCTTGGGCCATTTTCATTCAAACTTTATAGGAATGTTGCTTAAGTGACCCTCTACCAAATTAGCTTAAACGACCGACATTGAGATGAAATTACATCTCAAGCCTGCTGCCCAATGAATCCAAAAGGCATGTATGCACTTTCACCACTTTGCATGGGCAGGCTTAGTCCTAAGCGGTTTACCAGTACTCATGTGTGGTCAGTTTCAGCTATGCGTGGATGCACCATGCAGCCCAATCTATTTCTAAAAGCCCCGATGGGTCAGGGCGAGGTATGAAGATGGTGTTGTATCCCAAATTGTTTAAATGAAGAGTGTTATAATGAGATTTATATGTACTGGGATTAAAAGATAACAGGTCACATTCTATGGTACAGTAACATACTTCATTATATATTTACTGTGATTCTCTTTTCTGCTGATTATCATTTACCCCTGACTATAAGCTCTGTCTGGAAAAGTTTTGACCGTTAAATAAGTGACTTACAATAACCTGAATAATGTGGATTGTGCCATTAAACTCCCAATCTATCAAAGAGAACCACTGATCAAGATAATCAACAAAGGTGGAGTCTCTTGCCTGCACATGTACTCATATTACTCAGAAAAGAACAAATAAATATAATAAAGGGATTGTTGAGCATGTTGCATCGAGTTTATTGTCATGGCCAAAAGTGAAAAGCAGTTCTAGCTCACTGGCTGTTGGTGTCTCTGATGGGAGCTGTGGGTTAATTGTATCGATGATTGTCAGGCTTCATCATTTTCATACATAAACCACATCTAAAGTCCATGTTGTGCATTAACGACCAGTTGATTCAAGTTAAAATAGTGACATCCTCATTTAGCCTACATCGACTGTCAGATGATCTTGACTTGGACCCTACAACATACAGTAGAACCTCGATGGCTCGAACACCGATGGCTCGTTTACCATGGCTGAGTCGAACTCGCCCTTGAGCCCCGAGGGAAATCCTCTACATAATAAATAGTGGGGGATAATTAAGGAGATTTTAGTCTTTTATCTTGCAAATGTATTCTGTGTGTACTCATTAGACTCGCCTCGATGAGGCGATTCTAATGAGTACACACAGCATACATTTTCATTGTAGAATACCGAAAAGATGTCTAAAAGTATCTCATTATGCCTCCTGATAGTAACCTCAGTGGCTCGAACTACCCCTGACTGGAACAGATTTTCGAGGTCCCAATTGTGTTCGAGCCATTTGAGTTTGACTGTACAGTGACGTTTAAGCAAAGTCACTTCAATGTTTATGTAACGTACTAGCGTTTGATCGACACTTATACGGCGTTGCCTACATTTGTATGTGAAATTACGATGCTGTGGCTGGACATAAAAATCATTCCAAGAGACGTTTTCCTATTGACAACGTTCACTCAGTAACTCGCATCATTTTCTACTCGCCGTCTTCAACATCTAGTTCCAACGGAAGCTTTTCCTGGTAAATTTCCTCATCAAAGTAGTCCGCGTCATCAATGTCCTGTTCACCGTAGTGAGATTCCGCCGCTTTGTGCTTATAGCCGTTATAGACGATACAGCCTCGTTTGCAACTTTCGTACACATAAAACATTGCCGCATTGAAGGGAGCAATCTGGAAAGAAATAACACTACAACATTACTCAAAATGTCGATGCTTGTATAAGTACCTTCTGGCAAGACCGGGTTCCAGACACGGTAGTCCTGAACATGCCAGGGATGCAAAGTGTACATTCCCTTCTGAAGATGGACAGGCCATGTTACCAGAACGCCTGGGGAACGTTTGACAAAGAAAATTCTCTATGGAGAACTAGAAATGTGCAAAACGCCCCGCAAGGCGGCCAGAAGAAGAAGCGCTAGAAGGACACCCGCAAAGTTCAACATTCCAACAGTCTCGGGAACAAATTGCACAAGACGAGCAAAGTGGCGAGGTCTCATCAGAAGGGGTGCCAGTGAATTCGAGGCAACAGGATTCAGTGAAGCTGAGCAGAAACGTGCAAAGCCAGAGCTAAGGTATCACCAACAGAGCTGTCTCCCTCTAGCCGCTGTTCCTCTATATGCATCATGCAGTTCAGAGCTAGAATCGGACTCATCAGCCATCTTGGAACACACAAACAGTAACATTTCTCGAAGATGTCAGTAATGACAGACGAACTATTATTAAAACCAGTGCTTCAGCTGAAGTGCACGACCCGCCGGATGCTTTTAGCTTTATGAGTGTTACCATATATGGGTATGGCGGCCATTTTGGTCATGTGACCTGGACTTAAAACGGTCCCCCCAATAAATGCGCCTTATCGTAAGGAGCAAAAATATATCTTATACTTTAGTACTGTATTCTGAATTGTTTGCAGGATAAAATGCATTCTCACATTTTCCAATACAAAAGCATATGTGTCAAAGTTTGACCTAGGCACAAAGAAGGTCAAGGTCAACCAAGGGTCACCATTTTAGCAATTTATGATGGGCCTGCATCCCAGATGCCATTTATCAAGTTTCGAGGAAATCTGCCCAGTGGTTCTGGAGAAGACTATTTTTGAAGGGTTTTTACCATATATGGCTTTGCGGCCATTTTGGTCGTGTGACCTGGACCCCATGAGCAAATTTTGGTTTCCCCCATCCCATAGAAGCTCCATATGAAATTTGACTTCAATCGGCCCAACGGTTTCCGAGGAGAAGCAGTTCGAAAATTTTCACATTTCTCGGCGAGGCTGTACTACATGCAATGTAATATATCGCATGTTCATTGGTTAGATCTCATTGATATCTATCAGTATGCCAAAAATTGTTTAAATATTCCAAGCGGTTAAGTCACTATCACCAATTTTCACAAACGGGTTACGGACGGACAGACAGACAGACCATATATGGCTTGGCGGCCATTTTGGTCATGTGACCTGGACCCCATGAGCAAATTTTGGTTTCCCCCATCCCAAAGAGGCTCCATATGAAATTTGACTTCAATCGGCCCAACGGTTTCCGAGGAGAAGCAGTTCGTAAATTTTCACATTTTTCGCCTCGGCGAGGCTATGCTAAATGGAATGTAATATTCATTGGTTAGATCTCATTGATATCTATCAGTATGCGAAAAATTGTTTAAATATTTCAAGCCGTTCAGTCGCTATCACCAATTTTCCCAAACGGGTTACGGACGGACAGACAGACGGACCATATATGGCTTTGCGGCCATTTTGGTCATGTGAGCTGGACCCCATGAGCAAATTTTGGTTAGCCCCATCCCATAGAGGCTCCATATGAAATTTGACTTCAATCGGCCCAACGGTTTCCGAGAAGAAGTAGTTCGAAAATTTTCACAATTTTTCGCCACGGCGAGGCTATACTATATGGAATATAATATTTCGCAAGTTGATTGGTTAGATCTCATTGATATCTATCAGTATGCCAAAAATTGTTTAAATATTCCAAGCGGTTAAGTCACTATCACCAATTTTCACAAACGGGTTACAGCTTTTTCGCCTCGGCGAGGCTATACTAAATGGAATGTAATATTTTGCAAGTTCATTGGTTAGATCTCATTGATATCTATCAGTATGCCAAAACTTGTTTAAATATTCCAAGCGGTTAAGTCACTATCACCAATTTTCACAAACGGGTTACGGACGGACAGACAGACAGACCATATATGGCTTGGCGGCCATTTTGGTCATGTGACCTGGACCCCATGAGCAAATTTTGGTATCCCCCATCCCATAGAAGCTCCATATGAAATTTGACTTCAATCGGCCCAACGGTTTCCGAGGAAGAGCAGTTCGAAAATTTTCACGTTTTTCGCCTCGGCGAGGCTATACTAAATGGGATGTAATATTTCACAAGTTCATTGGTTAGAGCTCATTGATATCTATCAGTATGCCAAAAATTGTTTAAATATTCCAAGCGGTTAAGTCACTAGCACCAATTTTCACAAACGGGTTACGGACGGACAGACAGATAGACCATATATGGCTTGGCGGCCATTTTGGTCATGTGACCTGGACCCCATGAGCAAGTTTTGGTTTCCCCCATCCCATAGAGGCTCCATATGAAATATGACTTCAATCGGCACAACGGTTTTCGAGGAGAAGCAGTTCGAAAATTTTCACATTTTTCGCCTCGGTGAGGCTATACTATATGGAATATAATATTTCGCAAGTTCATTGGTTAGATCTCATTGATATCTATCAGTATGCCAAAAATTGTTTAAATATTCCAAGCGGTTAAGTCACTATCACCAATTTTCAACAACGGTTTACGGATTTTTCGCCTCGGCGAGGCTATAGTAAATGGAATGTAATATTTTGCAAGTTCATTGGTAAGATCTCATTGATATCTATCAGTATGCCAAAAATTGTTTAAATATTCCAAGTGGTTAAGTCACTATCACCAATTTTCACAAACGGGTTACGGACGGACAGACAGACAGACCATATATGGCTTGGCGGCCATTTTGATCATGTGACCTGGACCCCATGAGCAAATTTTGGTTTCCCCCATCCCATAGAGGCTCCATATGAAATTTGACTTCAACCGGTCCAACGGTTTCCGAGGAGAAGCAGTTCGAAAATTTTCACATTTTTCGCCTCGGCGAGGCTATACTAAATGGAATGTAATATTTCGCAAGTTCATTGGTTAGATCTCATTGATATCTATCAGTATGCCAAAAACTGTATTAATATTCCAAGCGGTTAAGTCACTATCATCAATTTTCACAAACGGGTTACGGACGGACAGACAGACTGACAGAATGACCGAATGACAGAATGACACGGTGATTTTAGGGCACTCTTAGAAAATCGACTTCAGTCGGTCGCTTTTTCTGCGGGTCGTGCAATTTACCTTCTTGCGCACGAAAGTAAAGCAATTGTGATGTCACACAGCGTGCCAGGTTTTTAATGGCGCAGACCGGTTTGCATCTTACCTGGTTGAAAACCCCTGGTCCAGAGGTTATAAAAACGTTTTCATACTCAACTCCACTGAACATGAAATTTATTATGCTCATTACTATTAAACTACAAACAAATCAGGTGAAAAGGGACCTCCAGCATGTGTACTCATCACCAGGCTGTGCACAAACTTAACTGGTAAAACTATAACCCTGTAGAGCACAATGAAGACTGATCCGACTGCGCAGGTTGATTTAAGGGGAACGGGAACATCTTCAGGGAAGGCAACTCCTACAAAAGTATATTTGTCTCCCATGTCAATAGGGATAAACTCTAGAAGGAAAGAATTTGCACCTAAGTGTAAGAGTAGACCCCTTTTTCATCGGGACAGGGCTTATAGAAAAGCTAACAGCAAGTTCCGAAAGTTGTCTCCCTTTGAAAATCTGCCAGGTATTCCCATTCCCCTTAAGTATTTGTTGGGGGCACCTGCTTGAAGACCCCTGTTTGCTTGGCGAGATCCATCGAAATTCCGGTACGGGGCGTTTGACCATAACCATTCTCTTGGCCAATTCAGCAGATCGGCCCCCGCCCATTGGGGCTTGAAAGGGGGGGGGGGGGTGAATAGGAAAAAAATAACAATTTGTCGTCTGCTTAATTTTTTTTTTGTTTGATTTGAGGTTTAACGCCCCCGTCAACACTGTAAAGGTCATTTTGGAGACGTTGCTTCCAATTTTGTGGGACTTTTACCCGACATTGAGATGAAATGACATCTCAAGCCCTGTCGCCCAATGAAACCAATAAGGTTTATAAGCATGGACTGCTTTGCCTGGCCAGGCTTAGATCCTGTAAGCGGTTTACCTGTACCCCCCCCCCCCCCCCCAAAGGGTTGCATAAAATGTAAAATGCTGTTTTCTGGGGAAAATAAACAAAAAAAAAAAAACGTCACGTGAAAAAAATACGCAGCATGCAGAGCGTTGTGATCAAAGACAATAGCGTTGAATGTGATTAGGCTTCTAGTTAGTTAGTTCAAGTTTTAGAAATTTCAGTTTTTAGACCACACCTACCCTTAGTAGTGCCGGTAAGAACCCGTGCCATAATCCTTGTCTCCTGAGATGTTTAACTGTCTTCATGTAGCAGTCAAATGCACCAGTGAACTCTATGTCAACGCCGCCCCTGTTTGGTAATACGCTGCTTTGAGCCTTGAAAAAAAGAGGTCAAAGCATGTTAACCCTTTTTGTACCGAATGGAATCTTCCTCCGTATATATAGCAGTAGTCCATTTCAAAATTTAGGGGTGTTGGGTTGTGTTTTTCATCAATATTTATTTGGAAAATGACTGAATTTTTAGCAAATAGTGGAGGCCCAGATCAGACGCCGTGTTCTGCGGCGTCTGATCTGGGCCTGCTCTGTTTGCCAACTACCCATTTCTGGTACTAATGGGTTAAGCTCAAATACTCATGTTAATATGATCTGAGTTCGCCGGTTGTACAAGTTGGTCAAAGCCCGTGCCCATTGAACATACTGACGGCTTATTCGCCGAGAAAATGCTTTTATGACCAATTTTAGTATTTAAGAAGCACAGAAAATCACCAAACAGCCTAATATGGACGTTTTAGGTTATCTGACGTATTCACTGGTATGCGATAGAAATTCCTATCTAACCCAACATATGTTACCCAGGCAAGTTAGTCGGCGATAAAACTGCAACTGACTATTCATGCAATACCTTGAAATAACATTAGACATGTGTGACCTTTTGACGAGCCCGGTGACCCAGTCGGATGTGCGTCTGACAGAAGTGTTACTGATGACACGACAAATGACATTCTTACGCCAGGGCCTGTGATATGGGAAGTTAGTCTAACTGGCCATCACGCAACAGCGGGTT
Organism: Lucinisca nassula; assembly: GCA_963580285.1. Classification (NCBI taxonomy): domain Eukaryota; kingdom Metazoa; phylum Mollusca; class Bivalvia; order Lucinida; family Lucinidae; genus Lucinisca; species Lucinisca nassula. Next base: position 13,616 of record CAUZLF010000015.1, read on the forward strand.
CAGCCCCTGCCGACTCGACAATATTCCTATGTGGAAACTGATCAAGAAATATGTTCTTTGATCATTTAACTAATTCTAGAGGCGAAAAGTATGAATATAGGTCAACTGCCTCGTTCAGTGTTGGGGTGCTGTACGTCGTGCGAACTAATCGCATGTTTTCTAAACCGCTCTAATCTTTGTAGTAGATTGTCTTTGAGTGTGTGCATCGCTTATATCTTTTTGTTGGCCATTTTGTGGGAAAGTTTTTTGTGTTTGATTTGAGGCTTAACGTCCCCGTCAACACTGTATATGTCATTTTGTTGCTTCCAAGTTTGTGGGACTTTTACCCGACATTGAGATGAAATGACATCTCAAGACCTGTCGCCTATTGAAACCAAAAGGGTTTATAACATTGGACGGTCCGACTCGCACCGCTTTGCATGGGCAGGCTTAGATCCGCTAAGCGGTTTACCAGTACTCGTGTGCGGTCGGTTTCAGCTCTGCTAGGAAGCATCATGCCGCCCATCAATTTCTTCAAGCCCCGATGGGCGGGGGCCATTGTGAGAAAGTAACTGTCCTTTTGGCTTTCCGCTGTTGATGTTTTCATTAAGGTCTATGTATTTAATGTTTGTGTTTCTTTACCTTCGGTGTCTCTGATGGGTGTAGGTAAATTGTATCGATTCCTGATCATTGCTTTCACTTCTATTTGTCTAAGTCATTATATCCCAACTTCTATTGCGTTAATTTCGACGTTTTTGCAGTGTCATTACGAAAACACGCCCATACAATACATTGTCAACTTTACCGCCGAAAAAGAGAAAATTTTAAGATGAAAAATTTTGATAGTTTTTTTATTTCTGCTAAAAATATTGATTGTGGGTACTCGTTAGAACCGCCTCATCGAGGCGGTTCCAACGAGTACCCACAATCTATATTTTAGAGCAGAAATAAGAAAAACTAGAGCTGTCAGTGAAACTGACTAGGGCCCCGGCAGCGCTATCAGAAATTTGTGGACGGACAGACAGACAGATGGATGGACAGAGTGATTACTATAGGGCACCCACACTTTCAGTGCGGGGCCCTAATAAGGTTCACCCCTGTAAACCCCATTTTTACTGTATAAAATTGGGGTTCAAGGGGGTCAAAATTATGTAGGCGTGTTTTCTTGATGGCAACCGGTCCTGCAGTACATGTTTGCCATTCGTCACCGCCAAAAGCACGATTACTTGCAAACACATGTATGTTCGATGAACCAGGTCATTAGACACCACAAAAATAAATGCAACATAAACAATCAAAGCACTGACAGCAATAGTGGGTCGATTGTCTCTCTTGTCGATTGTCTTGGCTGGAAATCGTCCTGAACGACTGTTTCGCTTAACCCTTAAATTCTTGTACTGTAAACAAACAGTGTAGACACTGTTGCGTCTGATCTGTGCCTACACTGTTTGCAAACCCAACGCATGATTCCAGGCAAGAAGATATCCCTCGTACGCAGCACTCTGACCTCACAGCGATAAGAATTGCTAGGCTATTATCTAAAAATAACCGTTACCTTGATTTCCGACAAGTCAGTGATAGTCAAGTGGCCTGAAAAGCTACTGCGCTTTATAACTTTGGTTTAATTGGCAATCGACCCAAAAAACTGTGGTTTGTAAGAAAAAAAAATATCACCACGAAAACACGCCTATATAATTCTGACCCCCTCGAACCCGACTTTTAAAGGGTAAAACTGGGGTTTACAAGGGTAAACCTTATTTTTTTATTTCTGCTCTAAAAATATAGATTGTGGGTACTCGCTAGAACCGCCTCGATGAGGCGGTTCTAACGATTACCAACAATCTATAGTTTGAGCAGAAATAAGAATCAATATCGCATTTTGTCATCTTAAAATGTTCGGTTTTTGATGGTAAAATTTACATTGTATTTGTATAGGCATGTTTTCGAAATGTTTTCGGAGACACTGAAAAAGTATATGAACCTGCATTTTCCTTCTGATGGTATCAAAGGGGTGGGTAAGACAAAGAGAAATCACCGAGGCTAACGTTCCCTGTAGCAAGGCATCAGAAGATGTCTGTCGAAGGTAAGGCCGGTACCAGTACCTACTCACCATCTCGTAAGTGAAAATCAGGGACATCCCCGAAGGTACAGTCGCTGCAATATAATAAATTATCATTAGGAAAAAAATGCCCGTTTCGTGTAATGATTTCTTTCATGACTCCCATTTATATCTACTTTTACTGCGATCGGTCATATTCTCTCTCTCTCTCTCTCTCTCTCTCTCTCTCTCTCTCTCTCTCTCTCTCTCTCTCTCTCTCTCTCTCTCTCTAACGTGGAGCTTCGCATCGGTCTCTCTCTCTCTCTCTCTCTCTCTCTCTCTCTCTCTCTCTCTCTCTCTCTCTCTCTCTCTCTCTCTTTCTCTCTCTCTCTCACGTGGAGCATCGCATATTGTTTCGAGATTATGGTCCACCAAATATCAACAGATTTATGTCCCTTTGAAAATTTCTGCAAACATTTCGTTTCCGGCTAACTTCTACAATTTACATCCGATCAAGTTGAAATTTGATATAGAGTTTGTCCAAACTGTGGAGCATCTAAAAACTTTTCGTTTCAGGCTGCCTTCTACAATATTCGTGTCCGGCTAGCTGCGCCTACTGATGATATGAAGCTGTGCAATTTGTTCCAAGATTGTTATCCTCCAAATGTTAACAGTTATTCCTCTTTGAAAACTTCTGTAAATCAAGAAAAGTTAGTTTGAGCGTGATCAGCTGTAAATTGTAGCAGTCAGCCCAAAACGAAGAGTTTACAGAAATTTTCGAAGGAGCATAACTCTTTTAATATTGGTGAATTGTTTACTTGAAACAATATGCACTGCTCCACATTATGGTTCTATTATACATTAAGTTTCGGCTGGATGGGATGTAAACTGTCACAGGGGTTAGCATGAGATAAAAACTTTATATTAGTTTTCAAATGGGCATAACTCTGCTAATATATGTAACCTTGAAATTCAATGCACTGCTCAACATTATGGTGTCACTATGTAAGCTTCAGCTTGGTCTGAAATAAACTACATGTATAGGAGGAGTTAGCCTAAAACAAACAATTACAGAAAATTTCAAAAGCATAATCGAGGGCTGATTGATGTGTTGTGAGCCTCGTATTGAAGGACGCAGGCAGGGATGTTCTTTTTAAGTCCTACGTCCTACTATTCTATGTTTGTTTGTTTGTTTGAATTGAGGTTAAACGTCCCCGTCAACACTGTATAGGTCATTTTGGAGACGTTGCTTCCAATTTTGTGGGACTTTTACCCGACATTGAAATGAAATGACATCTCAAGCCCTATCGCCTATGAAACCAATAGGGTTTACAAGCATGGACGGTCCGACTCGCACCGCTTTACCTGGGCAGGCTTAGATCCTCTAAGCGGTTTACCAGTATCGTGTGCGGTCGGTTTCAGCTCTGCGTGGAAGCAACATGCAGCCCATCTATTTCTTCAAGCCCCGATGGGCGGCGGCGGCCTACTATTCTCTGACTAAATAGGGCTATGTACCCAAGGACTGGTCTCATTAGGTCAGTTTATATCGACGAGGTAGCACTCTAAAGTAAACAAGACAAGCAGCTTTTGCAAAATGGACAAAATCGGTTAAAGTGCAGTGGTTGAATAGTTGCATAAAAGGTTTAAAACCTAAGGATATCCTTAACGATATGGTATCAACATTAGGGAAAGATGTCCCTTCATATACTACAGTGAAAAAGTGGGTGGCGGAATTTCAGCGCGGCAGACAGAGCCTTGAGGATGACCACCGTCTTGAAAGGCCTGTCAATGATGCTACCCCAGCGTGACATTGTTATGGCTGACAGACGAGTAACAGAAAGATATATAGCCAGTAGAGTTGGCATTTCACATGAAAGAGTACATTCCATTCTGACAGAGGATCTTGCAATGAGGAAGCTTTCGGCCCGATGGGTACCAAGACTTCTGACAGTTGATCAGAAGCACACCAGGCGCTCACTATCGCGTGCTAATCTTAACCTTTTTGCCAACTTTCTTCAGAGATTTGTCAGTGTGGATGAAACATGGGTCCATCATTTTACCCCAGAAGCCAAGCAACAATCGAAACAATGGAAGCACCCTGGCTCACCCCCGCCAAAGAAGGCAATGGCTGCTCCATCAGCTGGAAAGGTTATGAGCTCGGTTTTCTGGGATGCAGATGGTATTCTGCTGGTAGATTATCTCCAAAAAGGACAATCAATGGCACATACTATTCTTCACTTCTGACGCAGTTACGGGAAAATATTAAACTTAAGCGCCACGGAAACCTCACTAAAGGTGTGTTGTTCCATTAGGACAGCTCGTGTTCACAAGACTGTCATTGCTATGGCTGCCATTCACGACTGTGGCTTTAAATTGATTGAGCATCCGTCTTATTCGCCTACGAGCTAGTATCTCGTTCCATTAGACTTTCATATGTTTCCAAAACTGAAAATGGCTATTTCAGACACCCACTTTCAGTCCGATGATGACGTGCAGTGGACGACTTTCTAAACAGCGAAGAAAAGGGGTTCTATAAAAGTGGCATTGAGGCCCTTAAACAACGCTGGCAAAAGTGTATAGATACTGAAGGGGATTATGCTGAAACGGCCGGCCTGATTCACACCACTTTGCCTGGGCAGGCCGGTTTAACAGTATTCATGTGTGGTCAGTTTCAGCTCTGCGTGGAAGCACCATGTAGCCCAATCTATTTTTCCAAGCCCCGATGGGCAAGCGAATAATATGCGTTGCTTCACATCATGTGCAACTATTTACAAAGTTTCAGCTTGAGGAGGAGTTAGCCGAAACGAATTATTTACAGAAATTTTATCGCCACTGCCTGTGATCGAACGCGGGACCTCTAGCATCAGGACAAGTGCACTAACCACTGAGCTATCACCCTTCTTGTCTCTGCTTCAAACATAGACTACGTGTGATTCGATTATTTCGACAGCTGAAGGTGCTGATGATTGTGTAGCTAAACTTACCTCTTTGGTTAGAGCTAGGGACTAACTTCCCAAATCACAGTTCCTGGTGTATGAATGTCATTTGACACACCAGTAACAATTCTGATTCTGATTCTGATCAGTTGAACCGCTTATTGAGCAGGTTCTAACGAGTACATTTACCAACAGTTATGTTTGCAGCGATGAATGCCACCGATTGCGCCGTCCTTAGCACCGGTACGTTAATTGGTTGCTTCAATAATTACTTGATTACTGTGTGGGCTTGCATCCTGCAAACATGGTTCTTGATTGTTTGAACTGACGTTGGTTTAAACAATATTTTATTTCTAGCAAATATCATGTACAATTAAATACATTGGAACTGACAAATAGGATTTGACAGTAAGCCTGTGGCTTATAAATATCATCTCCATGAACTCCATGCTTCCAATTTTGTTAGACTTTTACCCCATATTAAGATGAAATGATATCTCAAGCCTTGCCGCCCCAAAACAAACCAAAAGGGTTTATATGAAGGGGACGCACCACTTTACCTGGGCATGCTTGGACCCCCTTAGTGCAAACCTGGAGTGTAAGTAACGTACTACACCTGACCAGTAAAGGTCAAATATGACCGTAACGGGCCTCATCGAGGCGGTTCAAACAAGTACCCACAACCTATGTCTTTGAACAGAAATAAGATAAATAATGTATACCCCTGTAAACCCATGTTTTCTCTGAATGTAGGCTGGGAATATTGGACACCTGTATAATAAGCAAACAGTGCCGACCCTGATCAAACGCTGCGTTCTGTGGCGTCTGGTCTCGGTCCATACTTTTGACCCCGCCCATCGGGGCTTGAAGAAATAGATGGGCTGCATGATGCTTCCACGCAGAGCTGAAACCCTCCGCACACTAGTACTGGTAAACCGCTTAGCGGATCTAAGCCTGTCCAGGAACCGCGGTGTGAGGCGGACCGTCCATGATTATAAACCCTATTGGTTTCATTGGGCGACAGGGCTTGAGATGTCATTTCATTTCAATGTCGGGTAAAAGTCCCACAAAATTGGAAGCAACGTCTCCAAAATGACCTATACTGTGTTGACGGGGACGTTAAACCTCAAATCAAACAAACAAAACTCGGTCCATACTGTTTACCAGTCTCAGCGCACGAGTCCAGTCCAGGTGTTACAGATAACCCATTGACGTCCTAGCGAGAATAGCGCTGCTATAAATAACCGTTACCTGGATGCGATAGTGACGTGGACAATAGCATCGGGAAGCTTCTGATAAATACCTCAGATTAAAGTTTATCGTATTTGTCATTCCATTCTAGGGTGCCCATAGAACCACCTGATTAACATATACGTATATTCAAAGCTTTTCAATGCATTACGACATACGAGAACGAAAAGTAGGACAAAACGCACTTCTCTATTGCTCGGTCCTCTTAGAAAGAATCAAGTTAACCCTTATCTTGCTGTTCACGACAGCCCCTATCTTTGCAAACAGTGTAGATCCAGATCAGATGGCTTCTGAAGAAGCCATCTGATCTGGATCTACACTGTTTGGCATTTAGTTTATGAATTTATAGCAATAAATTACATCAAGTAATTTAAATGGTTGATAGACAGACATGGGTGTGGCTTAAATGAATATTCAGCAAGATAAGGGTTAACAGGTTAACTAGTCTAATTTCATTGGCTTGAATCCCTTTGTGACCTTGGAAATTTGTTCGAGTCACTTACAGTTAATCCTGATAGCGTCGGGTCAAGAGGTTTATAGAGTTGGGTTATCTTTTCGATCTTCTCTAAAGTGATGGTATGTCGTGTGTACACATTAGAATCGCCTCAATGAGGCGATTCTAATGAGAACACACAACATTTCCAAGATAAAACAAAAAATCTCATATTTTTTCGAAATAGTTGATATCTGGAGATATGAAAAGAAATCCCCAGGGACTCAAGTTTACGGGAAAAGGAAGAAAAAAAAATCAAATCAAGAATTGTAAACGAACCATCTGTATTCGAGTAATAATAATAATAATAATAATAATAACAATAAATCGACTTTATTTATAGAATCAGAATTGTTTCTGGTGATACGTCAGATGATATTCATACACCAGGAGAGGGTTTAGTAAACTAGGAGTAATCTTCCACGTGGTCCTCTTTTACCTGTGCTATTGACGTTAGTAGGGGTCGAACACTACTGAGGTAATGGCCAAATATGACCGACTCAGTATATGTAAATAGATAGAACACGGAACCACACGATTTTGAGTCCGATGCTTTACCACTGCACCACAGCGCTCCAGAAGTACGAATGTATATACTTGTAAGAGTTGTAAAAATTCCTATAAAGTTGCTTCTCTTTAAAGTATTGTTACCTAAAAGTGTTGGTCCTAGTCCACGAAACAATACTATCCATCCTTCTTCAGATCTTATAGTCGTGAATGCGTGTCGATAGCTTTTGTATGCTGACAACTCTTTATCATATGGTTGCACAATCATTCTGGTTTTCACCGTGTCCAATGGATACACAAATACTGTCGCGAAAACCCCCGCAAAAGCGCCCGTAACGAGTGCCTTTACTGGGGAAAGACGACCGTATTCATCTGATAAGAACGATTTGATTTCTTGATAGCTGAAAAAACGAACAATCTCGAACGGAAATATTTTCAAGCAAGACATTAAATTTCCCTTGAAAAGTGATCTCCATCCTTCTGTTTTATAAAGAGTCTTACAAAGTCCGAACAAACCACCGTGAATACGTGTATGAGATGCCATGGGTGTACCGACTTGGTATAAAACTTTTCCAACGTCTAGCGGCGCCGTCAGCGTTCGAGCAAGAAATCCTGATATTGTCCCACAGAGGCATTCTTGAGGCAACGATAATCTCTTGTCAGAGCCGGACATTTTAATTATTTAAGCTCGAACTATAACTTCGCGTTTGTTTAACGCCAACGTCTTTCTGTAGCTATAGCGACAACGTCACAAGTTAATGACATGCGTAGCGCTATATTTTCTGCTGTTAAAAAACCTCGAAACTGTAGCTAATGTAAAATGTCAGGGTCAGATTTTTTTTTATTTCTGATCATTACGAGCAGGATTTCCTGGTAACCAGTACTTCTCAAGCAATGTGGATGAAGTGCCTTGCTCAAGGGCACAACACTTTGGTCAGCGTGAGGCTCGAACCCGCAACCTCTCGATCACAAATCCGATGCGCTACCACTGCATCAAAGCGCTCCGTACAAATGCGTAGAGGTAACGATACGATGCAGTTAGTTAAGGTTTGGTTAAAAATTTGACCATTTGTAATAATAAAGGCACTATTTGTGGCTAAGAGCACTGACTTGATCATTAGGTCACTCACCGCTGTGGTTCGAGCCTCGCTCGGGTCATATGTGAGACGCCAAGTTCTGCAACGGAAGGTCAGATGGTTTTTCTCCAGGTACTCCGGTTTTCGCCAACCTCTGATTAACGATCGGCTCGATATGAAAGAAATAATCTTGAAAGGGCCGTAAAACCAAAACCAAAAAAGGCACTATTATTTATTTATTTCGGCCTGGACGGAATTAGAGAATAATCGGTCGCTGGTGGGTGGGGTAACGCCAACTGAAATTCTTAGAATCAAAATTAGGTAGCTTGTCACATTCGTTCTTCTGAAGAGTCGGTGCATTGTTAGATATTTGAGGTCGCTGAGCTGTATATAATTGGACCAGTGTAGTGATTAGCCCTTTGTAGTTTTCAGTGTGCTGGCTATGATTAACTCGGAATCAGGATTGTTGCTTTACGACGATCATAAATCATCAAATCACAACTTAAAAAGAAAGGTCTCCCTGCTTCCCGTGGTCTTAATTCTTGGGTTCACTCTTTGGAAAACAACTTATAGAATGCATCCAGATGATGGAAATCAGGAGTGCAGGATTACAAATAAAGAGCGAGTGAGTGGGTGTTCGAGTTTTACGTCCCACCAACAGCTAAGGTCATACGGAGACGGAACCTCGGTTTAAAGACTCCTCCGAAAGTCTGGAGAAGCCCGGGATCGATCCTACGATCCCTGGTTTACAAATAAGGAGAGCAGTAGTAGAGTTTCCCAATACTTGGCAATTACAAGACAGAATGGGAACAGAAGGTGTTCGGAGGGCTTGCGAAACTTCAAGTCCTCACGCGGTACAACCTTGGCTTTACTCATAATATTGGCTGGATACATTGAAACTAACCACTGCTCAAAGTTTCGCTGCGGACTCTGCAAAAATACAGCAAAGGTTCCGAGAAATGGATAGAATGAGAACTGTAACAAGCGTTTTCACTCCTAATGTTCTGATTTGGATAAGTCAACTGGTAGAAATTGAATCTAGAGCTGGAAAACTGCAAAGCTGACTGTGGTCTTTGCTGTGGTGCTGTCCTTAATGGCCACAAAGCCGTTCAATGTGAGCAGTGTGAAATGTGGATACACACTGAATGTTCTTACATTTCAGATGCGGAATATGGCACTTTGCCACTGGGTATGTCCAAAATGTGAGGTGTGCAACTTTTCAGACCCCTTCTTCGATGAATATATAGAACTGAGTTGAACCTCTGTCAGAGGATAAGAGAGGCAGATCTTCGACTGCTGATGAAAATAAGTCGAATTTTGTAAAAGGTTTGAGACTTTGTGAATAACCATAAATGGAATAAGAGGAAAAATTCTTGAACTTTTCGCTTTCCTCGATACGTCTCAACCGCATATTGTTGCTATTCAGGAAACAAAGATTTGTTTGTTTGTTTGATTTGATGTTTAACGTCCCCGTGAACACTGTATAGATCATTCTGGAGACGTTGCTTCCAATTTGTGGGGCTTTTACCCGACATTGTGATGAAATGACACCTCAAGGTCTGCCGCCCAATGAAACAAATAGGGTTTATAAGCATGGACGGTCCGACTCGCACCGTTTTGCCTGGGCAGGATTAGATCCTCTAAGCTGTTTACCAGTACTCGTGTGCGGTCGGATTCAATTCTGCGTGGAAGCATGTTGCAGCCCATCTATTTCTTCAAGCCCCGATTGGCGGGCGCCGGGAAACAAAGATTGACCGTTCAATTACCACATCTGAGCTTTTACAAAAAGATAGGAACTCTCATGGTGGTGGGGTGATGTTGCTTATCACATGCCTTTCATGGAAATGGAAAATGACACCGAATCGGTCTGGGTCACGGTGTTTGCAAATAAACTTCTCACTTCGTAGTAAGTTGGTATCGACCACCAAATGGTGCGGTTGTTTAAAGATCAGCTGGACTGCATTAAGTCGCAGCACAAGAGTAAAAAAAAAAAACTCCCGGCTGTACATGTTATAGGTGACCTCAACTTCAGAGACATAGTTTGGCCCGACAGGCTCAGCAAACAAGGCACACTGCTGAGTCAGTCCGAAGGACACATATTAATTGACATTATGAACGATCATGGCTCGGAACAAATTGTTAGATGAGAACACATTCGATCTGATCCTTACGACTTTGCCAGGACAATTTGAAGATATTCATTCCCCAGATAAACACTAGAAGCCTCCGTGGTGCAGTGGTTACGCTACTCGCCTTGTAAACCAGGGGTCGCAGGATCGACCCCGGGCTTCTCCAGACTTTCTGATGAGTCTTTTAAACCGAGGTCCCGTCTACGTATGATCTTAGCTGTTGGTGGAACGTAAAAACACTCACTCACTCCCCAGATAAATTAAGTGATCACGATATTGTCTCCGTATATTTAAAAATTCACATTCCACCAATAAAGAAACCTCGGATTAAGGTGTACTCATGAGGAAGGATGCACTCAGATTTACAAATGAGAAAATACTTCAATGGTCATTCATATGCTCGGTTTGTACAGGAGAACTTTGATTTGATAACTTCTTTCATTGGAATAAGGTTCATGCAAAGGCAAAAAGGACGGGAAGTGGTAAACTCCGGATAAAATTTGAAATCTTGAGACGTGAAATCAAAGATATAAAAAAATCAGCATGATTTGTATGTGAATAACTTGGTAGGTCCCAGAGACTTCTACAGATACATGTATATCAATAGCCAGAAGAAAGACAGGCAAGGTATCCCGCCCCTTAATAAAAGAGGATGGAACGGGGTTGCTGAATCAGTCTCTGAAATGGCAGATGAACTAGTTGGTCAATTCAATGATGCGTTTAATAAAACTTGAGTTCATGGAGGTTCCAATGACTGGAAGATCGGCCCCATTCATGGATAATATTGTTGTGTCAGCTGTAGGAGTAATCAAGTTACTTCAAGGCTTGAACCCCAGTAAGGCCTTAGGACCTGATGAGCTTCATCCTAGAGTCCTGAAGAAACTAGCAAATGAGTTAGGTCCAGTTTTTGCACACTTGTTTCAACAGTCTCTTGATACGTGTGAACTCCCCAAAGAATGGCTCTAAACGAACATTTGTCCACTCTTCAAAAAAGGAGATAGGGATCGTGCCCGTAATTATCACCCTGTCTCTGACTTGTGTTCTGTGTAAATTGCATGAACATATAGTCTGCTCAAACATCATGACCCACTTGGATGAACATAAACTTTTGTCAGACAGACAACAGGCATTTAGGAAAAGGCATAGTTGTGAAACTCAGCTGAGCAGTTATTAATGACTGGGCAAAAATCCTGGACAAAGGGGGGGGGGGGGACAGGTGGACACATTTATTCTGGACTTCGAGAAAGTTTTTGACTCGCCTCCTCACAAAATACTTAAATCTAAGTTATTTGGTTACGGAATTGAGAAGAAGACCCTCAAATGGATAGATTCCTTTCTTTGCTACAGAAAACAGCGCGTTGTTGTTGATTGCGAATCTTCGGAGCGGGCTCCGGTTTTGTCTGGAGTCCCGCAAGGGACTGTTCTTGGTCCCTGTACATCAATGATATTTCCACTGACATTGACTCAGAAATTAGACTGTTCGCAGACGACTGTGTTTGTTACCGGGAAATTAGAGATACAGATGACTCGCTGAAACTTCAGGCTGACATAGATAGATTAGGATGTTGCGCCCGAAAATGGGGCATGAGATTTCAGACAGTTAAATGCAACATTATGCACATAACGAGGCTTCTTACACCTTAGGGGGAACGGTCCACGAAAATGTGGACTCCATTAAATACATTGGAGTGAGAATCACACACAACTTGAGATGGAATGCTCATATAAGCAACACGTGTACTGAGGCAAATAGAACGCTTTGTTTCCCCGAGGCGAAATCTTCATCAGTGCCCTCAGGATGTAAAAGAGGCAGCATATAAAGGTCTTGTTCGACCAATCTTGGAATATGGTAGTTGTATCTGGGACCCCAGTGGAGTGGTCCTTAACGAAGAAATTGAGAAAGTTCAGATATGTAACAAGCAATTACTGCTTTGAAACTGGGAGCATGGCTGGAATACTTGGAAAATTAAAATGGGAGTCTCTCAAGAAAAGCAGAAAAGACAGTAGGCTCATCCTTTTGTACAAAGGTCTAAAGGGTGTTGCGAGCATTCCAACAGATGACCTTGTTCCCCCAGCTAGACACTGCAGAAATCACCATTCGTTGGCGTTTCAGACCCTTGCTGCAAGAACTGACATGTATAAAGAGTCCTTCTTCCCCAGAACCATTAGAGATTGGAATGCCCTTCCCGATTCGATTTCGTCAATTGAAGGTGCTGATGATTGTGTAGCTAAATTTACCTCTTTGGTTAGAGCTAGGGACTAAATTCCCACATCACAGGTCCTGGTGTATGAATGTCATTCGACGTGTCACCAGTAAAAATTCTGATTTTGATTGTTTTGTTCAATCACCGCAGCGATGATAAAATTCCGACGTCCAAACATGCTTCATAGGCATCATTTGCAGGCATATTGTTACGAGCCAGGCGTAGCAGAAAGAAAAAGCAAACAAGCCTTTTGGAAAAATTTAACAAAATTTATTTATAAAGTATCTTTAACCTGTAGAAGAAAGTAAACTAAATGTACTTAGCTCTGTTATGAAATATCCTTGAATGAATCTATTTTCCTTGATCCCACCGAATTCACAGTCCGAAATGAAATATAATATCCTTTAACAATCCAACACAGAATTTAGAAATAACTTTTCTTAAAAGCCCAAACATCAAACTCCAAAGTCTGACTCCAAGAGAAAAATCTTTTATAGACCCTAAGATTTCTCTAGAACATTCCAGAGGGCTGTGGAATAAGATTAGATAATTTTCCAAAAACAATGCCACCCCGAATTTTCTGGAAGATTCCAATGTACTTTTCCTTGTAAACAAGCTGTTTACCAAATAAAATTAATCTGTGACTCATTTCTTTCCAGAAAGTTCTTGAAGAAGAAACAACATAATGTTATTAGGTCACCCAGTGGGGTGAAAGTGGGAAGCAGAAAAATAAATTCTTATGCATAACACTCCCCCTCTTCGAGGAAAAGAAAGTTAAATGCAGTAAAGCTTTCTTTTGCTTTTAAAATAATAAAATTCTGAACATAGCATATAAAATTACATGCATCTACAATCCAGTTCAGTATGAAAGACAAACATATCCCTGACACTGCTCAAGCTCTTGAAAGGGCGTCAGGGATAATGTTATCTCTCCCTCTGATATGTCTTATGTCTAAATTATACTCTTGTAGCTAAAGACTCCACCTGAGCAACCGCTGTTTTTTGTTTTTCATTTTATGTACGAAAGTCAGTGGATTGTGATCACTGAAAACAACAGTAGTAGGAGTAAGATAACTTCGAAATGTTGCAGAGAAAGAATCAGAGTCAAGCACTCTTTCTCTATGGTAGAGTAATTTCTCTGATGCTTATTAAACTTTTTGGAAAAGTAGCAAACTGGATGATCCACACCATTTTCGTCTTCCTGCAACAAAACACTACCTGCACCTACGTCACTTGCATCTACAGCTAGCTTAACTCCTTTTCAAAGTTTGATGCTAAGAAAACTGGTTCACTCTTGAGTATCAAAAGCATTTTGGCATATTGCATTCCAATGGATATTTGTTCTTTTGCTGAGCAAATTTGTCAAAGGCTCAGCAATGACAGAGAAATTATTACAGAACTTTCTGTAATAACCAGCCATACCAAGAAATCGCATCAGCTGTCTTTTGCACGTGGGTACGGGAAATTTGAGATAGCCTCAACTTTAGCATCAATGGGTTTCACATGACCTTGACCTACAACATGACCTAGAAATATCAAACTTGCATGGCAGAATTCACTTTTAGCAAGATTGATGGTCAATTTGGCATTACTCAGTCTATCAAAGAATGCCCTAATAGTCCCAAGATGTTGATTCCACTGGTCATTGTATATGACAGCGTCATCGATATACGCACTGCAGCCTTCCAGCCCTACACTTACCATGTTTATTAAGCGCTGAAATGTTGTGAGGTTTTCGTTCCAAATGGCATGACTTTATAGCTAAACTAGAGAAAGCGACCAGTGGGTCACGTATACCCCCGGCCAGCGTCATACTCTGATATATCTTTCGAGCTTGTATGTAATATGAGTGAAGTCAAGAAGCTATAAGAATCTATAAACGTGCTTGTAAAAGCTAAACCAAACATAAAATTTCTAAATGGACCAAGGGAGTGAGGGCATCAAATAGAACATACAGGCATCTATAAACTTTGACATAAAACTTAAAACCAAATATAAAAATTCCTAAGTCTGTGTCCTTGAGGTCAAGGTCACCGTGGGTGGGGGAAGGGACATGCATCATGAAATCATTTATCAAACACGAAGAGAATCTAACATGTGGTTACAGAGATATCAGCCATGAAAAAGGTTTAACACAAAACTTTGACGTAAAAGTAGATGAACAGACAGACAGACAGACAGCCCACCCAGGGGCTTAGATATTCCATATGAAAGGTAATGCTATAGAGATATCTTTTACCAAACATGAAGAGAATGCAACATGTGGTTACAGAGATATCAGCAATGAAAAAGGTTTAACACAAAACTTTGACGTAAAATTAGATGAACAGACAGACAGACAGCTCACCCAGGGGCTTGACCCAGGGGCTTAGATATTCCATAGGAGAGGTAATGCTATAGAGATATCCTTTACCAAACATGAAGAGAATCTAAAATGTGGTTACAGAGATATCAGCAATGAAAAAGGTTTAACACAAAACTTTGACGTAAAATTAGATGAACAGACAGACAGACAGCCCACCCAGGGGCTTGACCCAGGGGCTAAGATATTCCATATGAAAGGTAATGCTATAGAGATATCCTTTACCAAACATGAAGAGAATCTAACATGTGGTTACAGAAATATCAGCAATGAAAAAGGTTTAACACAAAAATTTGACGTAAAGGTTGACGAACGACCGAACGTGTAAAAGAACATACGAACGAACCAACGAACAGACGGAAAGACGAAAACTATATACCCCCTGACATACTTCGTATGCCGGGGGTATAATAATCCGTCTGGTGTAGTGAATGCCAAAACCTCCTTTGCTCTATCTGTGAGTGGAATTTCCCAAAATCCTTTCAGAAGGTCGAATTTAGTTATGTATTTGTCATTCCCGATGTTATCAATGCAGTCATCCATTCTTGAAATTGGAAAGCTATCTGTTTTACTTAAGGAATTAACTTTCCTAAAATCTGTACACATACGATATGTCCCATCAGATTTTGGTACAATAATACAAGGAGAACTCCATTCACTTTGGCTTGGTTCAATAAAGTCATTGTCTAATAAATACTTAACTTCTTCTTTAAGATATTGTTGTTTCATAGGATTCATCCTGTATGGATGTTCCTTTACATGTTTAGAACCATTTATGTCCACATCGTGAAATGTTTTGTCTGTCCGTGTTGGAATGTCAGGAAATAAGTGTTCATATTAAAAAATCAGCTGTTTCAGTTCATTCCGCTGATTTGGCTCAAGATGTGACAGTTTCTGGTCGAGATTCCTCAGAAAATGTCAGAATTCTGAAGTTTTGATGATGTGGGATCAGAATTCACTGAATTGATATCCTCACAGTCATTGTCACGTGAATTAAGTGGAACAGAGCTAACTAGATTGACTGATATTAAAGAAATTACTGCAATGAGGTTTCTAGCGCGGAACTGAATAAAAACAAGAGCTGACAGCATAGCTCGCCTCTTTCACACCTTCGAGATACAAGGTAAAACTATTGAACCATGAAATATAGGTCACACTCACCTACATATATTTTGAGGTCAATCATAAGATCATATGGAACATATATTCCAGATATTACATTTCAGAATCAAATAGTGTCTGAATTATAAGTCAAAATCATTGAACCATGAAAACAGGTCACACTGACCCAGATATATTTCTATGTCAGTCATCTGGTCACATGAAATTGATTATTCAGATATGAAGTTTCTCCATCAAACAGTATTCAAGATGTAAGTCAAAGTCACTGAACCATGAAATATAGGTCACACTGACCTACATATATTTTGAGGTCAATAATCTGGCTGCATTGAAGCAATATCCCAGGTATAACATTTCATTATCAAAATAGTATTCAAGATAATAGGCTGTATCACTGAACCCTGAAATATAGGTCACACTGACCTAGATATACTTTGAGGTAAACCGTCAGGTCACATGGAACTAATAATCCAGGTATGACATTTCTCCATTAAATAGTATTCAAGATAATAGGCAAAATCAATGAACCATGAATTATAGGTCACAATAATCTAGACATATTTTGAGGTCAATCAGGTCACATGGAACTAATAATTAAAGTAAGACATTTCTTCATCAAAAAGTATAAAAGATAATAGGCAAAATCACTGAACCATGAAATATAGGTCATACTGACCTAGATATATTTTGAGGTCAATCATGAGGACACATGGAACTAATAATCCAAATATGACATTTCTCCATCAAATAGAATTCAAGATAATAGGCAAAAACACCAAACCATGAAATATAGGTCACATTGACCTAGATATATTTTGAGGCCAACTATGGGGTCACATGGCACTGATATCCCAGGTTTGACATTTCTCCAACAAATAGTCTTCAAGATATGGCAAAATCACTGGACCGTGAAATGTAGGTCACCATGACCTTCACCCTTTTACACTTGAACCAATGTCACATGGTTGGCTGATATATTATAACCAATTGTGTCTATAACTTGTTAGCATAATGGAAACATATATGACAAATAACAAAGGTGTCCTAAATTTTGACCTCTAGCCCCACCCCATCCCCCCTCCTAGGCATGAACCCAGGGGTGTGTTGTCTTGGAGTCTCAAAAGACACACCCAGGTAGCCAAGTTGTAAAATATGAATGCTTTGTGATGAGTGTCTGTTGAGATATAAGCATTTCAAAAACTTTCACACAATTTTACAGAGGTGTTCTAGATTTTGACCCCTAGCCCCAACCCTGGGCATGAACCCAGAGTTCTGTTGTCTTAGAACATCAGAAGACCCTCCCAGGTACTTAAGTTCCAAAAATGAGTGTTCTGTGATGAGTAACTGTTGAGATATAAGCATTTGAAAACTTTAAGGCAGTGTGACAGGATAGCTCTCCATTTACTTCCTAAAGGCAAGCTAATAAAGGAAAAAATACACGGCCGGCTAATACATCAAAGCATACACATAAGAGCAGACATATACGCACGCACGCAGAGAGGGAGGTCAATCAGGATAAGCGTTGAAAATGACTTTTTCGTCTGCCATTTTTCACTTTATAATCAGTTAAGCCATTTTAGTTTTTACAGGTCGTTCAAAAGACAAATCAGTGTCAGACCAAAACTTTGGACATGTATGCTATATACGTGTTTTGAATTACACCAAAAACCTCCAACTTGGAAGATTTAACCCACAAACTTGGACATGTCACAAGAAATCAGTATCCAGATGGCAGAAATGCCTGATATCGACGTCGACAACAGTAAGAAAACCAGTGCTTCAGCTGAAGTGCACGACCCGCCGGATGCTTTTAGCTTTATGAGTGTTACCATATATGGGCATGGCGGCCATTTTGGTCATGTGACCTGGACCTAAAACGGTTCCCCCAATAAATGCGCCTTATCGTTAGGAGCAAAAATATATCTTATACTTTAGTACTGTATTCTGAATCGTTTGCAGGATAAAATGCATTCTCACTTTTCCAATACAAAAGCATATGTGTCAAAGTTTGACCTAGGCACAAAGAAGGTCAAGGTCAGCCCAGGGTCACCATGTTAACAATTTTTGATGGGCCTACGTCCCAGATGCTATTTATCAAGTCTCGTGGAAATCTGCCCAGTGGTTCTGGAGAAGACTATTTTGAAGGGTTTTTACCATATGAGGCTTGGCGGCCATTTTGGTCATGTGACCTTAACCCCATGAGCAAATTTTGGTTTCCCCCATCCCATAGAGGCTCCATATGAAATGTGACTTCAATCGGCCCAACTGTTTCCGAGGAGAAGCAGTTCGAAAATTTTCACATTTTTCACCTTGGCGAGACTATACTAAATGGAATGTAATATTTCGCAAGTTCATTGGTTAGATCTCATTGATATCTATCAGTATGCCAAAAAATGTTTAAATATTCCAAGCAGTTAAGTCACTATCACCAATTTTCACAAACGGGTTACGGACGGACAGACAGACAGACCATATACGGCTTGGCGGCCATTTTGGTCATGTGACCTGGACCCCATGAGCAAATTTTGGTTTCTCCCATCCAAAAAAGGCTCCATATGAAATTTGACTTCAATCGGCCCAACGGTTTCCGAGGAGAAGCAGTTCGAAAATTTTCACATTTTTCGCCTCGGCGAGGCTATACTAAGTGGAATGTAATATTTCGCAAGTTCATTGGTTAGATCTTATTACTTTAGTACTGTATTCTGAATCGTTTGCAGGATAAAATGCATTCTCACTTTTCCAATACAAAAGCATATGTGTCAAAGTTTGACCTAGGCACAAAGAAGGTCAAGGTGAACCCAGGGTCACCATTTTAGCAATTTATGTTGGGCCTACGCCCCAGATGCTATTTATCAAGTTTCGTGGAAATTTGCCCAGTGGTTCTGGAGAAGACTATTTTTGAAGGGTTTTTACCATATATGGCTTGGCGGCCATTTTGGTCATGTGACCTAGACCCCATGAGCAAATTTTGGTTTTCCCAATCCCATAGAGGCTCCATATGAAATTTGACATCAATCGGCCCAACGGTTTCCCAGGAGAAGCAGTTCGAAAATTTTTCACATTTTTCGCCTCGGCGAGGCTATACTTAGCGGATTGTAATATTTTGCAAGTTCATTGGTTAGATCTCATTGATATCTATCAGTATGCCAAAAATTGTTTAAATATTCCAAGCAGTTAAGTCACTATCACCAATTTTCACGAACGGGTTACGGACGGACAGACAGACAGACCATATATGGCTTGGCGGCCATATTGGTCATGTGACCTGGACCCCATGAGCATATTTTGGTTTCCCCCTGCCCATAGAGGCTCCATATGAAATTTGACTTCAATCGGTCCAACGGTTTCCGAGGAGAAGCAGTTCGAAAATTTTCACATTTTTCGCCTCGGCGAGGCTATACTAAATGGAATGTAATATTTCTCAAGTTCATTGGTTAGATCTCATTGATATCTAGCAGTATGCCAAAAATTGTTTAAATATTCCAAGCAGTTAAGTCACTATCACCAATTTTCACGAACGGGTTACGGACGGACAGACAGACAGACCATATATGGCTTGGCGGCCATATTGGTCATGTGACCTGGACCCCATGAGCATATTTTGGTTTCCCCCTGCCCATAGAGGCTCCATATGAAATTTGACTTCAATCGGTCCAACGGTTTCCGAGGAGAAGCAGTTCGAAAATTTTCACATTTTTCGCCTCGGCGAGGCTATACTAAATGGAATGTAATATTTCTCAAGTTCTATGGTTAGATCTCATTGATATCTAGCAGTATGCCAAAAATTGTTTAAATATTCAAAGCGGTTAAGTCACTATCACCAATTTTCACAAACGGGTTACGGACGGACAAACAGACTGACAGACTGACAGAATGACACGATGATTTTAGAGCACTCTAGAAATCAACCGACATCAGTCGGTCGCTTTTTCTGCGGGTCGTGCAATCAGACTGGGTATACCTGTTATCTTGTCGGGGGCGGGATGAGCTTGTTCGGTGATGTGCTGTAGCAAGCTTTACCCTTTCAAACTTGTAGAGCAGTAGATATATCTATATGTCACACCAACCGACCGCAAGTTGGTTGCCTTAACCCTTTTTGTACTGGAAACCCCAAAAGGGGTACCTTGGCAAACAGTGCAGGCCCAGATCAGACGCCGCAGAACGCAGCGTCTGATCAGGGCCTAAATCGTTAGCAAAAAGTTCAGCCATTTTCCAAATAAATTTTTGGGAAAACACAATTTGAAATCCCTAAATTTTAAAAAGGACTTCTGCTATATATAAAGAGAGGAAGATTCCATTAGGTACAAAAAGGGTAAGCATTTAGTCCCCTTTAAGCAAATTCAGAAGACGACAACTTGTTGATATTTTTCTTATTTTTCCCAGAAAACAGGACTCGACATCTCATGCAAATTGCTCATGCAAATTGTCGGAGATGTCTCATCCCGTTTTCAATACAGGACTCGACATCTCATGCAAATTGTTCATGCAAATTGTCGGAGATGTCTTATCCCGTTTTCTGGGAAAATTAGTAAAATATTTCGAAATGTTGTCTGCTGCTAAAAATACCCAGCATGGTAAGAAACAGTTCGATACTGCATCGTGATACGCCCCCCCCCCCCCCCCCCTGACCATCGGGGCTTGAAGAAATATATGGGCTGCATGATGCTTCCAAGCAGAGCTGAATCTGACCCGCACATGAGTACTGGTAAACCGTTTAGAGATCTAAGCCTGCCAAGGCAAAGCGGTGCGGAAGAGTCAGACCGTCCATGCTTATAAACCCCATTGGTTTCATTGGATGACAGGGCTTGAGAAGTCATTTCATCTCAATGTCGAGTAAAAGTCCCACAAAATTGGAAGCAACGTCTCCAAAATGACCTTTACAGTGTTGATGGGGATGTTAAACCACAAATCAAACAAACAAACGATTCTGCATCCGGGAAGGTTACTACATCATCCACCACGAGTTTCTGAAGGTGTTTCCGAGAAACATCTATTCTTGTAAATATGAGAGTCAAACCATTAACAAGCTGTTAAATAGTATAGATCGTGATTAGAGGGCTCTTCGATGAGCCTCTCATCTAGGTCTATTGACCTGACATAACCCACATTCAAACTTGTCCAAGATATCGTCATCATTATCATTCTGACCAAGTTTGATGATGGTTGGACCAAAACTGTGGCCTCTAGAGTGTTAACAAGAAAAGTTTAGGTATGGACGACACATCACGCACGACCTACGACGCATGACAAATGATGACGACGGACATAGAAGCCTCCATGGTGTAGTGGTTACACTACTCTCCTTGATGATGATGATGATGATTTCGTGTTTAACGACGCGTCAACCCTGTTTGTCGGTCATAAGCGTCAAGCGGATAATGATTAAATGGCTTCTCGCCTTGTAAACCAAGGGTCCCAGGAACGACCCCGGGCTTCTCCAGACTTTCGGATGAGTCTTTAAACCGAGGTCCCGTCTCTGTATGACCTTAGCTTTAGGTGGGACTTAAAACTCAAACACTCATGACGCTGGACATCTCAGAGTCATAAAAGCTAACCATGACCTTTGGTGAGGTGAGCTAAAAATAACACAAAACAATATTATAAAAGTGATATGTGTTTAATAAGTTCAACCCGTTTTGGTATTTCAAATACCTTCATCAAAATTAACCCTTGTCCTGCTAATCCCGGATATGCCTTATCTTTGAAACAATGTAGATCCAGATCAGATGGCTTCTGACGAAGCCATCTGATCAGGATCTTCATTGTTTACCATTCAGATTGTGAATTTGTTGCAATACTTTGCATCAAGTAATCTGATTGGTTGATAATCGGTAGTGGGTGTGGCATATATAAAAATTCAGCAGGACAAGGGTTAAAATATTTCTGACATCATAGTTATGTTAGAGGCAGTGTCAAACTGCCTGCACCTTGTCCACAAATTAAATTAATCCTAATTCTGATGGTCAGTACCACAACACCTGCTTTTGCAAACAGTGTAGATCCAGATCAGATGGCATCTTAAGAAGAAGCAAACTGATCTGGATTTACACGGTTTGTCATTCAGTTTGAGAAAACAAATTATATAAAGTAATTTGATCGGTTGATAGTCAGCAATGGGTGTGGTTAAATTAATATATTCAGCAGGAAAAGATTCAGAAAGTTAGGGCCGCTTCAAACAAAATAGGTCTTCAGCCATGTGCAAACTGTGAAGTTCATCATTTGCACAGTCTGATCAAAGTCTACACTAAGCCAAAGCTTCTTCATGCAGATGGGTTAGGGCTGTGTTCTTAGTACATACACAGGCTGGTTTGAATTTTCACTCATTGCATATGTCCTTCAATTGGCTCATAAAAAAAAAATTATCCTTGAAGAAAGATAACCCTTGTCCTGCTAAACCAGGATATGCCTTATCTTTGAAACAATGTAGATCCAGATCAGATGGCTTCTGACGAAGCCATCTGATCAGGATCTAAATTGTTTGACATTCAGATTGTGAATTTGTTGCAATAATTTGCATGAAGTAATCGGATTGGTTGATAATCGGTAGTGGGTGTGGCATATATAAATATTCAGCAGGACAAGGGATAATACACCACAACCTCTTTGCAACAATATTGTTGGCATTCAACGCAGAATCTGTGTTACACAAAAATGTACAGATTATATACGGTCATTTTACTGTAACAATCTATACTTTTTTGGGATTGTAAAGAAAGACGACCATAGGTGGTCATTTAGATGGTCATTTTTCTATCTACTCTGGACCATTACATGTATATTGTCATCTAATCGATACATTTTGGAACTGAATAGATTATAAAGATGAATGACTATAAACTTTCATGCTATCTCCAAACCTGTGTCATTACAATAACACACCTGTGTGACATAGTGCATATTTCTCAGCTCCAAAATGGCTACTTTTCTGGTGAAAATCCCTGATATTTTCCTTATAAATACTGCAAACATAGGTCGTGGGTGCTCATTAGAACCGCCTCAATGAGGGGGTTCTAACGAGTACCCACAACCTATGACTGTCTTGGAGCAAAAATAGGAAAAAAACAAGAGGGCCATGATGGCCCTGAATCACTCACCTGATCCATAGGGTATCAAGTGGGCCTCTGGGAGAGCCATTATTGGCCCCGGGCTATAATATGATTAATCTTGGTAGTGGTCAAAAAGGTGAAGCTTCATACCAAATATCAAAGAACGGGGACTTCTGGTTTCAGACAAGATTTTTTTTTCCCTTATATAAGTCTACATAAACCTTGGGGTCCCCGGAGCGGGCCATTTTGCCCCCAGGGCTATAATTTGAACCATCTTGGTAGAAATCCACAAAATGAAGCTTCATACCAAATATCAAAGACCTTGGCCTTCTGCTTTCAGACAAGAAGATTTTCAAAGGTTTTCATTGCCATTACTTCTATTTCCCAGGGCTATAATTAGAACAATTTAGATGAAGCTTCACGCAAAATATCAAAGACCTGGGCCTTGCGGTTTCAGAGTAGAAGATTTTTTTTTTAAATTTCCCTATATAAGTCAATGTAAAAACGAAGGGCCCCAGGGCAGGGGCATTTTTGACCCAAGGGTAATGATTTGAACCATCTTTGTAGAGGTCCACTAGATGAAACTTCACACCAAATTTCAAAGAACTGGGCCATCCAGTTTTGGAGAAGAAGATTTTTAAAGATTTTCCCTGTATAAGCCAATGTAAAACCAAAGGGCCTGCAGGTGGGGGCATTTTTTGCCCTAGGCCTATAATTTGAACAATCTTGATAGAGGTCCACTAGATGAAGCTTCACACCAAATATCAAAGACTGGGCCTTGCGGTTTCAGAGAAGATTTTCCCTGTATAAGTCTATGTAAAACCAAAGGACCCCCCCCCCCCTGGCTGGGGCATTTTTTGGCCCCAGGGCTATAATTTGAATAATCTTGGTAGAGGTCTACTAGATGAAGCTTCACACCAAATATCAAAGACTTGGGCCTTGTGGTTTCAGAGAAGAAGATTTTTAAAGATTTTCCCTATATAAGCCTATGTAAAACCAAAGGCCCCCGGGGCGGAGGCATTTTTGGCCCCAGGGCTATAATTTGAACAATCTTAGTAGAGGTCCACTAGATGAAGCTTCATACCAAATATCAAAGACCATGGCCTTGTGGTTTCAGAGTAGAAGATTTTTAAAGATTTTCCATATATAAGCCTACATAAAACCAAAGGCCCTTGGGGCAGGGGCATTTTTGGCCCCAGGGCTATAATTTGAACAATCTTGATAGAAGTCCACTAGATTAAGCTTCACACCAAATGTCAAAGACTTGGGCCTTGCCGTTTCAGAGGAGAAGATTTTTAAAGATTTTCTCTATATAAGCCTATGTAAAACCAAAGGCCCCGGGGCGGGGGCATTTTTGGCCCCAGGGCTATAATTTGAACAATCTTGGTAGAGGTCCACTAGATGAAGCTTCACACCAAATATCAAAGACCTTGGCCTTGCGGTTTCAGAGAAGAAGATTTTTAAAGATTTTCCCTATAGAAGCCTTTGTAAAACCAAAGGCCCCCCCCCCCTCCAGAGCGGGGGCATTTTTGGCCCCAGGGCTATAATTTGAACAATCTTGGTAGAGGTCCACTAGATGAAGCTTCACACCAAATATCAAAGACCTGGGCCTTGCGGTTTCAGAGAAGAAGATTTTTAAAATTTTCAGTAAAAAAATCTATTTTTAGCTCCTGTGACCTATATGTGCACAGACCACAACCATTTGAACAACTTTGAAAGGGGCCACCTAAGGATCATTCCTGTGAAGTTTGGTCAAAATCCGATCAGTGGTTTAGGAGGAGATGTTGTTTGAAGAAAAAGTTTATGGACGCACTCACGCACGCACGCACGGACGCACAACGGACGGCGGACAAAAAGTGATCCCAAAAGCTCACCTTGTCACTATGTGACTGGTGAGCTAACAAGAGGGCCATGATGGCCCTTGATCGCTCTCCTGATCCATAGAGTAACAAGTGGGCCCCGGGGAGGGCCATTATTGACCCAAGGGTTATAATGTGCACTATGTTGAGGGAGGTCTAAACAGGTGAAGCTTCATACCAAATATCAACAAAGGCTATAATTTGAACAATCTTGGCAAAGTTCCACTAGAAGAAGCTACACATCAAATATCAAAGATCTGGGCCTTGCAGTTTCAGAGAAGAAGATTTTTTTAAAGATATTCCCTGCATAAGCCTATGTAAAACCAAATGGCCCCAAGGCGGGGGCATTTTTGGCCTCAGGGCTATAATTTAAACAATCTTGATAGAGGTCCACTAGATGAAGCTTCACACCAAATATCAAAGATCTGGGCCTTGCTGTTTCAGAGAAGAAGATTTTCAAAGATTAGATCTATATAAGACTATGTAAAACCAAAGGGCCCCGGGGCGGGGGCATTTGTGGCCCAAGGGCTATAAATTGAACAATCTTGGTAGAGGTCCACTAGATGAAGCTCCATACCAAATATCAAAGACATGGGCTTTGCAGTTTCAGAGAAGAACATTTTTAATAATTTCCCTATATAAATCTATGTGAAACCAAAGGATCTCGGGGCGGGGGCATTTTTGGCCCCAGGGCTATAATTTGAACAATCTTGATAGAGGTCCACTAGGTGAAATTTCACACCAAATATCAAAGCCCTAGGCCTTGTGGTTTCATAGAAGAAGATTTTTAAAGATTTTCCCTATATATGTCTATGTAAAACCAAAGGGCCACCAGGCGGAGGCATTTTAGGTCTCAGGGCTATAATTTGAACAATCTTGGTAGAGGTCCAATAGCTGAAGCTTTATACCAAATATCAAAGACCTAGGCCTTGTGGTTTCAGAGAAGAAGATTTTTCAAGATTTTTCCTATATAAGGCTATGTAAAACCAAAGGGCCCCGGAGCGGGGGCATTTTTGGCCCCAGGGCTATAATTTGAACAATCTTGGTAGAGGTCCACAAGATAACGCTTCATACCAAATATCAAACACATGGGCCTTGCAGTTTCAGAGAAGAAGATTTTTAATGTATTTTCCTATATACGCCTATGTAAAACCAAAGGGCCCTGCAGCGGGGGCATTTTTGGCCCCAGCACTATAATTTGAACAATCTTGGTAGGGGACCACTAGATGAACCTTCATACCAAATATCAAAGACCTGGGCCTTGCGGTTTCAGAGAGGAAGATTTTTAAAAATTTTCCCTATATAAGCCCATGTAAAACTAAAGGGCCCCGGGGCGGGGGCATTTTTGGCCCTAGCACTATAATTTGAACAATCTTGGTTGGGGTCCACTAGATGAAGCCTCATACCAAATAGCAAAGACCTGGGCCTTGAAGTTTCAGAGAAGAAGATTTTTAAAGATTTTCCCTATATAAGCCTATGTACAACTAAAGGGCCCCGGGGCGGGGGCATTTTTGGCCCCAGCACTATAATTTGAACAATCTTGGTAGGGGTCCACTAGATGAACCTTCATACCAAATATCAAAGACCTGGGCCTTGCGGTTTCAGAGAAGAAGATTTTTTAGAAATTTTCCCTATATAAGCCCATGTAAAAACCGAAGGGCCCAGGGGCGGGGCATTTTTGGCCCCAGCACTATGATTTAAACAATCTTGGTAGGGGTCCACTAGATGAAGCTTCATACCAAATAGCAAAGAGCTGGGCATTGCAGTTTCAGAGAAGAAGATTTTTAAAGATTTTCCCTATATAAGCTTATGTAAAACTAAAGGGCCCCGGGGCGGGGGCATTTTTGGCCCCAGCACTATAATTTGAATAATCTTGGTAGGGGTCCACTAGATGAACCTTCATACCAAATATCAAAGACCTGGGCCTTGTGGTTTCAGAGAAGAAGATTTTTTAAGTTTTCGGTGAAAAAAAAATATTTTTGGCTCCTGTGACCTATATGTGCAATGGACCGGAACAATTTGAACAACTTTGAAAGGGGACCACCTAAGGACCATTCCTGTGAAGTGTGGTCAAAATCCGATCAGTGGTTTAGGAGGAGATGTCGTTTGAAGAAATTGTTAACGGACGGACGCACGCACGGACTGACGACGGATGACGAAAGAAAAGTGATCCCAAAGCTCACCTCGTCATTACATGACAGGTGAGCTAAAAATGTATACCCCCATAAACCCCCATTTTCTCTATATAAAGTAGGGTATAGGGGGGTCATTTCATTGACTAGTTCGTGTGATGTACAGTGAACAATGTTATAAAGAGTCCTGTCTTTAAACCATATATATATATGATAACATCAGGTTGACAAGTCTGTAAAATGACGAAACCCTAAACCCCACAATATACAAAAGTGGGGTTTATAGGGGGTATTCATTATTTTTCATTATTTTTGCTCAAACATATAGATTGTGGATACTCATAATTGCCTCACTGAGGCAGTTGTGGGTACTCCTTACAGTGAAGGGGTTCTAACAAGCAGCCAGAATCTATATTTGGACCAAAAATAAGACAAGAGGGCCATGATGGCCCTGGATCGCTCACCTGATCCATAGAGTAACAAGTGGGCCTAGGGGAGGGCCATTATTGACCCTAGGGTTATAATGTGCATAATGTTGAGGGAGGTCTAAAAAGGTGAAGCTTCATACCAAATATCAACAAAGGCTATAATTTGAACAATCTTGGCAAAGGGTCCACTAGATGAAGCTACACACCAAATATCAAAGACCTTGGCCTTGCGGTTTCAGAGAAGAAGATTTTTTTTAAAGATTTTCCCTATATAAGCCTAAGTAAAACCAAAGGGCCCCGGGGTGGGGGCATTTTTGGCCTCAGCACTACATAAGCCTATGTAAAACCAAATGGCCCCGGGGGGTGGGGCATTTTTGGCTTCGGGCTATAATTTAAACAATCTTGATAGAGGTCCACTAGATGAAGCTTCACACCAAATATCAAAGACCTGGGCCTTGCTGTTTCAGAGAAGAAGATTTTCAAAGATTATCTCTATATAAGTCTATGTAAAACCAAAGGGCCCCAGGGCAGGGGCATTTGTGGCCCGAGGGCTATAATTTGAACAATCTTGGTAGAGGTCCACTAGATGAAGCTCCATACCAAATATCAAAGACATGGGCCTTGCAGTTTCAGAGAACAAGATTTTTAAAGATTTCCCTCTATATATATATATATAAGTCTATGAAAAACCAAAGGGTCTCGGGGCGGGGGCATTTTTTGACCCCAGGCTATAATTTGAACAATCTTGATAGAGGTCCACCAGATGAAATTTCACACCAAATATCAAAGACCTAGGCCATGCGGTTTCCTAGAAGAAGATTTTAAAGATTTTCCCTATATAAGTCTATGTAAAACCAAAGGGCCATGAGGCGGGCATTTGTGGTCTCAGGGCTATAATTTGAACAATCTTGGTAGAGGTCCACTAGCTGAAGCTTCATACCAAATATCAAAGACCTGGGCCTTGTGGTTTGAGAGAAGAAGATTTTTCAAGATTTTACCTATATAAGCCTATGTAACACCAAAGGGCCTCAGAGCGGGGCATTTTTGGCCCCAGCACTATAATTTGAACAATCTTGGTAGGGGTCCACCAGATGAAGATTCATACCAAATATCAAAGACCTGGGCCTTGCGGTTTCAGAGAAGAAGAAGATTTTTAAAGATTTTCCCTATATAAGCCCATTTAAAACCAAAGGGCCCCGGAGTGGGGGGGGGGGGAGGGGAGGGGGGAGGGGTGGGGTGGGGGGGTGGGGGGGGGGAAAGAAGGACCATGGCCGTGTGGGATGAAGCTTCATACCAAATATCAAAGACATGGGCCTTACGGTTTCAGAGAAGAAAATTTTTAAAGATTTTCCCTATATAAGCCCATGTAAAACCAAAGGGCCCCGGAGCGGGGGCATATTTGACCCAAGCACTATAATTTGAACAATCTTGGTAGAGGTCCCCTAGATGAAGCTTCATACCAAATATCAAAGACCTGGGCCTTACGGTTTCAGAGAAGAAGATTTTTAAAGCTCTTCCCTATATAAGCCCATGTAAAACCAAAGGGCCCTGGAGCGGGGGCATTTTTGGCCCCAGCATTATAATTTGAACAATCTTGGTAGGGGTCCACTAGATGAAGCTTCATACCAAATATCAAAGACCTGGGCCTTGCGGTTTCAGAGAAGAAGATTTTTAAAGATTTTCCCTATATAAACCCATGTAAAACCAAAGGGCCCCGGAGCGGGGGCATTTTTGGCTCGAGTACTATAATTTGAACAATCTTGGTAGGGGTCCACTAGATGAAGCTTCATACCAAATATCAAAGACCTGGGCCTTACGGTTTCAGAGAAGAAGATTTTTAAAGATTTTCCCTATATAAGCCCATGTAAAACCAAAGGGCCCCGGAGCGGGGGCATTTTTGGTCCCAGCACTATAATTTGAACAATCTTGGTAGGGGTCCACCAGATGAAGCTTCATACCAAATATCAAAGACCTGGGCCTTGTGGTTTCAGAGAAGAAGATTTTTTAAGTTTTTGGTGAAAAAAATCTGTTTTTGGCTCCTATGACCTAGATGTGCAACGGACCGGAACCATTTGAACAACTTTGAAAGGGGACCACCTAAGGATCATTCCTGTGAAGTTTGGTCAAAATCCGATCAGTGGTTTAGGAGGAGATGTCGTTTAAAGAATTGTTTACGGACGGACGCACGGACGCACGCACGCACGGACGACGGACGAAAAGTGATCCCAAAAGCTCACCTCGTCACTACGTGACGGTGAGCTTTTGTTTTTGTTTGTTTGATTTGAGGTTTAACGTCCCCGTCAACACTGTAAAGGTCATTTTGGAGACGTTGCTTCCAATTTTGTGGGACTTTTACCCGACATTGAGATGAAATGACATCTCAAGCCCTGTTGCCCAATGAAACCAATAGGGTTTATTAGCATGGACGGTCTGCCTGGCACCGCGGTTCCTGGACAGGCTTAGATCCTCTAAGCGGTTTACCAGTACTAGTGTGCGGGCTGGATTCAGCTCTGCCTGGAAGCATCATGCAGCCCATATATTTCTTCAAGCCCCTATGGGCGGGGGCCGGACGGTGAGCTAAAAAATATGTAATATTTTCATCTGAAAATCTTACTTCCAGAGATAAGACAGACACAGTTTTAGCCCATGGGTGTGTTATTATAATGTCTTCAACTGAAAAGATATAAGTCAGTCCATATCCAAGTGATGCCTGCTTTGATTTATTTGTTGTAAGTTTTTCAAGAGTCGCTGAACTTTTAAACAAACGGCGTCTCACTGAATGTTGCAATTACCTGGGGCCAGTTGTTCAAAACTAATGACGTTAGTTAATGTATCCTTACATTTTTGATCATTTAATATGGCAAATATACCAATATTTTTGCTTAAAAAATGTGAGCAGCTTTTGCATATGCCAAAGCTGCTCACATTTTTTCAGCAAAACTACCAAAATTTTAGATATTGCACTTGCTAGAATAGTTAACAATTTGATCACCAACGAGCTCGTTAAGCTAGCAATGCTTTGAACAACTGGGCCCAGGCTGATAGGCTGAAATAAAACTTGACAAAGAGAAGACAGTCAGATGGATGGATGGATGGATTGAAGGATGGATGGATGGATGGATGGATGTTAATTGAAAACACTTCATTTCACGAGTGTCACTGAAAGGCAAAACATTACTGTAGACATGGCTTAATGGTTCTGGTTGTGTCACTATAGGACAGAGATCAATGAAAAATAAATACTGCATGTACATGAAAGTTGCAAACTTAAGGTAAAACTAAATGTAATTATAAACTAGCTACTAGAAAAATCTTAACCCTCATCTTGCTGAATATTCATTTAAGCCACACCCATTTCTGTCTATCAACCAATCAAATTACTTGTAATTTATTGCTACAAATTCATAAACTGAATGCCAAACAGTGAAGATCCTGATCTGATCTGGATCTACACTGTTTGCAAAGATAGGGGTTGTCGTTAACAGAAAGATAAGGATTAAACATCCTATCAACCCTTATAGCCCTACACACGAATGAAGCAGACATGTTCAACTTTTTTTTTGGTGTATTTAAGAAAATAACATCACGAAAACACGCCTATATAATTTTGAACCCCTTGAACTCCACTTTTATATAGCAAAACTGGGGTTTACAGGGGGAAACCTTATTTTTCCTATTTCTGCTTTAAAATATAGATTGTGGGTACTTGTTAGAACCGCCTCAACGCGGCGGTTCTAACAAGTACCCACAATCTATATTTTGAAGCAGAAATAAGAAAAATATCACAATTTTTCATCTAAAAATTTTCGAATTTCGGCGGTAAAATTTACTATGTATTTGTATAGGCTTGTTTTCGTAATAAGGCTCGACATTTCATTTTGTTTGATTTACAACTATTTCAATATTATTTTGCTTATATCGAGCAAATCATTTACCAGGTGACTTCCTATGCAATTTTTGGATTTATGGCCCTTTCAAGATTATTTCACTTGTTTCAAGCCAATCATTAATCACAGGTGGGGTTAAACCGGAGTTCCCAGAGAAAACAACCTGACCTTCCGTTGCATAACTTGGCATCTCATTTGAAGCGCACGAAAAGTTCGAACCACAGCTGTGAGAGATCTAGCATCCTAGATTTAGCATTAGGCCACGGAGACCCTTTTCATTACTTGTCATCTAGCATGTGACCCAAGCGATGCTCCAATGCACAGTGATTTCAGACCTAATAATCAAGGGTTAGTGATCTTAACAACTAAACCATGGGGGACTCTTAACCTTCCACAATTCTATCTAAACTATCTATACATTTTGTTTAGATATATCACAGTTGTTTAGCTGACATGGTTTCTGCTTTGGACTCCAACTAAAGAGATGTAAGGAGATTGTAGTGTAATTGAACACTTGTAGAATGATGGTTTTGTTGGTTTGAATTAAGGTTAACATCCTCATCAACACTATTTAGGTCATTATGGAGTGAGTGAGTGAGTTTTAGTTTTACGTCCCACCAACAGCTAAGGTCATACGGAGACGGGACCTCGGTTTAAAGACTCATCCGAAAGTCTGGAGAAGCCCGGGATCGATCCTGCGATCCCTGGTTTACAAGGCGAGTAGGGTAACCACTGCACCACAGAGGCTTCTAGGTCATTATGGAAACATACTTTTGCCCGGCCTGAGATGAAATGACTTCTCAAGCCCTGCCACCTAATGAAACCTTATGGGAATGGGTGTGGTTCACATTCATTTTCTACATCTATCTTGATATATTGAAATCATCATTTGTTTTCATGGTTATATCTGGAGGACAGGAAGTGGCCGACACGGCTGACCTGGCCTTCAAAATTCATCAAACATTATGGGAATGATTGTGGTTCATGTTTTCATGGTTATATCTGGAGGACAGGAAGTGGCCGACACGGCTGACCTGACCTTCAAAATTCATCAAACATTATGGGAATGAGTGAGGTCCATGTTTTCATGGTTATATATGGAGGACAGGAAGTGGCCAACACGGCTGTACCTGGCCTTCAAAATTCATCAAACATTATGGGAATGAGTGTGGTTCATGTTTTCATGGTTATATCTGGCGGACAGGAAGTGGCCGACACAGCTGAACCTGGCCTTCAAAATTCATCAAACATTATGGGAATGAGTGTGGTTCACATTTAATTAAGTACTACATATTCTTTGATGTATTGTAATCAATATCTATATTCATGGTTATATCTGAACAACAGGAAGTGGCCGACAAGGCTGTACCTGGTCTGAGGATATACATAAATTCATCATACACTAGAGAAGGTGCCTAGTGGGGCACGTATACCCCCGACCAGTGCCAGCCCCTTTTAGTGGAAATGAAAATTGTTTGTAGCATTGAACCTTTCCATATAAACTTTCCATTTAGTTCACTGAGAATAACTACTGCATTTCAACAAATATAGTATAATTTACATATCCAAAGATGAAACTGCTTGTCTTTGCTGAATAATAAAAATACAAAGTTTGTTGCAATTTGGAATAATTTTACTTGGAAACAACAAACATAGAATAGGCTGTCATAGAACATTTGCTGAATTAAAGTAGCTGTATAATGACATAATAAAGCAATGCATTTTTTTATTATTACTTGCATTTATTATTGTCTGCATTTCAAGAGAAAATAATATGCAAAATTTAACAGTTCTAGTCGCTGTTGTTTCTAAGATCACAAGGACCAATATACATATATAAGCTAACAAATCTGACAAGGGTCACAGCATAAAGAAAGAACAAACTAGCTAATAATGAACAGATGGAAAGACAAAAACTATAACCTTTGATATACTTCGTATGCAAGGAGTATAATGATAACAGTTATCAAATCCTGTACCATATACTATTATGTGATGTATACATGTGAATTTATTCTAATAAATATTGTTAAAACCAAAACAATTAACACAAAATTTGGACGTGATCAAAATGTGTAAGTCCTAATTATTGACCCATAGCCCCACCCAAGGGCTTGACACAGGAGCTTAGATATTCCATATGAAAGTTAATACTATAGCTATATTCTGTACCAAATATGAAGAGAATCTAACATGAGGTTACAGAGATATAAGCAATCAAAAAGGTTTAACACAAAACTTCGACATAAAAGTTGACAAACTAACAGACAGCCCACCCAGGGGCTTGACCCAGGGGCTTAGATATTCCATAAGAAAGGTTATGCTATGGAGATATCCTTTACCAAATATGAAAAGAATCTAACATGTAGATACAGAGATATGAGCAATCAAAAAGGTTTAACACAAAACATTGACGTAAATGTTGATGAACGGACTGACAGGTGGACAGCCCACCCAGGGGCTTGACCCGCAAGCTTAGATATTCCAAATGAAAGGTAATGCTATAGAGATATATATCCTGTACCAAATATGAAGAGAATCAAACATGTGGTGACAGAGATATGAGCAATCAAAAAGGTTTAACACAAAACTTTGACTAAAAAGTTGACAAACGGATGGACAGCCCACCCAGGGGCTTGACCCAAGGGCTTAGATATTCCATATGAAAGTTAATGCTATAGAGATATCCTGTTCCAAATATGAGGAGAATCCAACATGTGATGACAGACATATTAGCAATTAAAAAGGTTTAACACAAAACTTTGACTTAAAAGTTGGCAAACGGACGGACAGCCCACCCAGGGGCTTGACCCAGGGGCTTAGATATTCCATATGAAAGGTAATGTTATAGCGATATCCTTTACCATATATGAAGAGAATCTAACATGTGGTTACAGAGATATGAGCAATCAAAAAGGTTTAACCCAAAACTTTGACGTAAAAGTAGATGAACAGACATACGGACAGACAGACAGCCCACCCAGGGGCTTGACCCAGGGGCTTTAATATTCCATATTAAAGGTAATGCTATAGAGATATCCTGTTCCAAATATGAGGAGAATCCAACATGTGATGACAGAGATATTAGCAATCAAAAAGGTTTAACACAAAACTTTGACGTAAAAGTTGACAAACGGACGGACAGCCCACCCAGGGGCTTGACCCAGGGGCTTAGATATTCCAAATGAAAGGTAATGCTATAGAGATATCCTTTACCATATATGAAGAGAATCTAACATGTGGTTACAGAGATATGAGCAATCAAAAAGGTTTAACACAAAACTTTGACGTAAAAGTAGATGAACAGACAGACGGACAGACAGACAGCCCAGCCAGGGGCTTAGTTATTCCATATGAAAGATAATGCTATAGAGATATCATTTACCAAATATAAAGAGAATTTAACATGTGGTTACAGAGATATGAGCTATCAAAAAGGTTTAACGCAAAACTTTGACGTAAAGGTTGACAAACGGCGGGACGAACGGAAGTACGAACGAACGAACTAACGAATGAACAAACGAACGAACCAACGGACGGACGGAAAGACGAAAACTATATACCCCCTGACATACTTCGTATGTCGGGGGTATAATTATGGGACTGAGTGTGGTTGACTTTTAATTACTACATATTCTTTGATATATATTGCAATCATTATTTTCAGGGCACTCGACTGGATTTTTCTTTACAGATTGTTCTCCTCAGATTGCAGTGGTATCTGGTGCCAGGATGATTACCCATGAATCCGGGGGTGGGGGCAGATGCAACGGAGTCGAAGGAAGCTGGAAATGTGATTCATCCTTGCAGGTGGTGCCGTTGAAGTGTGTTTGGGCGTTTGCTTTTTGTCACCGCTGCCAGGGATCAAGCCCGGGACCTCTGGTGTCGGAGGAAAGTGGATTACCCACTGTGTTATCACGCTCCTTTAATCATCGGTCGGGGAACTCGATTGGATTTATTCATATATTTATTTTTTTTTTTTATATTCTCCTACTACAGTGGTGCATGGTGCCGGGATGATTATTGCTGCAGCCCATGGATTGACCAGATTAAGCGGAGTCAAGAGGAGCTGAAAATATGACATGTTTAAATGAGTCTCTCCTAAACATTTTAAATATTGGTTTCTTTGTAGGATAGAGGAATGAAGTAGCACGCCATAATAAATCGCCTTATTTGAAGTGCATAACTGACCGGTCTGGCTGGCCTGAACATTTTGCCCTGGTGTTTGACTTGCTTGCTTTTTGACCCCAGGGTCGTAGGCTCAGTCCCCGGTCGGGGCACTTGGTGTTTTTCTTTACAAATTTTCTCCTCAGATTGCAGTGGTGCCGGGATGGTTACTGATGAAGCCCAGGAGAGGTGCAGATGCAGCGGATTCAAAAGAAGCTGGAAATGTGATATGATTACACGAGTATCCCCTGAACATTTGAAAATAATAATTATAATAATTGTCATTTTGTAGGATGGAGTGGAACAATAAATATGTATATAGAGTGCATGATTAATGATCTTATCTATATCTAAACCCTGTTGATTGCTGTTTATGTCTGATTTTCATCATGTTGGGTGAAAGAGGGAGGAAAAAAAAAATATGTATCCAACATATTAATCCTCTATACTATGAGTTATTACGTAGACACTACTTGTGAAAGATTATACTTGTGAAAGCATCATGCAGCCCAGCCACGATGGGCGGGGGCAAAAACACTGATGGTACACAAACTGTCCGATAAGAACTCTCTGATACATGTATACAGTGTTGAGAGTTTTACAGGCTTCAAATAAAGTTTATGCAAAGTTAGCAAGTCTGTGTAATTAACACCCTTGTAAACCACACTTTATAGAGAAAACTGACAGTTACAGGGGTATAAATTATTTAACTTATTTCTGTTCCAAGGCATAGATTGTGGCTACTCATTAGAGCTGCCTCATTAAAGCAGTTGTAACAAGCACCCACAACCTACGTTTGCAATATATATGAAAAACAAGAGGCCCATGGGCCACTTTGCTCACCAGAGCTGCCCACTGGCAGCCATGTATGGTTTTAATTAATTGATTATAAACTCTTAAATGAACCCCCATTTTCAAATGAGAACCCATGTGGACTCTGTATCTGAAATGTTAGGCCTTTTATGAAGTGGAGGGGTGGGGCATGGACCCAACAGAGCCCAGGTTGTTATCACTGAGTGTGTCTTATCATAAGGAACAACAATATATTTGGTTTAGGGGTGGGGACCTTTACAGTTCCTGAGATATAAGGCCTTTTAAGCTGTGGAGGGGTTGGGGCATGGCCCAGGCAGACCCCAGGAAAGCCAAGATTGTTGTCACTGAATATGTCTTAACATTAGGACCAAAAAATATATTGTAAGGGGGTGGGGATCTGAACTGTTTCTGAGATATGAGGCCTTTTTATGAAGTGAAGAAGAGAGGAATGGCCCCTGCTAACCACCAAGTTGGTGTGACTGAATGTGTCTAATCATATAGAACAAGAATATATATGATTATAAGGTGGGGATCTTAATGGTGTAGAGACCCCAGGTTGATGTGACTGAATTAGTCTTATCATAAGGAACACACAAATATGCATGCGTTATGGGTGGGAATCTGAACGGTTTCTGGGATATATGGCATTTTATGAAGTGGAGGGGTGGGGCATGGCCCCGGCACACTCTGGAGACCCTAAGTTGGTATCAATGAATGTGTCTTATCATAAGGAACGAGAATGTATATCGTTTAGGAGTGGTTATCTGAAAGGTTTCTGGGATACTGGGCCTTTTACGAAGTGGAGGGGGGGGGGGGGGGCACATCCCAGGGGACCATCAGGTTGGTGTCACTGAATGCATCTTATCATAAGAAACAAGAATATATATGGTTAAGGGGTAGGGATCTGAAAGAATGCTTTCCGAGATATATGGACTTTTATGAAGTTGAGGGGTGGGGCATGGCCCTGGGAGACCCATAGGTTGGTATAACTGAATGTGTCTTATCATAAGGAACAAGAATATATATGGTTTAGGGGTGGGACTCTGAAAGGTTTCTGAGATACTGGGCCTTTTACAAAGTGGAGGGGGTGGGCATGCTCCCCAACACATCCCAGGGGACCCCCTGGTTGGTGTCACTGAATGCTTCTTATCATAAGAAACAAGAATATATATAGTTTAGGGGTGGGGATCTGAATGGTTTCTGAGATATATGACCTTTTGTGCATTGGATGGGGTGGGCATGACCCCGGCACACCCTGGGGTACACTCAGGTTGGCATAAATGCATATTGCTAAAAGACGTTCACTCAAGGAATATATCTATAAAAGTTTTGTCAAAATATCTGCAAAGGCTTGGCAGTAAATGCCATTTTCTATTTTCCCCATTGAAAGTGTATGGAAACTCTAAGTTGCCAAAGCAACCAAACTAGTGAGCCCATTTTCATTAAAAACACAAACTTTCAATCCCCAAGCTCAAGGATGCTAAAGATTATATTTGGGCTGAAGCAGCCCAGTGGCTTCAGAGATGTCGTTCGAAAGTGTTGACCCCAGACGAGGACACAGACGACAACGGACAACTGCCTATTCTATGAGCTCCCCCTGAGCCTTTGGCTCTGGTGAGCTAAAAAATACCACAGATTTCATGAGAAAAAATACTGCTTTTGAGAAAAATGAATGAATGTCCCATGTCACACAGCTGTGTTATCATGATGAAAATTTGTACATCTTCAAGACCTTCTGACAAGACCAGTTACTAGATAGAGCAGCCCTTTGCTCATGAATTATTTTTAAAGTATAAAATTTTGTCCATGACACAGAGCTTGAGATCACATGGTAGAGTTGAATTACATTTTGGACCAGTATCAATAAACATGTTAAATGAACAGCTGATACAAAAAAGCTGTGCATTATAAAGCAATACTATAAAGTTTTAATATAAGTTTAATATAAACATGAAACATGATATTTTTAATGTAAAATTAATTTTAATTAATAATATACCTACCCATCACTACAATTATAGCCTTTTCACCAGACGCAGGTCTGGGACAGTCTGACACAAAAAAAATCTAGCCAGAAATGCCACCGGCATGTCCCTTTTCCCGTGACCTCCCCAGCGTCGAGTCCTGATTGGTCGCTGATGTCACATGACCTATCAGACCAATAGGCAGACGATACAGGTCACGTGACAGCGATTTTCGCGCCGAGAAGATCATTATTTCTTTCAGGAAAACAAATATTTCAGGCGGGGCTGGGAGGCGGGACATACCATTGTAGTGATGGGTAGGTATATTATTAATTAAAATTAATTTTACATTAAAAATATCATTTTAATATCAAATATAACTACCCATCACTACAATTATAGCCTGAATTCAAAGCAAGTGGAGGGTTGGATGAAAAATAAAGTTACACATACCTAACTCCTCCAACCTTGGTTGTTTATACCCCTTTTAAAAACATCCAATGATGGTAATGTAAGAGAGTATCCACCATGACTGCAAGGGATCCAAATCCAAAATTCACAAGTGGAGAAGATAAATGGACAGGAACCGGAGTCAAAATAGAAGGTTCATACCTATTCAAACAGGCTAACAAACAACCAAGGAAAATAAAATCCCAAAATAAGTGCTGCTCATAATAGATTGAGAAGCTACTAAACTACCCAAGGAATGAGTACCACTACGAATGGGAACCAAGCACCTTAGGTGAAGGGATGAAAAGTAGCGTTTGAACATCCATTACGCAGTAAGAAAAAACATTCTGAAGAAAAAACGGAGTTCCAATATGCCAAAAATGTAGAAGGTTCTAACCTCATTCTGTATTCTGAATGATAATAGGGCAGAAGTGAAATTAGCATATACTGGTAGAAGCTTTATCACTTTACAAATCCACTTTGCAATCAAGGATGGTTAGAAATATATCCAAAACCCCTTGATTGAAAAGAAAAAATTCTCATGATAATCTCGAAACGTTTTAAACATTCTAATGTATACAAAAAATTCACATTAGCCTACGATCCACGAATCCTGGAAATGACAGGACAAATAATAGTTTCAGACAAGGTTATTTATAGCCTGAAACAAAAATAGGTTGAATGAGAAGAGAAAAAGAAGTCATTGTTCTTCTCATACCTGAAAACAACCCTCTGTAATTGGCAAAGCATGACTATAACTTCTACGAACTGAAGCAAATGTCAAATGAAATACAGCTTGACTATCAAATGAATAAAAGAAGCTGAATTCACCGGATCGTAAGGTGGTTTAGAAAAGACCACAATACTCATGCAAGATTCCATTTGGATACAAAGTCCTGGAAACCTGTCGGCATAGTGAAAAACCCCTTTAATAAGCTGGTGATGGTAGGGTTTAATGAAAAAGTGTGAAGCCGACTAAAATTTTAACCTGTTCGAGATTACTGATCTGTACCCTTCTCTTAGATGAAATAGAAATTGAAGGGTAGAGAACAGACAGAAAAAGAAATCCGGTAAAAAACCTCCCTAGAGGAATTGTCTGGATTTAATTCCCTTTTTCTACACCAACTAGAAATTATCTTCCATCTTCCAGAGTAAAACTTGAGAGTGGAGATCTTTCTATATTTGAAGATACACTCGGCAGAGAAACCAGAAAAGTGTCTACCTCTGGTTTGATTCCTGACAACATCTGGATGTGTAAGTAAAGCATTTCTGGATTGAAATGGAATGCTTGACCCACACCTTTTAGATATTTGATCTGGAACTACTGGAAGACGGGTTGCAAGTCTTGAGACTAGGCTCAGAATGACTAAAAAACCAAGATCTCTGAGGCCATAGGAGGCGTAATCAGAATGGCTCGGCTTTTGGACGCTTGAATTTTTACCTAGAACTAGAGGAATTCAGTTGAATGGTGTAAACGCATATGTAAAAGATTCCCCCAATCTAGAGATTTTAAATCAACTGCATGTTCCAGGTGATCTGAAACTTGAAACACAAAGGAAGTTGATTGGAGAACCCAGATGTTTGGACATTTGATTAAAAAAGGCCCAATAAAGGTTCTCTCCATTTGAGAAAACGCCCTGTAGAGAACGGATGGTGAACTGGTCTATAGGGGCGATCCCAATGACATAATCTGCCTGGAGGTGTCCGACAAGGATAGACACACCTTCCTGAAGACACCAAGTTATAATCTTCCATGTAAAAGCCAACAGGGAAGAGTAATGAGTCACTCCCTGATAAGTAGAAAAAACTACACTATTCATTTGTCTGGAGTAACAATAATGAAGGTGTTCCTCAGTTTGGAGCTATGAAGAACTGATAAACCAAGGAAATTTGTCTGAAGTTTCAGAAAGTTTATACACATATACATATATACATACATATACGCATACACAATACACACACATATATATATATATAGCCCCGCCTAATATAGGCCCCACGTTCCCTGAACAACTAATCCTTGAGGTTCAAAGTGGGAAACCAACCTGAAAGGCTGGCATGCGAACAAACAAATAGGGAATAGTCTCTAAAAGAGGAGACCCCATTTGATACTGAGGGATTCATAAATCGTAGAGAGCAATCTTGATAATGGAATTTATTGCTCCTATAGACCGTATGGTATTTCCAGTGATAATATTAGCAAAAAAAACTGGAAAGGTCTAAGATGAGATTGTCCAGGGAAAACTGGATCCAATTACTAAGTTCTAAAAAGGGGAAACAAACCCCTGACATAAATCGAAAGTTTTTCGGGGCGTGAAAAAAAATTTGGAGAAGTATCTTTGAGGTAGAGTCAATTTCAACTTCTCGATAAAGTGTATTAAATCTAAATTCACAATAACCTGTACACGTTAGGACAAGGTATGATAAACAGTATCTGTAAAAATGATGACAAAACCCATCATCGGAACACTACACGAGATTGGGGCCTAATTCTATGATGAGAGCTGCTTAATTAATTTCCATTAAGTTGGTGAACAGGGAAAAACATTGATCCGTTGACAAATCCAACAAAGGAAAGGCAACGGACTGATACACAAAAATTCCATCCAAGGTGAAACAAAGGTATTTGCGTAATGACCTATGGATGGAGATGTGAAGGCTAGCGACCTTTAAAACTACGGAAATCGTCCCCGAATTTGGGAAATTTGACCTGACTAATCGAGGACGAAGTTTCCATTTTGAGACGATCGACTCGCATCATCTTGTTAAGTGTGAGAAGTCGATGATGAGTCGATTTTCCCATTTTCTTCTTTTCTTTTCATTGATCCGTTGACAAATCCAACAAAGGAAAGGCAACGGACTGATACACAAAATTCCATCCAAGGTGAAACGAAGGAATTTGCGTAATGACCTATGGATGGAGATGTGAAGGTAAGCGTCCTTTAAAACTACGGAAATCGTCCCCGAATTTGGGAGAATTGACCTGACTAATCGAGGACGAAGTTTCCATTTTGAAATGATCGACTTGCATCATCTGTGTTAAGTGTGAGAAGTCGATGATGAGTCGATTTCCCATTTTCTTCTCGACCAGAAAGATCCGCCTGTAGAAGCCTGGGGAAAGGAGAAATTTTTCTACTTACACAGCTTTCTTTTGGAGAAGAACCCTTCCTCTTCCAATAAAAAGATTTCTTTTCTTGATACTATTTACCAGAAATAGTATTTGCATGTGAGAAAGAGAAAGGATTCCTAACGAACTCAATCCAGTAACCCTTTCTCAAAACTCATAAAACTCAAAATATATTTAATAAAAGAAGCCAAGGCTTGATAGAACTGAAAAAGCTCGGCTCCTACTGGGAGAAGATGAAGAGGAGGGGAAGGAAGAAAGTCATTTGTTAGACTTGTGTCTTCCTCTATTGGGAGATTTCGTTCCAGTCCGACCTCTGGAACGAAAGGACCGTGTACCCTGATCTGAGAATGATCTATTAGTAGACGAGGACTGATTGAGATCTTCTAGTCGAGGGTGATAAGCACTTAAAAGTCATCGGAAGTAGTCGAAGAGCGTCTCTAGGTTGCGGTACCTGTACTTGATACGCTCTCCGAAGACTTCAAAAAAGACGAGTGCCCACGGTCTTGAAGCTTGATTCTGAAAACGTTGGGAAGACATGGTCCGCTTGTAGTTTTAGAATCAAGAGGCGCTGAGGCTCTAAGTTTTCATTTACTATGCTCAGTAAAAACTGAACCAGTTATCAAGAGCAGAGTTGCGCCAAACATGCAACATGGTGGTAGACAGCCATGGCATGTGAAAAAATGACCGGGAAATAAACAAAAGCATTAGAATAGCAGCTATATGGTCGGAATGCTCTTGTTTGAAGGCAAAGTGGGTAGAATTAGAATACCAGACATAATGAGAACCCACTTAATAATAGTCCTGGTAAGAAGCTCCAATGTTAGAGCGTCGAAACAGGAAGTAATGCCAATTTCCCTGACGTCATATATACAGAGACTGAATCTGGGTCGAATTTTGGAATTTCATAAGAACAAAAAATTGATGTTTTTTGTTGTTAGAACCAATGTTCCAAGTTCTTTTCACGAGTGCCCCCGGTCTTGAAGCTTGATTCTGAAAACGTTGGGAAGACATGGTCCGCTTAAAGTTTTAGAATCAATAGGTGATGAGGCTCTAAATATGTCCTTCTCATAATCGCTAATTAGTAAGGACGAAAAAAGACCAACCTCTGAGTATTGATATATCCCCAGAGGATAATTCACTAGGCCCAGATTCAGCTCTAGGGGCAAAACACTCGAGGCTCAATTAAACTTCCCCAGTGTTAGGCCCTTTATTGTGTAACGTGCACTGAACATGCGAAATTGCCGAATCAAAATTGAGCATTCAAGGAGCCGTGCCAAAAACGATCAAGGCCGAATCGACCCAAGGCCGAACCGACCCACCGAAATAGGCCGAATCGATCCAGGTGCAAATTCGGGTCGAAAACGACCCAGGCCGAAACGACTCTGTACCGAAACGTCCCGGATTCACTTGCAATAGTCACGGTATTCCAATAAACGATGCCCAAGTCTGTATGTTTTACAAGGGAAAAACAATCCAATTTAATGATTATGATAACAAAAATTTATCATAATAAGAGGAAAGAAGCATATGACCAAGGTAAACTAAGTACCGAAGGTCCGGAAAGGTTATCCGATAAAAACCGGGATCGGAACCGTACCAAAATTCGTATGTAACATGGATTCGGAAAAAATTTTTGGGCATAGGTTCCCCGCAGTCCCCGCAATTATGAGCAGGGTCTCTACGGGGCGGTCGACGAACCTATCCTAGTCAACCCAGGCCCAAATGGGAGGAGGGGACATAGACTGGCTCATCTTGATTCGGCAAAGGTGACCCACACGAATTGGATGGATTCTGTTTAGAAGATACTATAGAAAGGCCACAAAGGGACCTGAATATTATCCATCTGCATCGTGGGATTTATAAGTGCTAAACGAAGACGGGTCTTGCACATGTTCAAAACTAAATTAATGCTGAGAATTTTTA
Source organism: Lucinisca nassula (assembly GCA_963580285.1). Taxonomy (NCBI): domain Eukaryota; kingdom Metazoa; phylum Mollusca; class Bivalvia; order Lucinida; family Lucinidae; genus Lucinisca; species Lucinisca nassula. The sequence goes on from CAUZLF010000015.1 coordinate 57,509, forward strand.
TTCAGCGATACAACGTCTTCCGATACCGGAAGTGGAAGGAACACGCACAAAAACCGTCCTCTTTTCTGGCAATTTAAGTTTCCACAACGCCGACTTCTATTAAAACATTACCAGGAATAATACGAGTCTATACCCTGGCACATAACATGAAAAGAAGTGTGGTGCTTATCAAAAACCAAAAACGGTTGATCACATGATAAACAAAACTTCCAAGTGAAAATTCAAAATGGCGGACAACCACTACACATGTAATGTCGGCAGAAACACGCGAAATAAAGTCTCTAAGAATTTCGGAATAAACAGTAAGCTTACAAAGCCTAAGTACGTTGTGGAAACTCAAGGTAAGTGCAAAATCAAAAAAGAATAAAACACTTATCCGTTTATTCATTCTTCCATGGAATGTAGTTTGACCATCCTATCCCAAGCAAGTCTGAAAAAATAATGATCTTCTCGGCGCGAAAATCGCTGTCACGTGACCTGTATCGTCTGCCTATTGGTCTGATAGGTCATGTGACATCAGCGACCAATCAGGACTCGACGCTGGGGAGGTCACGGGAAAAGGGACATGCCGGTGGCATTTCTGGCTAGATTTTTTTTGTGTCAGACTGTCCCAGACCTGCGTCTGGTGAAAAGGCTATAATTGTAGTGATGGGTAGTTATATTTGATATTAAAATGAACAACAGTGAAACTTTGAAAACTCCAAGTTTATAAAGATCGTAAAAATTTGGAAAGCTTAACCCTTGTCCTGCTAATCCCGGATATGCCTTATCTTTGAAACAATGTAGATCCAGATCAGATGGCTTCTGACGAAGCCATCTGATCAGGATCTACATTGTTTACCATTCAGATTATGAATTTGTTGCAATAATTTGCATCAAGTATTCTGATTGGTAGATAATCGGTAGTGGGTGTGGCATATATGAATATTCAGCAGGACAAGGGTTAAGAACTTGCCATAACTCTCCTAAAATTTAAAAAAATTTGTTTCA
>CAUZLF010000015.1:58521-71000 GCA_963580285.1 Lucinisca nassula
GGCTTGAAGAAATAGATGGGCAGCATGATGCTCCCACGCAGAGCTGAAACCGACCCGCACACGAGTACTGGTAAACCGCTTAGAGGATCTGCAATGCGGTGCAAGTCAGCCAGTCCATGCTTATAAACCCTATTGGTTTCATTGGGCGACAGGGCTTGAGATGTCATTTCATCTCAATGTCGGGTAAAAGTCCCACAAAATTGGAAGCAACGTCTCCAAAATGACCTTTACAGTGTTGACGGGGACGTTAAACCTCAAATCAAACAAACAAACAAACCAAGTAAATACGTTGGACACCTCTAAATTGATGCGAAACGACCAGGAACAAAGGTAGTGTTCTGTGAGGGCGAGGGACGCGATTAGTGAAGCTAAATATTGCCGTTTTCAGCATGTAAGAAACAGAAAATTTTGATTTTTTTTAGTGTAAGATCAAATTTTATTCCATTCATGAACACCAAAACTAGTATTTTCACTGGTTTTGGTGCTCATTCGGTGAAATAAAATTCGATCTGACACTGAAAAAAAATCAAATATCCTCTATATTGCGAATTATAACACTCAGAACACTGTTGGGTCGATTGTCTCTTAGCGTAGGCTGGAAATGGTCCGAAACGGGTTGTTTTTCACTTTCTCGTTTGAACCTCAAATTCCTGTACTTTATACAGAGCAAACAGTAAAGCAAAACGCGGCTCCACTGCTTGCCAACGTCTCTTATGGGACCCCAGGAATGTACATGGTTTTAACTAGTTAAACATGCCTTAGATACTCAGACTTCCATTCGAGACCAAATCCTGCACATTAACCCAGTCCAGGTTTAACATATAACCCCTTTTCCACAGCACTCTGACGTCACAGCGACAAGAATAGCGAGGCTAAAACTAACAGTCACCTTGATTCCCTTCAAACGTTACGTGTGCGCGGTTTAAATTTATTGATAAGTGATAATCACGTGGACATGAGCAATGTACATTACCAAAACACGCCTATAAAAATATATTTTAAAAAAGAACATTTTAAGATAAAAAATTGTGATATTTTTCTTATTTCTGCTCAAATTCTAGATTGTGGGCACTCGTTAGTACCGCCCCGGTAAGGCGGTTCTAACAAGTACCCAGAATCTATATTTTAGAGCAGAAATAAGAACAATAAGGTTTACCCCTGTAAACCCCAGTTTTACTACGTAAAAGTGGAGTTCAAGGGGGTCAAAACTATATAAGGCAAGTTTGCATGAAGATAAATCAGACTAATTAGTAATATTAGATCGATTGACAAAACAATCAACACCAAAACATCGTATAAAGCAAGATCTATCCTCGTTCTGTGAACTTTGTGATCATCCCTCATATATTTTGTGGTTTAGCCAAAATGAGTGAATCAGCAAACTTTAGAACGCCTACCAACTCCACTGTACGAGAGGTAGGCAAACCGCTATACTTAGACGTTTCATTTCACTAGTAATCATATTGTGGATTTTGTTTTCTGTTCCCTTGGGATCATTGATTTCACTCCGGAGTTTTTAAAATATCTGAGGGTCACTTATGAATCCAATTGCCCGAAATCAGAAAAAAGTTCACTTCCATTAAAAAACACGCCTATACAAATACATAGTAAACTTAACCGCCCTGAAAACACACTAAAATTTTAAGATAAAAAATTGGAAATGTCTATTGCCAGTCGACTGGCAATAGCCAAAACACGTTAAAATGGCTATAGACAGTTGACTGGCAATAGCCAAAACACGTTAAAATGGCTATTGACAGTCGACTGGCACTAGCCATTTCAACGTATTTTGGCTATTGCCAGTCGACTGGCACTAGTCATTTTAACGTATTTTGGCTATTGCCAGTTGCTTCTTGTTTTTTGGTTTTTTTTTTTTTTCTTTCCTTTTTTTTTGTTTATAACATACGATTGTTATTATTTTTACTGCAGGTCATATTTCATATACACCATGATCCTGGGCAGACAAACATATACTGCGCCGCTCCGAGGCGGTTCTAATGTTTCTCCATCCTCAACGGTTTTTAGCAGTAAATCAGCTAACAGGTCCTTATGAGGACCACCACCCCTGTTGACACCACTTTATACCGAAAAAATATGGACTTTACAGGGGCATACCTCAATCTCCTATATTCTTTGCTTAGAACGTAGAATTTTGAAAACTGATTGAGGCGTTTCTACCGAGTACACACAACATACATTTTGCAAGATAAAAATCGAAAATCTCCTTCATTATCCCGCACTACTTCTTATGTAGAGGAATTCCCTAGGGATCAAAAACGGGTTCGACTCAGCCATAGTAAACGAGCCACCCGTGTTCGAGCCATCGAAGTTCTTCTGTAGTGATTTGCGGCGGTATTCATTTTTTTAATTATTACATAGGGTATGGATACTTGTTAGAAGGGTGGTTATAAAGAGCAACAATAACCTACGCTTTGGCTAGAAAAAAAAAGAAGAAGAAGAAAACATGGTTAATACCAATTTTGTGATGTTTTCCGGTTTTTTTTTTTTTTTTCCCCAAAGACTTTCTTTCCTTTTTTGTCGTAACTTTTGAACCATTTAAGGTAGAGCCTTCATATGTGGCATTATGTTCCTTGTGACAAGGCCTTCCCCATCATGCACAAAAACGACCTGGATCTGTGACCTTGACCTTGATCTGTGACCTACTTTATCGTACTTTTGGAACCATTTGAGAGCTTTCATATTTGGCATGTATATTCCTTGTGATGATAGCTTCACATCCATACAAAAAGTTTGACGTGTGACCTTAACCTTTGACCTACTTTATCATAACTTTTGAACCATTTAAGATAAATCTTTCATATTTGGCATGTATTTTCCTTCTGACAAGGCACCTTACTGTATTACCTACCATTTCATTGCAACAGTGTGGATCAGGTGAGCAATCCAGGGCCATCATGGCCCTCTTGTTTTCCTACCCAAAACTGCGACTTTTATTTCCGTGACTATTTTTCCCGTTACTTTATTCTACCTGTTATGTACATTCGTTTGGGAGAGGGAGAGGCGATCATCTAGGTGGTCAGATGCTTGATCAGACACTATTACTCAAAACCTTTATTTTACTTGTCTTATGTTCTAGTGTATTCGAATATCCCCATTAAAATCATCACGCAAACATGCCTATATAAGTTTGACCTCCTTGAACCCCACATATATGGGGTTTACAGGGAAAAACTTTATTTTTCTTATTTCTGCTCTAAAATATAGAATGTGGGTACTCGTTAGAACCACCCCAATGAGGCGGTTCTAAGGAGTACCCACAATCTAACTTTTGAGCACAAATAAGAAAAATATCACATTTTTTATCTTAAATGTTTAGTTTTTTGGGACGTTTAAGTTTACAATGTATTTGTAAAGTAAGGAAGGATATGTCTTTACTCAGAGTGAACAAACAGTGTAGACCCATTCCATACTTGCTCAGGTGGTTCTAACGAGTACCCAAAACCTATGCTTTGGAGCAGACGTTTACCCATCACCAATTTTCTCTATATGAAGAGAGGTATAGTAAGGGTGATTATGGCACGGACTTGTTTACATGATGTGGACACTCATTAGAAGCGCCTTCTAGTACATATATTAAAGCGCCTTTTACTAAACGTATTATGAGTACCAGTGCTCATAATATCCCTATTAGCCTGCGCCGAAAAATGTGGATAGATAGTGACAGGTTCAAAATGACCAAAATAGTACAAAAGCTGATCGCAGAAGTTTATGGCGTAAACCTTCCAACCATGTAGACCGGTTCATATACCTATGCAAACAGTGTAGATCCAGATGAGGCTCAAAATGCACCGTCTCATCAGCAAGTAATTATACTCGGACCCAATACAGAGAATTGTATTAAAAGTTTATTCGATTCCTTCAGAACACGATTTTGTTTGTTTTTATTTGATTTGAGGTTTAACGTCCTCGTTAAACTGTAAAGGTCATTTTGGAGACTTTGCTGCCAATTTTGTGAGACTTTTACCCGACATTGAGATGAAATGACACCTCAAGCCCTGTCGCCCAATGAAACCAACAGGGTTTATTAGCATGGACGGTCCGCCTCGCACCGCGGTTCCTGGACAGGCTTAGCTCCTCTAAGCGGTTTACCAGTACTAGTGTGTGGGCCGAATTCAGCTCTGCGTGGACGCATCATGCAGCCCATATATTTCTTCAAGCCCTTAAGGGCGGGGGCCGGGACATGTAATATTAGGTGGGAATAATTACATGAACACAATATTATTTGGAGCATAGGCTGTATGTAGACGGTAGACGGTAAATCATGTAGACAGACACACTACAAAGCCCTTACATACCACATACACACGCACAAAGTAGATACAGACTTTCTAAATGAATGTATTGCTATCGAGGACGTATTAACAAGAGTGTGTGAACTTGGCTTGGAATTCGCGGCTTGGAATATCGATTTTGCCTGACATTCACTAATATTTTAGAGTGTGTGAACTTGGCTTGGGATTCGCGGCTTGGAATATCGACTTTGCCTAACATTCGCTAATATTTTTCTTTACTTTACTACTACGGAATAAATCGAATTCCAAACTCCATACGCCAGACTCCAAGCCAACTTCATACACTTAATATTTTACTTTACTTTACTACTACGGGATAAATCGAATTCCAAACTCCAAGCCAACTTCATTCACTAGTGTGTGAACTTGGCTTGGGATTCGCGGCTTGGAATACCGATTTCGCCTAACATTCATTAATATTTTACTATTATTTACTACTACGGAATAAATCGAATTCCAAACTCCATACTCCAGACCCCAAGCTAACTTTTAAATGTATCTTGAATTATTTATAGAAATTTGCACGGGCGCCTTAGTTTCATAATAATTGATTCATTAAACAAATTTGCGAACAAAAGACAATTTGCAAGTCTTGTATTAATGTTTGGTAAATACAATGATCTTTCAAAATCGAAAGATAAAACTTGTAAACTTATATAGAATTACATGTATATTTGAAGTCATTATTAATGATCAATTCCTAATCTCGGGGGTGAAAGGGTCATTTGCCTATCCCTTAGGGGTAAACAATAGGTAATTATTGCTTGTGCTGGATAGCGTAATAAACAGTTTATCTGACTTATAAAACCATAAATTTACTTAAACCTTAAGATGCCAATCACAACAATTCTCGTCGGCTTTGTTGTCAGCTGGATTGTTGCTAAACATTATAAACCCAGAACAGACTGCTACTTGACGAACAGTCTGATCGGGATCTATACTGTTTGCACGCATGCCAAATGTTTTCGAAAGTTTGCAAGTATAAAGCAGACGACATAAAATGACAATATTTTCACATGCAATTTTTCTTGGCGTTTTGGGGGTTAAAGTAGTTCTTTCTCAAAACATATGAGTCTGTGCATAACAAAACCTACAATAATATTAGTACAACCAGCGAAGACTCAGATCAACCTGTATGTACATTCAGTCTGACCAGTCTTTGGGCTAATCCGGATGCCTTTGAAGACTCATTCAAACAGCAAAGACTCTGATCAGACTGCGCGAATGCGCAGGCTGGTTTGCTGGGAATAGAGACCTATCTAATTGATAACTAGTTGAAATGAAATTAGTACATTTGTTTCTTTATTTGATTTGAGGTTTAATAATGATAATAATAATAATAATCGACCTTATTTATAGAGGGTAACACATTTAGTACTGGTACTTTTCCTGGGTAGGAACCAGTACTAAGCAATGTGGATAAAGTTTCTTGCTCAAGGAAACAACATTTGGCGCTTGCGAGGATCGAACCGGCTACATCTCGATCTCAAATCCGATGCTTTACAACTGCACCACAGCGTCCCCGTTAACATGGTATAGGTCATTTTGGAGACGTTGCTTCCAATTTTGTGGGACCTTTAACCGACATCTCAAGCCCTGCCACCCAGTGAAACTAATAGGGTTTATATGCATGGGCGGTTGGACTCGCACCACTTTAGAACCACAAAGCGATTTACCAGTACTCGCGTGCAGTCGGTGTCAGCTCTGCGTGGAAATGTCATGCAGCCAAATCTATTTCTTCAAGCCCCGATGGGCGAGGGCCAGAAATCAGTACACACTTACAAACTGGGTAAGTATTTTTACTAATTACAATTAACACATTCTGATTGGAAAGTAAAGGAATGTATCAGCCATCCCCCTCCCTAACACCACCTCAAAAATATGGGACGTTTTGTCCACCCTGTCAAATTAGCATGGCACGTTTTGTCCACCCTGTCAATATCGTGTGAGACGTTTTGTCTACCCTGAAAAAAATGTTGTGGGGCGTCTTGTCCACCCTGAAAAAATGACGTGGGACGTTTTGTCCACCTGATCAAAAAAGGCATGGGACGTTTTGTCCATGGGAGTTTTGTCCATGGGACGTTTTGTCCTACATTCGATACTGACGTCCCTTTTGTTGATATACGCAAACAGACACATGCCGCATTTGATCTGGGCCTTTACAACACTGTATAGGTCATTTTGGAGACGTTGCTCCCATTTTTGCGGGACTCAAATCAAACAAACAAAATTTGTCCTCCCTACCAAAGTTTAGCAGTGCGCCATTGTCCTGTGGGATAGTGTCCAATAGGTTATTGCCCTAGTGGGCTTTTGTTAGAGTGGGCTTTTGTCCGTTCACCATAATGGTACTTTCTGTGTCCCCGCCCGCTAATGATGCAGAAAGCAGAATTCCTTGCACATAAGCCCTCTTATTACATAAACGTCGGTTGTTTATGGGTGTCTGCTCACAAACCCGGCCATATGACTAAAATGCAGTCAATTCGATGTGAACATGAACAACGCTACCCTGAACATGAACATGAACAACGCTACCCTGAACAACCCTAGTCCTTTTCTCTATATAAATTGTATTGGCTAATCGGACAGAGGAATTCTCGAGTGATCAGCGGGTTTCTGTTACTGTGTTTTCTGAGAAAATCACCAGCATCTAAGAGTTTAACTTGATGCAAACTTACGTTAAACGGGCGACTGGTAATAGCCAAAAAAGTTAAAATTCCTTAGTGACAGTCGACTGGTAATAGCTAAAACACGAAAAAATGGCTATTGCCCGCCGACTGTCACTAGCCATTTAAACGTAGTTTGGCTATAGCCAGTCGACTGTCACTAGCCATTTTAACGTATTTTGGCTATTGCCAGTCGACTGTCACTAGCCATTTTAACGTGTTTTGACTATTACCAGTCGACTGTCAATAGCCACTCCGTAAAAAATTTTGATATTTTTCTTATTTCTGCTCAAAATATAGATTGTGGATACCAGTTACAACCGCCTTATTGAGACGGTTCTAACTGGTACCCACAATCTATATTTTAGAGCAGAGGTTTCCCCTGTTAAAGCGCAATTTTACTATAGAAAAATGGGGTTCAACGGGGTCAAAATTATATAGGCGTGCTCCAACCTTTTATAGAACATATTTAACTTCACCACAGCTGGTGTTAGGGTAATATGTGGCAGCCTTTTAAAAATCAAAGCACTGAGAGTACTGGTAGATCGATTGTCTTCAAGCGTAAAAAGGGCAAATAATCATGAACTGAGGGTTAAATTGTGTCGTTAAAATCTTTTATTCTTGTTTTGAAGCAAAATTTCACAGTGAAGAGCTTGATCAGACGCTGCATTCAACAGCTTGGGATCTAGGTCTTCACTGTTTGCCAAGTCCACTCTATGATTCAATAATAACCATCTTTAGGCTTACACAACACTCTGACAATACTGCGGCTATTTTCTATATAAAAGTTATTCCGACAAGTCAGTTACAGTCACGTGCTCTTCAGCACTGAACGGTTTTTATCCTTTGTAACTTTGAAGTCGATTGACAAATAATCGATTTAAACTTATTAAACCGCGTTACTTGTACGTCTATAAAGCCACATTACGAAAACATACCTATACAAATACATTGCACATTTGTAAAGACGAAAACAGTAACATTTTAAATGAAAAATTGTGATTTTTTTCAGCTCAAAACATAGATTGTGGGTGCTCGTAAGGCGGTTCCTGCGAATATCCGCAATCTATGTTTTCGAACAAAAATGTGACAGATAATGTTAAACCCCCTAAACCCCAGTTTGCTCTATATAAAGTGGGGTTTAGAGTGGTCTTCGATTCACGGACAATGTTTACCATGATCAGATGCCGCAATCAGGGTCTATACTTACTGTTTGCAGTTACACGAAACAGTCTAAGTACCAGATCGTTTTTACAGCCTAATATCTATGTGTGCTGTCAGTGCTTTGATTTATTTAATCTCAAAACATTTTCTGGAATGCACTCTTCCAACTCAAGTCGGGCACGTCCATTCTGCTAAATTGGTGTCTAGATAAATGGCAAGCGATTTATATAGAAAACACTGGTTGCATGGCTCCACTGACCAGGGTTCAAAGGGATGACCTTTCCGCAAGAAGATGTGTGATCGAGACATGACCTTGAAGTTAAAAAAAGTCTTTCATTCTCTTTTTTTCTAGCCGTAGGTCCTACAGCAGTCTGGTTAAATTGACAGTACTTTACTTAAACACCAGCACTATCATAATCAAACAATGACAGCTGAGCAGACAACGCTTTCCGATCTGGGTATTCAGTGTATGATAAACCTGTCCAGATTCTATAGATAGTCATCTTGCGCAATACTCTGACCTACAATTGTCACTTCGATAAAAATAGAATGGCTATTTTCTATTAATAAATATAACAGTGGGTTTTCCAAATCAGTGATGGTCACGTGGACAATTGCAGGAATGGAAATTGTGTGGTATGTAACTTAAGATCGATTGTCGATAACAATCGATCTAATTATCCCTATCCATTATCATAAGGAGGACATAAATGGATAACGTCTCTTGCTCAAGGAAACAACGCTTAGTGCTAACGGAGATCGAACCCACTACCTCTCCATCTCAAATCCAATACCTTACCACTACGCCACACCGCCCCACAAAGTGTTGATCATGATTGGACGGCTCAGTATGTCTCTTGCTGGATCTGCATTGTTTCATTACAACAACTCATCCGTGCACTAAAATGGCGCCTTTCTATTCTCTAGAACAAGCATATTTCAGATGAAAACGTTCGACATATATCTTATTTCTAGTCCAAATACAGTTTTCCGTGCTCAGAATCGCCTCATTGAGGCGGTTAGAACCCCCTCATTTAGGCGGTTCTAACGGATACAAACAATCTATGTTTTGAGCTAAAATAAAGGCAATAATTAAAGGAAGAGGCTAGTGACAAACGTTTGTCAATAGCGATTTTATGTTAAAATGGCTATTGACAAACGTTTGTCAATAGCGATTTCTCGTCAAAATGGCTAGTGACAAACGTTTGTCAATAGCGATTTCACGTAAAAATGGCTATTTACAAACGTTTGTCAATAGCCCAAATACGTTAAATTCGCTATTGACAAACGTTTGTCAGTAGTGAAATTACGAGAAATTGCTATTGACAAACGTCGGTTTATGTTTACATAGTTTATTAGCACCCTAAGCCTATTGGGGGCTCGGAGACATAGATTTGGCTGCCTCATCACGCTAACACGCCTATATCATTTTGACCCCCATTAAACTCCACTTTTATGTAGTAAAACTTGGGTCTACAGGGATAGTCATTACTTTTTCTTATTCCTGCTCAAAAACATAGATTGTGGGTACTCCTGTTGAGGCGGATCTAACGACTACCCAAAATCTATGTTTTGTGCAGAAATAAGAAATATATCACATTTTTCATCTGACAATTTTCATTTTTCGGCGGTAAAATTTACAATGTATTGTATGTATCTTGAAGAAATTTATGGGCTGGATGATGCTTCCACGCAGAGCTGAAACTGACCGTACACAAGTACTGGTAAACCGCTTAGACTATCTTAGCCTGCCCAGACAAAGCGGTATGAGTCCGACCGCCCATGCTTAAAAACCCTATTCATTTCATTGAGCGACAGGGCTTGAGATGTCATTTGATATCATCGTTGGGTAAAAGTCCTATAGAATTTGATGCAACGTCTAAAAATGACCTATACAGTGTTGACGGGGACGTTAAACCTCAAATCAAACAAACAAACATATTTAACTTTACAACAGCTGGTGTTGAGATAATGTGTGGTGGTCGTAACATAGTCTCCCAGCCCTTCATCATAATGGTGTAATATTTTCTAGTCCTCTAGGATAATCGACTCCATAGCTGGATTTTGACAATACCGAGGACCTCGTATCTGTCCTTTGGGATCACTGATTGCATTGTGGAATTTTGAAAATATTTGAGGGTCACTGATGAGGCCTATTTGGCCGAAACTATAGCTAGTCTGGTCCAGAAAACATGTACACTTCATATTTTCCAGCTCTGTGGTGTATTCCTTGCTTCCAAAGGATAACCCTTTTATAGAACATATTTAATAAGCTGAAACAGGTTAGTCTGGCCCAGAAACAACAAATACAATCTATGGTTACAGGTTTTGTTTTGCGGTCCTTGCTTCCAAAGCATGATCCTGTTATATATAAAAACTGTTAAACTTCAACACATCGGGTTGTGAGGGAATGTGTGTCGGTCGTCAAATCTTTCACGGCCCTTCATCATTGAGTATAGGTTGTATTTTCTAGTCCTTTGGGGCAATCGATTCGTCTGCGGAATCTTGAACAATCTACAGTTTTCAGTTCTAATCTCTAAACCGGCCCCGATAGCTCAGTTGGTAGAGTGTCCGCTCCGGGGAACGGGAGATCACGGGTTCGATCCCGGGCCGCGACATACCAAAGTCGTTAAAAATGGTACTAGTTGCTCCTCGCTTGGCACTCGGATTTACGGGGTAGAGTTATGACTGGTCGACCCAGTGTCAGGATAATGTGACTGGGTGTGGTATCATGTAATGTGTCTGGGACATGATACTTCAGTGAGGCAGCACTATAAAAGTGAGCATTGAGCTCCCTGTCGCAACCAGACACCGTCGTGATATGACTGAAAAATTGTTGAAAGCCACCATAAACCCTATCTTTCTTTATATAAAGTGTGTTCGTAACCCTATGCAAATGCATAGTGCAATTCCGCATCAATCACACTGTGCTCGAAGTTTAAACCCTTAATTTAATTCAAAGAACTCAAAGCACTGATGGGTCGATTGTCTTTAATTGTAGGCTGAAAAATGGTATACAAACGTTACTTAGATTGTTACATTGAACTCTTAGATTCCTTAAACAAACCGTAAAGACACTTTTGCAACACACAATAAATATCTAGGCTTCGTCGTTTGGAAGCAACATTGTAGATATTATCGATTGCGAAAAGATCTAGCAAAACAGTCGCACAAGTGTCAATCTATTGGGCTCGCGTAATCACAGATTGTTTATAACTGCGTCATACTGTTCAAGCATAATAACCAATCAGAAGTAGTTTTGTGCAAGAGCGTCACCGATGATTGTCTATATATAGTCCGTTTAGTTTAACGCAAGTTTTTCATTGACGTTCTCCACAGCATCAGCCCTTATTTTGACGAACCTCCAGCTTGTTGATTGATTGATTTGAGGTTTAACGTCCGCGTCAACACTATTTATGTCATTTTGGGGACGTTGCTTCTAAATATGTGAGACTTTTGCCCGACACTAAGATGAAATGACAACTCAAGTCGCCCAATGATACCAAAGGCTTACATGCATTGGGCGGTCTGGCCTGGACAGGCTCAGTCCATCCAAGCGGTTTACCAGTACTCATGTGTGGTCAGTTTTACCTCTGCGTGACAGCATCACACAGCCCATTTTTTTTTCTCCAAGCCCCGATGGGCAGGGCGGACTGTCGCTTGTTGTCTTGTTTGATTTGAGGTTTAACGTCCCCGTCAACACTGTAAAGGTCATTTTGGAGACGTTGCTTCCAATTTTGTGGGACTTTTACCCGACATTGAGATGAAATGACATCTCAAGCTCTGTCGCCCAATGAAACCAATAGGGTTTATTAGCATAGATGGTCCACCTCGCACCGCGGTTTCTGGACAGGCTTAGATCCTCTAAGTGGTTTACCAGTACTAGTGTGCGGGCCGGATTCAGCTCTGCGTGGAAGCATAATGCAGCCCATATATTTCTTCAAGCCCCTATGGGCGGGACCGGTCGCTTGTTGTCACCACGTATTATGGACAAAGGGGGGAATTAGCCGTTGAATTTCTCCGCGGGCAGAAAACTCAGTTTGCTTATTGGAGTATACGGTATTTCATACGCAAATGTTGTTTGATTTGAGGTTAATCGTCTCCGTCAACACTATGTAGGTCATTCTGAAACGTTGCTTTCAATTTTGTGTGACTTTTACCTCGACATTGAGATGGAATGACATCTCAAGACCTGCCACCCAATGAAACTAAGAGGGTGTACATGCATGGACGGTCCAACACGCATCACTTTGTCTTGACAGGCTTAGATCCTCTAAGCTGTTCCAGTACTCGTTTGCAGTCGGTTTTAGCTCTGCGTGGAAGCATCATGCAGCCCATC
>CAUZLF010000016.1:0-61331 GCA_963580285.1 Lucinisca nassula
TTGTCGAACTTACTTGATGCAAAGTGATTCATTGAAAATTATTTCATAGGAGTTTGAACGCTTTTGTGTCCACAAGTGTATCTTCGCCGTCTCCCGAAGATGGCGATTTTGATATTCATTACATAGGGGTCGGTAAGTGGGTCGTTATTCACGTGATGCCGAAAATTCACAAGAAAGTTACGGAAGCCGATGAGGGAGCTGTCCACTTAATGTTTTCCATAGGCGACAATAGTAACCTTTTACCTGCTCCCACAAAAACTGGACTTACAAAACTTTTCAAACCTTACTTGTTTATAGAGCCATCCTAGCCCAACAAGTTAATGAGAAAAAATCCACATGTTGAGCGGCTCCTTTCCAAGTTACAGTCAACCATGTTTGTTTACCTACTAGAACGGAGTAAATACAAACCAACATTTTTAAAGGAGGGGTGACCATATAAAATCAGCAAAAATTTCTTTGAGCGTGCAGATATATTTATATAACATACATCCTTTTAGTCCTTTATACCTATCATTTTCTCACATTGAAATAAAACATGGCGAATATATATCCAATGGAAGCAACTCTGGTATTTAGAGCGCAACTAAAAGCTCGGTCCCAAAGTGATGAAATCCGGCACCTCCCAGTATTTAGTGAAATGCTACCTATACCAAACCCTTAGTTTCTTTATGATGTATCAAAAGCATTGCAAAATAGAAATTTAGGTCATATCTAATAATTTAGTCATGCATAATAAAAGTTCAGTCACAAAAAAATCTTTCAAGTTTGCGAAAAAGTTATCGCTTTCAGATTCAACAATGAAAGCCGAACAAACCGTAGTTTTTGAAAAGAGCAAGAGTTTATCTCTTTCTGGAATGGAACCCAGACACCGGCTTGCATCAGTGGTTCTTCTCAAATTACTTTGGAACAATTCAATACTTAAATGCACAAAATGCCTAAATAGCACCAATATTCATTTTTATGGCTATTTTTACACCTACACCCCCTATTTAAAGTAAAAAAGAAATTTTGAGGACAAACAAATGCCAAGAAAATGTTTAAAAATGCCTTAATGCCATGGGGGACAGCTGAATATATCTGTTCACATCCTTTTACATGAATACAATAAAATAGAACTTATAACGGATGAGAAAACTTATCCGGATATTGCCACGCGCTGTTTCGGAGAGACAATTTTGAAGTTTTGCTTTGGTTTGAGACATAGCCCTAGTGCCACGAAACCATACTCTTATATTCCAGATGGAGTAGGTTCATTCTTGTGTTTGTGCAAATACAATTACTGCAAGTCTCCTTTCCAAATACATCAATAAAACCTGATGTACATGGCTTTAAAGTACCCCCCCCCCCACCCACCCCCCCCCCCAAAAAAAAAAGGAACATAGATCAGAAGCAAAAATTCATCAAATACACCCAGTTAGACCTAAATTAGCACTACTATCTCATTTTTTACAGTATCCATGGCAAAATACATGCCATGAAGCTATATTTTATGAAACAGAATTGGACAGAACCTACAAATATGTGGAAATAGTATGTAATGACTAAAAACAGGATAGTGGTCATGACATTTCTACTTTTGCTATAGGGAGCTTTCCCCTAAATGTTTTCCATAGGCGACAATAGTAACGTTTTACCTGCTCCTACAAAAACTAGACATACAAAACTTTTCAAACCTTACTTAACTTGTTTATAGAGCAATCCTAGCCCAACAAGTTAATGAGAAAAAATCCACATGTTGATCGGCTCCTTTCCAAGTTACAGTCAACCATGTTTGTTAACCTACACCTCCCAGTATTTAGTGGAATTCTACCATGAACTGACCCTGGCTCTTCTGTAAATCATATATCACTCCGTTGTTGTTTCCACTGGTTTGTTTTGTTTGATTTGAGGTTTAACGTCCCCGTCAACACTGTAAAGATCATTTTGGAGGCGTTGCTTCCAATTTTTGGTTTTTTTTACCCGACATTGAAATGAAATGACATCTCAAGCCCTGTCGCCCAATGAAACCAATAGGGTTTATTAGCATGGACGGTCCGCCTCGTACCACGGTTCCTGAACAGGATTAGATCCTCTAAGCGGTTTACCAGTACTAGTGTGCGGGCCAGATTCAGCGCTGCGTGGAAGCATTATGCAGCCCATATATTTCCTCAAGCCCCTATGGGCGGGGCCGTGTTTCCATTGTATGTATATTATTACGGCTATAAACATTGTATATGAGTGTTTTATGCCGAATGAACAGTTTGTATATTTGTAATGAGCTTTTTTCCGTCTTAAGTTTTAAACCAAAGTAACAGGCGCATTTCATTACGAAACACGCCTATGCAAATATATTGTAAACTTTACCGCCGGAAAAAACGAAAATTTTAAGATGAAAAATTGTGATATTTTTCTTATTTCTGCTCAGCATCACGAAAACACACCTATATAATTTTGATCCCCTTGAACCCCACTTTTATATATTAACACTGGGGTTTCCGGGGGTATACCTTATTTTTCTAACTTCTGCTCTAAAATATAGATCGTGGGTACTCGTTAGAACCGCCTCGACGAGGCGGTTCTAACGAGTGCCCACAATCTATATTTTGAGCAGAAATAAGAAAAATATCACAATTTTTCATCTTAGAATTTTCATTTTTTTCGGCGATAAAGGTGGCAATGTAGATGTAAAGGCTCGTTTGCGTAATGATATAGACTCGTATATAGATGGTATAGTACTCGTTAGAACCGCCTCGATGAAGACCACTTTTTAATAGTCCCAAAGGTGGTCTCTCACTAGAGCACACTGAATGTAGACAACACAAACAAAATGTACCTGAAACCTTCTCATCACGTGAACAAGTCCGTGAAATGGAGGCCCCCTAAACCCCACTTTATATAGAGAAAACTGGGGTTAAGGGGGTTATTCATCATTTTTCTTATTTCTGCTCCAAGACATAGGTTGTGGGTACTCGTTAGAACCGCATCGATGAGGCGGTTCTAACGAGCACCCACATCCTATGTTTTGATCATTTAGAAGAAAAATGTGAAGGATTTTCATCATAAAAGTAGCCATTTTGGCGATGTGAAAAATGGACTATGTCGTACGGGCGTGTTATTGTAATGAAATATGCTTTTAAAAGCATAATTTGTCTTAATTTTAGGTGGTCTTAATAGCGGAATGTTACTGTATTTTATTTCCATGTCCATGCTATTTATACCCAGTTTAAAGCATTTCGCCCCCCCCCAACCAATCGGGGCTTGAAGAAACAAATGGGCTGCATGATGCTTCCACGCAGAGCTGAAACCGACCGCACACGAGTACTGGTAAACCACTTAGAGGATCTAAGTCTGTCGAGGTAGAGTGGTGCGAGTCGGACCGTCCAAGCTTGTAAAAGTCCCACAAAATTAGAAGTAACATCTCCAAAGTGACCTATACAGTGCTGACGGGGACGTTCAACCTAAAATCAAACAAATGATTTACTGCATTTTTCCCTTATTTTCGGTCCAAACATTTTGAAGGTACTGGTTAAAATAACAGTGACAACATGGTTCAAATGAACATCCACATTTCTTTGTTGGAAACAAAAATAAGACACAAGAGGACCATTAGGTCCTGACCGCACCCCTGAGCCCTGAGTTTTATTTGGTCCCTTTCTCCTTATGGGAGTGGCTATTATATTAGTACTGATAAACACATCACGAAAACACGCCTATATAATTTTGACCCCCTTGAACCCCACTTTTCTATAGTAAAAGCTGGATTTACAGGGGTAAACCTTATTTTTCTCATTTCTGCTTCAAAATATAGATTGTGGGTACTCGTTAGAACCGCCTCGATGAGGCGGTTCTAACGAGTACCCACAATCTATACTTTGAGCAGAAATAAGAAAAATATAACAATTTTTCATCTTAAAAGTTTCGTTTTTTTTTCGGCGATAAAGCTCACAATGTATTTGTATAGGCGTATTTTCTTAATGGGGTCAAGGTCAACATTGGGTCATTGCAGTACTAAGTCACCCGAAGCTTCACGCGAAGTTTTAAGAAATCGGACCAAATGTTCAGGAGATGTAGATTTTATAAGGGTTTAATATTTGACCAAGGCAGCCGTTTTGGTAATAACAACTGCCCGTTCGAAAAAAACATTCGTTCATACATTGCAAAGGAACATGTATATAAAATTTCAGTTGAAACGATTATGGATACCTGGGGCCAGGGTTGCTAACTGACCTTGACATAAAAAGCATCCACAGACATTCATACAGTCGAACTTCAATGGCTCGAACACCTTTGAGACCTGGAAAATCTGTTCGAGACAGGTGTAGTTCGAGCCACTGAGGTTACTGCCAGGAGACATAGCGAGATACTTTAAGACATCTTTTCGGTGTTCTATAATGAAAAATGTATGCTGTGTGTACTCATTAGAATCGCCTCATCGAGGCGATTCTAATGAGTACACACAGCATACATTTGCAAGATAAAAGACGAAAATATCCTCAATTTTACCCTCCCTATTTCTTATGCAGAGAAATTCGATAGGGACACAAGAACGGGTTCGACTCAGCCATGGTAAACGAGCCATCGATGTTCGAGCCATCGAATTTCTACTGTACTTCACAACAATTTAAAAAAAATGTCACTTTTAACAGCTTTCCCAACCAAATCCCTAGGGGATCAAATTTGACATTGTCCAAAGATTCTCCAAGGTGAGCCGAGGGTCACACATGGAACATGTCCAAAGAAACGCCAAAGTCAGCCGAAGGTCACACATCATTACGCAAACACGCCTATACAAATACATTGCCACCTTTATCGCCGAAAAAATGAAAAATTTATAATGAAAAATTGTGATATTTTTCTTATTTCTGCTCAAAATATAGATTGTGGGCACTCTTTAGAGCCGCCTCGATGAGGCGGTTCTAACGAGTACCCACAATCTATATTTTAGAGCAGAAATAAGAAAAATAAGGTATACCCCCGGAAACCCCAGTTTTACTATATGAGCCCCGCCAAGCGAATTTGGGTCTTCGAGCATTCCGTCATGACAAATGTTAACTGCGCATGACAAGCCATACAGAGGGGCCAGGGATATGGCTTTCTGCCTGAAGGTTCCTCTTGATTCACTGCTTGTATGAGCGAGCAGCGAAGGTTCTGGCGAGACTGCGCGGATGCGCAGGCTCGCCTGAACCTTCGCTGCTCGCATAGGTGATAAGTACCAAAATCGCTTGACGGGGCCCATATATAAGTGGGGTTCAATGGGGTCAAAAGTATATAGGCGTGTTTTCGTGATGTGGAACAAATGTGGTTGTACTCCGTCACCTAAATATATATGCTAATTTTCAAGGGAAAGTGGCCAACAAGTTGTGGCGAAGAAGATCTTCGGGGTTTTATCATTTTATGCTGGAACATATTATGCCAGACATCTTTGTCATATGACCTGAACAATTCGAACTGACCTTCAGTCTACCCATTGCGAAAAAACGCCATCTGCAGATACATTGTAAATTTTTACCTTCGAAAAAACGAAAACTTTCAGATGCAAGATTGTGATATATTTCTTATTTCTGCTCAAACTATAGATTTTTGGTGCACGTTAGAGGCGATGAGGCGGTTCTAACGAGTACCTACAATCTATATTTTAGAGCAGAAATATTTATAAGAAAAAAATGCATACCCCTGTAAACCCCAGTTTTTACTATATAAAAGTGGGGTTTC
Source organism: Lucinisca nassula (assembly GCA_963580285.1). Lineage (NCBI taxonomy): Eukaryota > Metazoa > Mollusca > Bivalvia > Lucinida > Lucinidae > Lucinisca > Lucinisca nassula. The sequence goes on from CAUZLF010000016.1 coordinate 5,692, forward strand.
GGGGGGTGGGAGGGTAAATTATATATTGTGTTTGCGTGATGCAGCATTGTCGTGAAGCTGCACATTAAGCTTAAATTGGCTCTGCATTTTAGAGAAAATGTCATTTTCAGTACCAATGCACCTGCAATCCGTGTAACTTGAGGCTTTTGTTTGTTTGATTTGAGGTTTAACGTCCCCGTCAACACGGTAAAGGTCATTTTGGAGACATTGCTTCCAATTTTGTGCGACTTTACCCAACATTGAGACGAAATGACATCTCAAGCCCTGCCGCCCAATGAAACCAATAGGGTTTATAAGCATGGACGGTCCGACTAGATTTTCTTAGCGGTTTGCCTGGACAGGCTTAGATCCTCTAAGCGGTTTATCAGTACTCGTGTGCGGGTCGATTTCAGCTCTGCGTGGAAGTATCATGCAGCCCATATATCTCTTTAAGGCCCGATGGGCGGGGACCGAAGTAACTTGAGGCAATTGCCATCGAACGACATTGATCTGTGGCATTCATAAATATTCATTCTATTCTTATTGGGCCTACCCTCATGTCAAAAGGCAACTCCCATCGATTGACATTGATCAGTGGCATTCATAAATATTAATTCTATACTCTCATGTCAAAAGGCAACTGCCATCGAATGACATTGATCTGTGACATTCATAAATATTCACACTATTCATGTATTGGACCAACCCTCATGTCAAAAGGCAACTGCCATCGAATGACATTGATCTGTGGCTTTCATGAATAGTCACACTATTCATATTGGACCTTCTCTCATGACAAAAGGCAACTGCCATCGAATGGCATTGATCTGTGGCATTCATAAATATTCATGCTATTCATATTGGACCTACTCTCATGTCAAAAGGCAACTGCCATCGAATGACATTGAACTGTGACATTCATAAATATTCATACTATTCATATTGGACCTACTCTCATGTCACATGGCAACTGCCATCGAATGACATTGAACTGTGACATTCATAAATAGTCATACTATTCATATTGGACCTACTCTCATGTCAAAAGGCAACTGCCATCGAATGACATTGATCTGTGGCATACATAAATTTTCATACTATTCATAGTGGACCTACTCTCATGTCAAAAGGCAACTGCCATCGAATGACCTTGATCTGTGACATTCATAAATATTCATACTATTCAAATTGGACCTACTCTCATGTCAAGACCAATATTGTCGAATTAAAGCGCTACAAGCACTGTACCATGCCCCGCCAGTCCAACCTGCATTAAGCAAGCACCTAAGGGATGACAGAAATGTGCTTGCTTAAGACAGGTGCTTGCTTAACACAGGTAAAATTTAACACATTTGGCTTTTGGAGGAACCAAACACCTGCTTGCTTAAGACAGGTTGCTTGCTTAATAAAGGTGGCCACTAAGACAGGTTTTACTGTACTAACATCAACAATTGACATACATTACGGAAACACGCCTATACAAATACACTGTAAATACCGCCGTGAAAATGAAAAAAAGTTAAGATGAAAAATTGTGATATTTTTCTTATTTCTGCTAAAAATATAGATTGTGTGTACACGTTTGAACCGCCTCATCGAGGCGGTTCTAACGAGAACTCACAATCTATATTTTAGAGTGGAAATAAGAGAAATAATGTTTACCCCTGTAAACCCCAGTTTTACTTTATAAAAGTGGGGTTCGAGGGGGCAGTATTATATGGGCGTGTTTTCGTGATGACACTGATAAAAAGAAATTCAAAGTGAAGCAAAGTGAAGGTGCATTAACCTTTCCCTAAATAAAGTTGACATGAAATATGACTGATATGACTATTTTCAGTGTTCAAAGGACAATAGATACCCGAATTACAGTTCTCGATACGGAAAATATCTCAAAACATTTCTCTGGTTACAGAATAGATACACCGGCCCCGATAGCTCAGTTGGTAGAGTGTCCGCTCCGGGGAACGGCAGGTCACGGATTCGATCCCGGGGCTTCAAGGGGCGCGACATACCAAAGTCGTTAAGAATGGTACTATCTGCTCCTCGCTTGGCACTCAGATTTACGGGGTAGAACTAGGACTGGTCGACCCTGTGTCAGGATAATGTGACTGGGTGTGGTATCATGTTATGTGTCTGGTACATGATACTTCAGTGAGGCAGCACTATAAAAGTGAGCATTGAGCTCCCTGTCGCAACCAGACACCGTCGTGATATGACTGAAAATTTGTTGAAAGCGACGTTTAACCCGAAATCACACACACACACACACACACACACACACACACACACACACACACACACACACACACACACACACACACACACACACACACACACACACACACACACACACACACACACACACACACACACACACACACACAGGAACCATTACTTTCAATACTCAAAAACCATAAAAGCAACACTAATGGCTCTTGTTTTCTTCATGTCATCTTACGTTGCTTTTTTACATTATGATAACACGCCTATACAAATACATTGTAACCTTTATCGCCGAAAAAAAAATGAAAAGTTTAAGATGAAAAATTGTGATAGTATTAATATTTCAGCTCAAAATATAGATTGTTAGTACTCGTTAGAACCGCCTCTAACGAGTACCAACAATCTATATTTTAGAGCAGAAATAAAAAATAATAATAAAAAAAAAAAGGTTTACCCCTGCAAACCCAAGTTTTACTATATAAAAGTGGGGTTCAAAGGGGTCAAAATGTGTATGAAATGTAAGGAATCTTTTATGTCCATTCCATTCCCACTTTCATGCATTACGCAAACACGCCTATACAAATACACGGCCACCTATATCGCCGAGGCGGTTCTAACGAGTACCCACAATCTATATTTTAGATCAGAAATAAGAAAAATAAGGTATACCCACGGAAACCCCAGTTTTACTATATAAAATTGGGATTCAAGGGGGTCAACATTATATAGGTGTGTTTTCATGATGCTTTTTCAGCAACTACCCCCGCAGGCACACGTCGCTAGGGCAACGTCAAATCAACGTCAACGTCAGTGTTATGACGTTACACCGACGTTGATGTGCGTCACGATTACGTCATGTCATCACGAAAACATACCTATATAAATTTGACTCCCTTGAACCCCACTTTTATATAGTAAAACTGGGGTTTCCGGGGGTATACCTTAGATTCTTATTTCTGCTCTAAAATATAGATTGTGGGTACTCGTTAGAACCGCCTCGATGAGGCGGTTCTAACGAGTGCACACAAGCTATATTTTAAGCAGAAATAGGAAAAAATATCATTTTTTTTCATCATAAAATTTTTTCGGCGATAAAGGTGGCAATGTATTTGTATAGGCGTGTTTGCGTAATGTGCCTGCTGGGACATGTACCTGATAACCAGCTCGTACGAAGCCTCCAACGTTTCGCGGTCTATTGCGACAAGTGTCGTAAAGATTAGACTATCCTTGGCGTCGTTTAATGCCACGGCAAAAAGGGTTGACCCAGCCGCTGGATCAGATGACTGTATAGCAACAGACGCAGGCGCATTTTGGGGCGTCTGTGTTACAGCAACAGTGGTGCCAATAGCGCTGTTCTCTGTGACTGAAATAGACCCCGTGCCAGCAGACCAAGTGGGTGCTGCTCCTGCAAAAAAAAAAAAAAAAAAAAAAAAAAAATGAAAATAAATAAATAAATAAGTAAATAAATAAATAAATAATAAATCATTACGAAAACACGCCTATACAAATACATTGTAAATTTTACCAGCGAAAAAGAGAAACAATTTTTGATGACAAATTATGATAGTTTTCTTATTTCTGCTCAAAATATAGAGTGTGGGTTAACCAACAGTCTCTATTTACTATATAAAAGAGGGGTTCAAGGGGGTCGAAATTATATAGGCGTGTTTTCTTGATGAGTATTACAGTCAGGGCCCGAGGTTATAAATTTTTTTTCGTGCTCAACTCATCTGAGCATGGAATTTATGATGCTCATAAATAATACTATCTTTGACGCACAAAAAGTTTTATTACATTTATTTTCGCATTAATTCTCCACCATCTCCGACGTTTCGGCTGATGACAGCCTTTATCACGGAATTGTTCTTTCAGCTATCACATATTTTTTTCAATTTCTTCTTTCCACCATATTGTAACATATATGAAAAATATGTGACAAATACATACAATATGGTGGAAAGAAGAAATTGAAAAAATATGTGATAGCTGAAAGAACAATTCGTGCTAAAGGCTGTCATAAATATTACAATACAAATGAAAAAGGCTTTTTTTCTTCTCAGATCAGCACAGAATGTTATTTGTCCTGCTCATAGATTTGAAAATGCCAACATTTGTTGGCATTTTCAAATTTATGAGCAGGACAAAATACATGCTCAATTGAGTTGAGCATGGCAAAAAGTTTCATAACCCCGAGCCAGCTTTCTTTTTATCGTATCACGAAAACACGCCTATATTATTTTTGTCCCTCTTTAAACCCATTTATATAATAAAACTAAGGTTAACAGGTTTTACGGAACCCGGGTAGGGACATGATTTTTTTTTTATTTTATAAGTTGTGCGCACAAGATAATATCTTGTGCGGTTAAGATATTATCTTGTTCGGACAACATATTATCTTGTGCGCACAAGATATTATATTGTTCGGACAACATATTATCTTGTCCGCACAACATATTACATGTATCTTGTGCGCACAAGATATTATCTTGTGCGGACAACATCCGCACAAGGTATTAAGATGTGCGAACAAGATATTATCTTGTCCGCACAACATAATATCTTGTCTGCACAACGTAGACCTTGTGCGGACAAGATATTATCTTGTTCGCACAACATGATATCTTGTGAGCACAAGATATTATCTTGTCCGCACAAGATAATATCTTGTGCGCACAAGATAATATCTTGTTCGCACAACTTCCCAAGGTCTATGTTGTGAAAGCAAGATAATATTTTGTGCGAACAAGAAATTATCTTGTGCGCACAAGATTTTATGTTGTCCGCACAAGATAAATTATGTTGTCCGCACAAGATAATATCTTGTGCGTACAACATATCATCTTGTCCGCACAAGATAATATCTTGTTCGCACACCATAATATCTTGTTCGCACAACATAATATCTTGTTCGCACAACATATTAAAAAAATATCATGTCCCTTCCCGGGTTCCGCATATAATAAAACTAAGATGAACAGGATATACAATATTTTTCTTTCATTTCTGCTTAAAAGGAAAAAGAAATATGTACGTGTTCATTAGAACCGCCTCGCCAAGGCGGATCTAACGAGTTCCCACAAACAATGTTTTGTGCAGATACATGTCTACATATATGTAAAACATCGGAATTTTTATCTAAACGTTTTCTTTTGTTTTTGATTAATTTCACTACATTTGGATAGGCGTGTTTTCGAAATGGTGGGCGATATGGCAAAACCTTTTGTGGGTACGAGCCCTCAGCTCAAGATGCAACGGAATAATGAAGATGCATGCGTTCAAGACTATAAGAATTTTATAAGGATGTGCGGGGTGGATGGAAAAATCCGTCCCGAGGGTCGCTGTCCGGCATCACGAGGTTTGCCGAGTGATGCCAGATATAGATCAAGAGGGACGGCCTCATATAGGATTCTTTTTCTTGCATACCTTCCTTTTCTTAGAGCGGATTTTAATGCTGCAGTCACGTCGGTTACCGACGTCCATGTTGTGATGAAACTACAGAAATGTTTAGTGACCTCACGTAACGTGCTGTGACGTCAACCTTAACGAGGGCGCATATGAGGTCGTATTCAGCCAGTGCATTTATCAAACACGCGAGAATATTCGATTTTGGGTAAGAACACCAGGGTTAGAACAGAATTTCTATCTCAAGCTAAAACTATGGATTTTCTTATCTGGTGTGCAAGAATATAATTTTCAACGATAATTGGTCGAATGCACTGAAAATGGCCAAGATAAGAAAAGACAGACATGCTGAAGACATTACATGAACATGTCCGTGAAATGAACACCCACCTAAACCCAACTTTATATAGAGGAAACTGGGGTTACGGTGGTATACATTATTTTTCTTATTTCTGCTCCAAGAAATAGGTTGTGGGTACATGTATTCACCCAGCGCCTATGTTTGCAGTATAACTAACAGAACTATCAGAAAAATAACCACTTTTGGAGGTGTGAAAAATGCACCATATCGCACAGGTGTGTAAATATAATGAAAAGCATTTTGAGCTGCATTCATAGGAATCAAAAAGGAATGTAGTACGAAATTCATGAGTTGTCAGGGCAAAACATGCTTACTCTTTAGTTGCTATAGTGTAGTCAATACTCCTAGTGATAACAAATTCTTGTTCTGTTTGGGATCACCCATGTTTTTTTGTTGTTTTTTTTTTCAAGGAAAAGAGGCCAATAACCATCTCCGCTTAATCGTTCGTTCAGGTGTTTTCTCGCGTCAAGGCCCATTTATATTTGATACACCTCAATTGAATTTTCTTTGATTTAAACCCATAATGCAATATTCTGTGATGCCACTTTTAGAATTGATTTCAAACTGCCATGTTTTCCATTTTGCATTTGCCTAATACATTTGTCTTAAGCCGTTTGATTATTGTGTATGTTTTTCATAATTTTTGTTTTGTTTGTTTGATTTGAGGTTTAACGTCCCCGTCAACACTGTGAAGGTCATTTTGAAGACGTTGCTTCCAATTTTGTGGGACTTTTACCCGACATTGAGATGAAATGACAGCTCAAGCCCTGTCGCCCAATGAAACCAATAGGGTTTATTAGCATGGACGGTCCGCCTCGCACCGCGGTTCCTGGACAGGCTTCGATCCTCTAAGCGGTTTACCAGTATTAGTGTGCGGGCCGGATTCAGCTCTGCGTGGAAGCATCATGCAGTCCATATATTTCTACAAGCCCCTATGGGCGGGGGGGGGGGGGGGGGCGGGTTTTTCATAATTTAGGATAGAAATAACAAACTTGATTTCGAAATTTAAATTGAATTTATTTTTTAGATGCTTTAAACTTCCATTTGGTTTAAAACTTCATTTCGTTGTAAGTGTTTGTGCATGCCCTTTAAGGAGAATGGGAACGCCTTCAGGGGAGGCAACTCTTGCAAAAGGATTTTGTTTCCCGTGTCTATAGGGATCAACCCTTAAAGGAAAGAATTTGCTCCTTAAAGAGTTAGCCCCTTTTTCCGTGGGACTGCGCCTATAGAAAAGCAAATAGGAAGTCCCGAAAGTTGTCTCCCTGTGAAAAATGGCGGGAAAATGTGTCAGGTGTTCCCATTCGTCTTAAATGGATCAGTGAATTCTCTATGCTATTTTATCCACTTACATGTACAAATACAGAAACGGAGGCCGTACAATGAGCTTCGGGCGGATTTTTCTATCCACACCTCACATCCATTTAAGATTCTTATATTACGCCTAACAAGAGATGACAGAGTCAAAAATTAAATTCATATACAGGATCCTATGTTAAAACTACCTTGATTCATGTATAGAGATGTTTGTATCTCACAAGTAAATATATATATTATTTTCCTTAGATATGTGAAATAATTGCATACAACATGGTGTCAGAAATGACAAATTCTGGGTATAAATGACAACATCTTTCTTATTTCTGCTTTCAACATAGATTGTTGGTGCTCGTTAGAACGGGTTCTAACGAGTACCCACAATCTATGTTTTTGAGCAAAAAATAAGACCGATGAAATTTACCCCATAAGCCCCAGTTTGATCTATATGCAGAGGGGGTTTAGGGGTGTTCATTTCACGGACTTGTTCACATGGTGTTTTGCTCACCACCCTAACTATAGATTCTGGGTACTGGTTGTACCGTCTCAAGGAGGCGGTTCTAGCCAGTAGCCATAATTCATCAGGGCAAACATGACAATGTGAAATAATGGCGTCCAAAATTGTGTCAGAATTAAAACAAAATATTAGAGAAAATTGTAATATCTTTCTTATATCTGCTTTTAACATAGATTGTGGGAGCTAATTAGAACGACACAATCATAAAAAGGCAGATAATGTATACCCCGTAAACCCCAGTTTTCTCTATATAAAGTGGAGTTAAAGGGGTCTTCATTTCGCGGAATCGAATATGGATATCCATTATTCGATTTATGGATATCTATAATTCAAATAATGGATTTTCATCATTTTGATGATTTATGGATACCATTAATTCGAATTGTGGATGTCATTATTTTCCGAATTGTGGATATTGATTCGAATTATATCCATAAATGAGCGGAATAATGGATATCCATATTTTGATTTATTGATATCCATAACTGGAATAAGTGCTATCCATAATTCGAATTGTGCATATCCATAAATCGATCTGAATGAATGATGTCCATAAATCGAATTATGAATATCCATAATTCGATTGATGGATATCTACCCTTAGAATTATGGATATCCATTTTTCGGCTGATTTATGAATATCCATAATTGGAATGAGTGATATCCATAATTCGAATTATGCATATCCATAAATCGATCTGAATAATCGAATTATGGATATCCATAATTTGATTTATGGATATCTACAATTCGAATTATGGATATCCATTATTCGGCTGATTTATGAATATCCATAATTCGAATTATGGATATCCATAAATCGAATTATGGATATCTATAAATAGGGATTAAATAGTAAAACAGCACCCCATATGTACTATGGTTATCCGTGTAAAATGCATTTCTATATACATTCAGATCAAACTGGGAGTTTCAAGGTACATGTATACATTATGTTCCGTATAGCTGCTGTGTATGCTCGTTAATACAAATTTAACCAGCCCCCGCTCATAGGGGCTTGAAGAAGTATATGGGCTGCATGATGCTTCCACGCAGAGCTGAATCCGGCCCGCACATTGGTACTGGTAAACCGCTTAGAGGATCTAAGCCTGTCAAGGAACCGCGGTGCGAGGTGGACCGTCCATGCTCATAAACCCTATTGGTTTCATTGGACGACAGGGCTTGAGATGTCATTTCATCTCAATGTTGGGTAAAAGTCCCACAAAATTGGAAGCAACGTCTCCAAAATGACCTTTACAGTGTTGACGGGGGCGTTAAACCTCAAATCAAACAAACAAATAATACAAATTTAATGTACCGGTTGTAAGGATTTATCACAATCTATAGTTCGCCAACAAATAGCTGGCAGTGACGTAGCTGACTATTTGAGTTATTTTACCGTTAGCCCCATAAGCTTTGCATTGTTCAGAACAAAAACAAGTCGTGACGTCACTGTCAACTATTCCTTGACGGACAGTACAAAAACAAGTCGTGACGTCACTGTCAACTATTCCTTGACGGACAGTACTGTCCGTCAAGGAATAGTTGACAGTGACGTCACGACTTGTTTTTGTTCTGAACAATGCAAAGCTTATGGGGCTAACGGTAAAATAGCTCAAATAGTCAGCTACGTCACTGCCAGCTATTTGTTGGCGAACTATATATATGCGTCAGAAAATAGAAATAAAAACAGTTTACAAAATTACGCACAAATCTGATGCGTATATCGCATGCGCAGAAATAATATTTTCGCTGAGAAAGAAACAACCAGCTCACATGGGTTGTTCATGTCTAAACATTACGATATCACAGCCGCGAAACATAGTGCATTTTTTTCACATCTTCAAAATGGCTACTTTTCTGAAAAAAAAAAATCCATAATATTTTTCGAATTTATACTGCAAACTTAGGTTGTGGGTACTCGTTAGAACCGCCTTATTGAGGCGGTTCTAACGAGTAACCACAACCTATGTCTTAGAGCAGAAATAAGGAAAATAATGTATACCCCTGTAAACCCCAGTTTTCTCTATATAAAGTCGGGTTTAGGGGGTGTTCATTTCACGTACTTGTTCACGTGATGATAGTAAGAAAAAAAAAACATTTTCTTTCTCATTACACGCTAATACAAATGTATTGGAAGATTTTACCACCCAAAAAGGAACATTGCCAGATAAAAAAATCTGATATATTTTTCTTATTTTTTGCTCAAGGGGACTCGATCGACGAGGCAGTTCTATCGAGTACCCAAAATCTATGTGTTTGAGCAGAAATAATACAAAATAATGTTTACCCCTGAAAACCCCAGTTATACTGTATAAAAGTGGGGTTAAAGGGGGTCAATATTATATAGGCGTGTCTTCGTTATGTATGTTTGTTTGATCATGTTGAGGTTTAACGTCCCCGTCAACACTGTAAAGGTCATTTTGGAGACATTGCTTCCGATTTTTTGGGACTTTTACCCGACAATGAGATGAAATCACATCTCAAGCTCTGTCGCCCAATGAAACCAATATTTAGAAACATGGACGATCCGACTCGCACTGTTTTGCCTGAGCAGGGTTTGATCCTCTAAGCGGTTTACCAGAAGCCCAACCCCCATCCCCCTACTCGTGATGTGCTGAAAATAAAAGTAAATATTTCTAGATAACATCATGAAAACACGCCTATATACTTTTGTTTGATTGTTTGTTTGTATTGGAGTTTAACGGCCCAGTCAACACTATTTAGGTCATTTTTGAGCCGTCAGTTTACCTATCAACACTTTCCTGGGCAGGCTTGTACGTAAGGGGTTAACCAGTGCAGTGCACATTCTTTCGCCAGAAACTATATACTTTTGACCCCCCTTGAATCCCACTTCCATAAAGTAAAACCGGAGTTTACAGGGGTAAACCTAATTTTCTGATTTCTGCTCTAAAATAAATATTGTGGGTACTCGTTAGAACCGCCTCTAAGAGACGGTTCTAACGAGTAACCACACTCTTTATTTTGAGCAGAAATGCTAAAAATATCACAATTTTTCATCAAAAAAAAAAAAAAAAAAAAAAAAAAAAAAAAAATCGTTTTTTCGGAGGTTAAGTTTACGATGTAGTTGTATGGGCAATTTTTCGTAATGATTATATCATATGTATACGTTTATCGTAAGGAAGTTATAATCTTACAAACATACCGCCTAGCCCATTGGGGCTTGAAGAAATAGATGGGCTGCATGATGCTTCCACGCCGAGCTGAAACCGACCCGCACACTAGTACTTGGAGGATCTAAGCCTGCCCAGGCAATGCGGTGCTACCCGTCCATGCCTATAAACCCTATTGGGTGCATTGGGCGGCAGGGATTGAGATGTCTTTTCATCTCAATGTCGGGCGGCCCCCGCCCATAGTGGCTTGAAGAAATATATGGGCTGCATGTTGCTTCCACGCAGAGCTGAATCCGGCCCGCACACTAGTACTGGTAAACCGCTTAGAGGATCTAAGCCTGTCCAGGAACCGCGGTGCGAGGCGGACCGTCCATGCTAATAAACCCTATTGGTTTCATTGGGCGACAGGGCTTGAGGTGTCATTTCATCTCAATGTCGGGTAAAAGTCCCACAAAATTGGAAGCAACGTCTCCAAAATGACCTTTACAGTGTAGACGGGGACGTTAAACCTCAAATCAAACAAAACAAAATCTCAATGTCGGGTAAAAGTCCTACAAAATTGGAAGCAACGTCTCCAAAATGCCCTTTACAGTGTTGACGGGGACGTTAAACCTTAAATCAAAAACAAAAATCTGAAATATATCGCTTACAATTCCGTCATTACGACAACTCGCCCGTACGATAAAGTGCATTTTTCACATCTCCAAAATGGCTACTTTTCTGATGAAAATCCGTCATATTTTTCTAATAAATGTTCAAACCATAGGATTTGGGTGCTCGTTAGAACCGCCTCATTGCGGCGGTTCTAACGAGTACCCGCAACCTATGTCTAGGAGTGAGTGGGTGTTTGAGTTTTACGTCCCATCAACAGCAAAGGTCATACGGAGATGGGACCTCGGTCTAAAGACTCATCCGAAAGTCTGAAGAAGCCCGGGATCGGTCCTGCGATCCCTGGTTTACAAAGCGAGTAGCGTAGCCACTAAACCACGGAGGCTTCTAACCTATGTTTTGGAGTAGAAATAGGACAAAATAATGAATATCCCCGAAAACCATAGTTTTCTCTATACAGAGTGGGGTTTAGGGGGTCTTCATTCAGTCACGGACTTGTTCGCATGATGTGAAATAAAAACCCTTGAAAACGCCAATTTAAATAAAGAAATGTGGGCTTTACATGGCTTCATTTTTTTCTCAGCTTTGATTGGAACAAAAATTGTAGGTAGTCGTTAAAACCACCCCATCGAGGTGGTTCTAACGGGTACCAACAATCTATCATTAGGAAAACATGTCTGTGTGAAATGATGGCGTCCAACATGGTGTCAGAAGTGACAAATATAAGTGAAAAATCAATAACACCTTTCTTATTTCTGCTTTCAACATAGATTGTGGGGTGCTCGTTAGAACCGCCTCAACGAGGCGGTTCTAACGAGTACCCACAATCTATGTTTTTGAGCATATATAAGGGAGGTAATATATACCCCGTAAACCCAAGTTTTCTCTATATGAAGTGGGGTTTATCGGGGTCTTCATTTCACGGACTTGTTCACGTGATGATTTGAAGGAGAAAATGAAAATGATGACACTGGTTTATTATCATCCTTGTAAACATTTGGCGGTTTTTAGTGCCATTATTTGAAGCATTACGGTTCCTAGCATTAGCGACCCCCCCCCCCCCAAAAAAAAAAAAAAAAAAGAAATAACAATTGTTTTGTAAATTTAATAAAAGTTACCTTCTACATAGTTTTGTCTAAATACTACGAATACCAGAAAAAGGCCGAAACTATTGCCGATGAGCCCCATGCTTTATTCTTAGCAAATCCAACACACTTCAAAGGCAAGCCGTCCTTCAGAGCTCCGCAATAGGCGCGCAGGAGGATTATAAAGACTGCGTCCATGCGTTGCCATAGCTAACATATAAACAAATCTTTAATGGAAATAATAAATCGCGTCTGAGTGAGGCTTGCGTTCAGCGAACGCCCGAATAGCAATTTTCTGCCTCGGAGTTTGAACAAGCGTCAACCATCATCGCTGGACGTATTAAACATCCATAAGCCATGCGCCAATCCAGAAAACGCAAAAGAAGTTGCGTACGTGCGTTTTCTGTCAAAAGTTTTCGGTTGCCGCACATGCTATTGGTAGTTTTCTCCTTGAGTGATACGGACATTTCACAAGACCTTGCGACACGCACAAGTGAAGTATCGATAGTTTAATGACTTCAGAAACACGGATAAAATCTAAACATGTTTTTTATTGTTGCTCGGCGCCTATGAAAACGGCTTTGCAATCCGGTGTTTACGCAGGATGCCCAGGCAATAGAAAAACTTCTCCAGGCGAGGAAAATAGAATCTATCATTACGAAAAATGTTGGTTGGTGCCTGATGCTCTGTCTCTCGGTTTGACACATCGGAGTCTAACTGTTGGTCTTCTGCTCCAGCAGTTATGCGGTTTCTTGCTGTCGAGTCCTCACCGTTGTTTCATCTCTGTGATTGTTTGATTTGTGTGTCCACGGAGATGTTGCACTTATGAGTTAGGAGACCTTCAAGCGGACTGAACAAACCATTTGTCTAAATTGCGACGGAAATGAGGGCGAGGATTGTTGACACGTAAAATCGATTTAAGCCCCCCAGTGGAATTCGTTTCACTGACAGTTCCGAAGCGGTTCTTCTGTCGCGATTTATTCTTGTTATGGTTTGTCTTTGAGTGTGTGCCTCGCTTATATTATTTGTTTTGGAGAGCCAATTGACCATTTTTTGGAAAGTAACTGCACTTTTGGTTTTCCGCTATTGATGTTTCCATTAGGGTCTAGTTGTTTCATGTTTGTGCTTTTTTTCTCTTTGGTGTCTCTGATGGGAGCTGTGGGTTAATTGACATGCATCGATTCCTGACCATAGGCGTCACTTCTATTTTTCGATTATTTTGAAAATTTTGCCACCAAAAATAAATGAACATTTTCAGATAAAATGTTACGCTATTTTTCATATAGCTACCAAGCACATAGAGTGTAGGTACTCGTTTGAACCGCCTCGACGAGGCGGCTCTAACGATTACAATTTATGTTTGTGAGCCGAAATAAGAAAAGATAATGTAAACCCCTGTAAATCCCTAGTTTCACTATTTAAAAGTTAAGAGGGTCAAAATTATACAGGCACGTTTTCATGATGGCACCACAGGATAACGTGTAATAAGTAGAATCCATCATTTTTGTTCAATTAAAACAGAGAAGTTCAGCGGTCACATTTGAAACGAGGCTTTGCCGAGTTTCCCACGTGACGGCTGGACCCTCGGGTTGGGATTTCTAACAATTATTGACACATGCCTGTGAGACCGAACCAGCCCTTCGTTTGCTCGCTGATTGCGCAGACTGTCGCATATGTGCACGCGACTCAAGACACCATGACGTTCCAAATAGCGCATCACGAAAACACGCCTACATAATTTTGACCCCCTTGAACCCCACTTTTATATAGTAAAACTGGGGTTTCCGGGGGGGGTATACCTTATTTTTCTTATTTCTGCTCTACAATATAGATTGTGGGTACTCGTTAGAACCGCCTCGATGAGGCGGTTCTAACGAGTGCCCACAATCTATATTTGGAGCAGAAATAAGAAAAATATCACAATTTGGCATAAAATGTTCATTTTTTTCGGCGATAAAGGTGGCAATGTATTTGTATAGGCGTGTTTGCGTAATGGTATGCTTTCTACATAAATGCCGTTAGTTGGGGACAGTTCAAACGTATTTATGATTTCTGAAAAAAAAAAAAATAAATAAACTCAACTGCGGGTATTTTTTTATTATTATTATTTTTTTTTTTTTTACAAATAATAATTTAATATTCAAAAGACTCAACTTTGTTTTTGTTTGGTTTTGCCGCTTTGTCTCCACAATACGAACGTAAGCCTATACAAAAGTACATTGTAAACTTAACCGCCTAAAAAAAGGATAATCTAAAGAGGAAAAATATTGATATCTTTCTTATTTCTGCTCAAAAATACAGGTTCTGGGTACCCGTAAGAACCGCCTCATCGAGGCGGTTCTAACGGGTACCCACAATCTATATTTTAGAGCAGAAATAAGAAAATCATTTTTACCCCTGTAAGCCCCAGTTTTACATTATAAAAGTGGGGTCTAAGGGGGTCAAAATTATACAGGCGTGTTTTCTTGATGGGCTTCCTTATAGACAAATGCTGCAATCACTTTTTTGGGTTATACATATATGTGAGAGAAAAACAAATCGATCATTGTTGTTCAGAGGGAACAGAAAATCCCTACCATTAGCAGGACTTCCATCACGTGAACAAGTCCGTGAAACGCAACCCCCACCCTAAACCCCGCTTTATATATTTAGAAAACCGGGTTTACGGGGTAGACATTAATTTCGTATCTCTGATCTAAGACATGGGTTGTGTGTACTCTTAAGAACCGCCTAAATGAGTCTCAGAGTTGTTGTTTTTAAAGCCGAGTATCTGCAAAACATGCCCGATATGTGTTAGACAAACAGCAAAGTTTGAACGCGGCGTCTGATCAGAGTCTATCAGAGTCTTTGGTCGGGCCCCTCGGAGCCTAACTGTTGGTTTTCTTTTGCTCCAGCAATTCTGTTGTTCTATGCTGTCGAGTCCTCAACCCTGTTTCAGCTCTGTAGTTATTTTGATTTGTATGTTCTCAGAGATGTTACACTGATGAGATAGGAAGCCTTCATGCGGACTAAACAAGTGGAGTGTAAACCGCGTCAGAGGTAAGGGCGAGGATTATGGCCATGTAAAATCGATTTAGCCCCCCCCCCACCCCACCCCCAGCGGAATTCTTTCCACTGACCGTTCCAAGGCGGTTCTTCTGTGGTGGTTTATTTATGTTGTTGTTTGTTACTTACTGTGTGTATCACTTGTGTCTTTTTATTTTGGATGGCCATTTTGTGGGAAAGTAACTGTCCTTATGGCCTTCCTTTGTTTAGGTTTCCATTATGGTCTGGTCGCTTCATGTTTGTGTTTCTTTCCCTTTGGTGTCTATGATGGTTGGAGTAAGTTAATTGTATCGATTCCTGATCTTTGTTTTACTTCTACTTTTACTTTTAAGATGAGAAATTACGATATTTTTCTTATTTCTGCTCAAAATATAAATTGTGGGTTCTCGTTAGAACCGCCTAATCTATAGTACGAATTATGGAAATCAATTGTTCGTCTTGGCAAAGAAATACACATAAATAATGACTGAAACCAAAGGCTTTTGCGTGAATTACGGATATCCATAATTCGAAATATTGATATCCATAATTCAGCCCGATTTATAGATACCCCTTATTCGATTTATGGATACAGAATTCATAATTCGAATTATGGATATCCGTAAATCGAATTATGGATATCTATAAATATGGATTAAATATTAAAACGGAACCACACAGAATCATGGTTTAACATTTCAGTCAATACTATTTATGGCATTTAGCCGGTCATTTTACATACCCACACTTTTCCTGGGCAGGCTTATACGTAAGCGGTTAACCAGAACAGTGCACATTCTTTCGCCAGAAACTGATAACTGCCCTTCTTGAATCAGCGGAAGGGACAGACGGATCGTAGAAAAGATTTCATGATCAGTCTCCACGAAAAATGATGCCGACCCCGGCAGGTATCGAACCCGCGTCATTCTAATCACCAGTCAGACGCGCACCCGACTGAGCTACCGAGACGGCTTCTACTCTACGTAGAATGCTTGGGATAGGTTTTTTGTTTTGACAACTTATATTTTTTTATCTTGGGACTAAATTTAATTAAGTACATCAGCCGTGTTTTAAATAATTTATAAACAAAAAAGGTGTAGAACCTTTTCTTAATTACAAAATATTGGAAATCGACTGGCAGCGATTCCTGTCATGATATTCTGCCTGTTTATTGCCTTTCCAATCGATGGACATCACATTGATGCTTCCGTTCGGAATAACCGACCATCTCTTCATGTATGTCTTTTTGAAACTAGCATGTTTTATGGGCGGTATCTTGAATGATGTGGCTTTTTAAACACATGCAGTTTAATAATATAATGTTATCAATCAATCCTCGTCAGCTGCAAAGGCCCTCCGCCTTCGGTATCCGGGTGCCCCCACGAGCAGGAAAACAGTTATGGCGACATACATTACGAGATCACGCCTATATAATTCTGACCCCATAGAACCCTACTTTAATATAGTAAAACTGGGGTTTACAGGGGTAAACCTTATTTTCATTTTTCTGCTCTAAATATAGATTGTGGGTACTTGTTAGAACCGCCTTTGTCGCCTCGTTGAGGCGGTTGTATCTATATTTTGAACATTTGAACAGAAATGATAAAACAAACTGATATACAGTAATTTTAGTTGAAACGTTGAAAATTAGTTGCTTGCGATGAATTTAAAATCGCCATGAAAATAAGCAGAAAAAGATGTATATAAAAATGTCCGTCAGAAATTCACACACACACACACACACACACACACACAAACACACACACACACACACACACACACACACACACACACACACACACACACACACACACACACACACACACACACACACAAGCACGCACGCACGCGCGCGCGCCACTTCGGCCAGCCGTAGTAGACTGGTTTTAAGGTAAACGGGCGCTTTAAGCACATACGGGTAACCCTAGACAAGTCCAGGATTAGTAATCCTACTTTCTAAAAGGTTTGCCCATGGAAGATTCATCAGTGCTTATGCAACCTTCTCGCCTCAGAGACGAAAGTGGTCTGTAAGTTACAAAAAGGACATGTTGCAGTTTTCCATCGGAGCTCCCTAACCTCACTCCCCTGAACAAGCATATTTCAAAACTGTTAAAATACCAAATAGATACATGAGATATCCAGTGCATTATCCTAGGTTTTATTGTCTCATATAAATGTGTTTTCGCAGTTCACTGATGCACTGTCAATGTCATTTAATGGGGGAAATCTACACACCCCAATGTAAACCAAACCAAACTTTAACTTACGTCCGCATTTGAAAACAGAATAAACTTCATATTAGAACATTCCACTGATAATTGTGTTTAATTAAATGACAACCAATAGTTGTTTTCAAATGCGGCTGGTACTGAAAAATACCTTTTAAGGAAGATTCGGGTTTTGGAAAATAGAAGTGAAGGCAATGGTCAGTAATAGATACATATAACCCACAGCTTCCATCAGAGACACCAAAGGGAAAGAAACACAGACATGAAATAACTAGACCCTTATGGAAACATCAATAGCGGAAAGCCAAAAGGACAGTTACTTTCCAACAAAATGGCCAATTGGCTGTCCAAAACAAAACAATATAAGCGATAACTGTTCATTTAGATTTCCGCCAATGATGTTTCCCTTAGTGTCTAGTTTTTTTTTAATGTTTGTTTTTCTTTCCATTTGTTGTCTCTGATGAGTGAGTGAGTGAGTTTTAGTTTTACGTCCCACCAACAGCTAAGGTCATACGGAGACGGGACCTCGGTTTAAAGACTCATCCGAAAGTCTGGAGAAGCCCGGGATCGATCCTGCGATCCCTGGTTTACAAGGCGAGTAGCGTAACCACTGCACCACGGAGGCTTCTATCTCTGATGAGAGATGTGGGTTAATTGTTTCGATTCCTGGTCATTGCCTTCACTTATATTTATCCATTTTTATTGTGGTGGCGATCCTCTTCACCAGAGCGAAACTGTTTTAGCTATTTCGGTAGAGGGTCACCTAAGCAACATGCCTGGGAAATTTAAATGATACTGAACAAAAGGTGTAGAAGTTGTAAAGATTAATCCGTTTTTTTTTTTTTTTTTTTTTTTTTTTTTTGGCTATGGTGGACATTGTATTCATTAGAGCAGAATCATTTTAGCTATTTTGGTAGAGGATTACCATATAATATTCTTATTATGTTTGTACAGTGTAATCTCCATTAAAGAGCCATCATGGGAAAACTTCAAAACTGGCTGTTTAAGGGAGGTGACTGTTCAACAGAGGGAAATGTCGGAGATGATGTATGGCTTGTTATCGACGGACAAAAAATACTGATTATTGAAGACAGCTCAACATGGCTGTACTAAAAGAAAAATAAATGATGGAGAGGTGTCATCTGACACCTCTCCATCATTTATGTTTCTTTTCACTTGCTTATATTGTATTTATGCATATATCGCAATGGTAGTTTTGAGAAAAATAAATTTTGAAATAAATACACCAGAAGAGAAATTCCTATGTTGACATCCGAGTTTTTGCTATCGAGTTATCTCTGGCTGTTGAATAGAGGGAATTTAGATTTGGTAAAGTGGTTGCTGGCTGGATGAGAGAGGTTGCTGCTGAGCAGAGGTTAAATATATTGTAAACTGCTATTGGAAGAATTATTCTGGTTGCTTAAGAGAGGTGACTGCTAAACAGAGGTGACCATTTGTGGAGATTTTACTGTAATTGGCCCAGTGAAACAGGAGGAATTATCGTTCAAATATATTTCTATATTTAGCTAATGCGGCCATCCTGTTCATCGGAGCGAAACGAATTTAGCTATTTTGGCCGGTTGCCACATGGGCAACATTCCTGTGAAGTATGAAATAAATTGGTCTTAGTATTTAGGAAGAGTTCACATTTAAAGCAAATCGTTTATTATTCTGTTTGATCACAACAGCTCAACTTGAGCACTTCGTGTTGAGGTGAGTTACAACCCTTATTTCTACAGAAGAAAAGCTTATTGTGTATGCTGCAGGTATTTGCATGTCATTAATTTCACCAGATAATTACATAATTCAGCATTAAATCAACACGAATAGGTTAGCACCCCTCTAAGAATCAACCTGAAGTCGCGAGAGCTTGACAGACGTTGGAAGTGAATGTAATACACAGTTTTTTTTCATTTCTCCTAATTTAAATAGGGGGATTATAAACCTCGGGACGGAAAAATCTCCTATGAAAGCTCGTGCTTCGTGCTCGTTTCTTTATCGGATTCTTTACCTCTCTCGGTTTAGAAGCCTCCGTGGTGAAATTTGTTACATGGGTCGCAGGATCGATCCCGGGCTTCTCCAGACTTTCTGATGAGTCTTTAAACCGAAGTCCAGTCTCCGTATGACGGGACGTAAAACTCAAACACTCACTCACTCAACACTCTCGGTTTATATATCGGAGAATGTATAAACTCTTTGGATTTTTAAAAATGTGGTATTTATCTTTATGGGCTTTGAACAGATTAAATTTCGACTTTATTTTGCGCTTTACACACTGGTGATAATTGTTTCTTTCAAACGTTATGAACGGTCCTAATAATTGCACGGCCCGTCAATGTTACACGATAAGGCTATGTTTGGTTAGCACTCTTTCTGCAACCAGTCTTTTTCAACGGTTTCGAAGAAATATGTAGTTATTGTCCAGTTCTATGTTCTTTAGAAAAATATCGGTTTTTCATTGGTCACGTGTTGTCGGTACTGTAGATACAACAATTATTTCGATATTATTTTTCACTTCACAAACTGTTGATAATTGTCTCTTTCAACACTCTGTAAAATTCCACCAGTAAGACCAGCTAAAATTAGGAATCCATATTAATTCGGTTTCAGCTGTTCTTTTTATACTCTTTTTTCCACAGAGTGACGTCTAGAAAAGGACCACCTTTGGGGCTGTTCAAAAGTGGTCTAAAAGACCACTTTTGAACAGCCCCAAAGGCGGTCCTAATACAGCACTCCTATTGTAATTCATACAATGTATTTGTCTTTATTTGAGTCGAAGGCTATACGTATCAGAGAGTGTACCCCGTCCCCGTTCGGTCGTCAACATTTTCAAAACTGTAGAACCTTAGCAACATGTAGGTATACATGTACTTGATGTTTATTCCGTTGTTGCTTACGGGATACATAGAAAATAATTGCCCATGCGCTATCCAATCAAATCCAACAACGTTATGTGCTGTAATAATAATTTCTGTTTTACACATCAGACATAAAAATTACAAATACAGTGTTTGTTTGTTTGTTTGATTTGAGGTTTAACGACCCCGTCAACACTGTAAAAGTCATTTTTGAGACGTTGCTTCCAATTTTGTGGGACTTTTACATGACATTGAGATGAAATGACATCTCAACTCCTGTCGCCGAATGAAACCGATTGGGTTTATTAGCATGGACGGTCCGCCTCGCACCGCGGTTCCTGGACAGGCTTAGATCCTTTAAGCGGTTTACCAGTACTAGTGTGCGGGCCGGATTCAGCTCTGCGTGGAAGCATCATGCAGCCCATATATTTCTTCAAGCCCCTATGGGCGGGGGCTAACAAATACAGTGGAATTCCGCTATTAAGACCACCTAAAATTAGGACTAATTCGGCTATAAAAACCTTATTTTGAAGGATACACTTAAATTTTCTTTATGTTTTCTGCCTACAATGTCCTTTGGTCAGAGACCACCTTTGGAACTGTTCAAAAGTGGTCTTTAAAACACTTTTGAACAGTCCCAAAGGTGGTCTTAATATAGGAATTTTACTGTACTTCCAGCACGCGATCTTCACCAAATTAAAAGGGCCGGATAGGTGACGCAAAGGTGACGTGCATCTTGCGTCACTGGGGCGTCCAACTGATATTATCTCACAGTTGTACAGGGTTTGAAAATTCTGGACTGTGCTCGTTTGTTTAAGGTTAAACGTCCCCGTCAACACTGTATACGTCATTTCGAGACGTTCCTTCTAATGTTACGGGTCTTTCAGCTCTGCGTGGAATCATCATGCAGCCCATCTATTTATTCAAGCCCCGATGGGCGGGGGCGGATGGACTGTGCTCGTACACTTGGGCATTGACAAACAGAATCTACATAATCAGACGCCACATAACGCGATGTCTGATCAGCTCTACTGTGATTGCTTAAAGTTAAACGAACAGTTCGATTCTCAGCTCAGAGGACTATTTTCCCAACCTACACTAAGAGACGATCGACCCTCCAGTACTCTCAGTGCTTTGGTTCTAATTGATGTTACTGGTGTCCACGTGACTGCCACTGATGAGTAGGAAATCTACAACATTCCGAAAACACGCCTATACCAATACATTGTAAATTTTACCGCCGAAAAAACGAAAATTTTCAGATGAAAAAAAAAATATATATGAAAAAAAAATCAAAATATAGATTGTGTTTACGCGTTAGAACCGCCTCATCGAGGCGGTTCTAACGCGTACCCACAATCTATATTTTAGAGCAGAAATAAGAAAAATAAGGTATACCTCCGTAAACTCAGGTTTTACTATTTAAAGATGGGTTAAAGGGGGTTCAGAATTATAAAGGCGTGTTTTCATGATGAGAGTGGGACGATTCTAACTCTATGTAGTGCCCATAATATGTGTTTTAAGCAAACAATGAAGAACTGAACAATACCGCATAATAACTCAACTTTTCCATGTCTGTATAAATTCGGGTTTGCAAGGTTTCTCAGTACACCGACTTGTTAACAATATGAAACAATTATGATGTTAGAACAAATCAAAAACGCCCTACATCGAATAGTGTTTGATGAAGCTGTGACCAAATTTGATAAGTCTTTCACATGTATGCGGCCCCGCCCATTAGAGCTTGAAGAAATATATGGGCTGCATGATGCTTCCACGCAGAGCTGAATCCGGCCCGCACACTAGTACTGGTAAACCGCTTAGAAGATCTAAGCCTGTATAGGAACCGCGGTGCGAGGCGGACCGTCCATGCTAATAAACCCTATTGGTTTCATTTGGCGGCAGGGCTTGAGATGTCATTTCATCTCAATGTCGGGTAAATGTCCCACAAAATTGGAAGCAAGGTCTCCAAAATACGGTGTTGACGGAGACGTTAAACCTAAAATCAAACAAAACTGCAGACCAAAACAGATACGATTATCTTTTCAAACAGTGCAAATCAAGACTATAGATGACCAATAACGTGTCTCCTCATCAGGGTCAACATTGTTCATTACGATAAAACACCCGAGCGACATAGTGCGTTTTTTACATCTTAAATATGGGGCTACTTTTCTGATGAAAATCCGTGTTTTTTTTTTACACGTACTACAAGCATAGGATGTGGGTTCTCGGTCGAACCGCCTCAATGAGGCGGTTCTAACGAGTACCCACAACCTATGTCTTGGAACAGAAATAAGACAAATAATGTATTACCCCGTAAACTCAATTTTGTCTATATAAATGTGGGTTTAGGGACGGGGGCGTCATTTCATGGACTGGGTGTCATCCAGTTAATGACTTTGACTAAAGCCCCCATAGGGCAACAATGCGTGTGCCCAATCCAGAGATGTTTGTTTGTTTGTTTGATCTGTGTTTAACGTTCCCGTCAACAATGTAAAGGTCATCTTGGACACGTTGCTTCCTATTGTGTGGGACTTTTACCCGACATTGAGATGAACTGACATCAAGCCCTGCCGCAGTAGGGTTTATAAGCATTGACGGTCCGACTCACACCCCTTGTCCTGTGCAGGCTTAGATCTTCTAAGCGGTTTACCAGTACTCGTGTGCGGCCGGTTTCAACAGGGCTTGAGATGTCATTTCCTCTAAATGTCGGGTAAAATCCCAACAAAATTGGAAGCAACGTCTCCGAAATGACCTATACAGTGTTGATGGGGACGTTAAACCTAGAATCAAACAAACAAACAAACGTGTAATATTTGAACACAGGAAACGACTTTGACTTTCATATTTAAGCACTTCTCTTGCCGCCAGATCCCATATGATCATGTTTTTATTGTTATTATTTTTTACTCTTATTATTATTTTACGGACCTTTCAAGAATATTTCATTCATATTGAGCCGATCGTTAAGCGGAGATTGGCGAAAACCGGAGAACCCAGAGAAAAACACCTAACCTTCCGTTGCAGAACTTGACGCGAACCTGGCTTGAAACCACAGCAGTGAGAGACTAATTATTAAGGGTCAGCGTTCTTATCTACATGTACGTACATGTATATATCTATGTATGTCTTTGCAATTCATTTCTCAAATATATAGAGGGTCTTGCACGAGTGGTCATTTCATATGAAATTTATGAACCGAGCCTTTGGCGAGTTTCATAAATTTCATATGAAATGACCACGAGTGTAAGATTCTGTTTATCATATGGCCACTTTAAATTCGATTTTATCGCCTTTAAATTTGACATTTTCCCCCACAAACATGCCTGGTTGATATGGACGTCGTTATGACGTTACCTAACCCCGCCAAAGTGTTATTACATACGTGATAATACGATTTTTATTACACGACGTAATCCACTGCTTATCATCGACGTCATGTGATATGTAATTATTCATCACGAAAACACATCTATATAATTTGACCCCCTTGAAACCCCAATTTTATATAGCAAAACTGGGGTTTATAGGGATAAAACTTATTTTAGCTCACCAGAGCCGAAGGCTCCGGGGAGCTTATAGGATAGGCAGTTGTCCGTCGTCGTCGTCTGCGTCGTCGTCTGCGTCAACACTTTCAAACGACATCTCCTCTAAAGCCACATGGCCAATTCAGCCCAAATCTATAGCATCCTGGGGCTGGGGGATTGAAAGTTTGTGTTTTTAATGAAAATCGGCGCATTAGTTTGGTTGCTATGGCAACTTAGAGTTTCCATAGACTTACATGGGGAAAATAGAAAAATGGCATTTACTGCCAAGCCTTTGCAGATATTTTCACAAAACTTTTATAGAAATATTTCTTCTGTGATTATCTTTTAGCCACATGCTTTTATGCAACCTGGGGGTCCCCCCAGGGTGTGCCGGGGCCATGCCCCACCCCCTCCAGTACATAAAAGGCCATATATCCCAGGAGCCGTTCAGATCCCCACCCCTAAATCATATATATTCTTGTTCCTTATGATAAGATGCATTCAGTGATACCAACCTAGGGGTCTTCCGGGGTACGCCGGGGCCATTCCCCACCCCTCCACTCCATAAAACGTCCAATATCTCAGAAACCGTTCAGATCCCCACCCCTAAACTATATATATTCTTGTTCCTTATGATATGATGCATTCAGTGATTCCAACCTAGGGGTCTTATGGGGTGCGCCGGGGCCATGCCCCACCCCCTCAACTTCATAAAAGGCGATATTTCTCAGAAACCATTCAGCTCCCCACCTCAAAACCATATATATTCTTGTTTCTTATGATAAAAACATTCAGTGACACCAACCTGAGGGTCACCTGGGATGTGCCCGGGCCATGCCTCACCCCCTCCACTTTGTAAAGTGCCCAATATCTCAGAAACCGTTTAGATCCCTACCCCTAAACCATATATATTCTTGTTCCTTATGATAAGACGCATTCAGTGATGCCAACCTAGGGTGTCTCCAAGGGTGTGCCTGAGCCATGCCACACCCCTCCACTTCATAAAAGGAGATATATTTCAGAAACCATTCAGATCCCCACCCCAAAACCATATCTTCTTGTTTCTTATGATAAGACGCATTCAGTGACACCGGCCTAGGGTCCCCTGGGATGTGCCTGGGCCATGCCCCACCCCTCCACTTCACAAAATGCCCAATCACTCAGAAACTGTTCAGATCCCCACCCCTAAACCATATATATTCTTGTTTCTTATGATAAGACGCATTCAGTTATTCCAACCTGAGGTTTCCCGGGGTGCCCCGTGGCCATGCCCCACCCCTCAACTTCATAAAAGGCGATATAACTCAGAGACCATTCAGATCCCCACCCCAAAACATATATATTCTTGTTTCTTATGATAAGACGCATTCAGTGATACCATCTTAGGTGTCCCCTGGGATGCCCGGGCCATACCCCAATCCCTCCACTTTGTAAAAGGCCCAATATCTCAGAAATCATTTAGATCCCTACCACTAAGCCATATATATTCTTGTTCCTTCTGATAAGACACATTCAGTGATACCGACCTAGGGGTCTCCCAGGGTGCACTTGGGCCGGGGCCATGCCCCGACCCTCCACTTCATAAAATGCCATATATCTCAGAAACTGTTCAGATCCCCACCCATATCGCATGTATATTTGTGTTCCTTGTGATAAGACTCATTCAGTCACATCAACCTGGGGTGTTTTTGTGCTAGGGCAATGTGTCGGTGTCAATGCCCACCCCTCCACTTCATAATAGGCCATATATCCCAGACACCATTAAGATCCCCACCCCATAATCATATACATGTATATTCTTGTTCCTTGTGATAAGACACATTCAGTCACACCAACTTGGCGGTCCACAGGGGCCATTCCTCTTCACTTCATAAGAGGGCCTCATATCTCATAAACAGTTCAGATCCCCACTCCTAAACAATATAATATTTTCTTGGTCCTAATGATAAGACACATTCAAGGACAACAATCTTGGATTTCCTGGGGTCTGCCAGGGTCATGCTCCAACCCCTCCATAGCTTAAAAGGCCTTATATCTCAGGAACTGTACACATCCCCGCCCCTAAACCATATATATTCTTGTTCCTTATGATAAGACGCATTCAGTGATACCATTCTGGGCTCTGTTGGGTCCATGTCTCACCCCTCCACTTCATAAAAGGCCTAATGTTTCAGTTACAGAGTCCACATGGATTGGGGGTTTGTTTTTGGAGACTTTATAATCAATAAATTGAAACCATACATGGCTGCCAGTGGGCAGTGCCCGCCCGAGCTCTGGTGAGCATAGTGGCCCATGGGCCTCTTGTTCGTCTAGTTCTGCTCTAAAATATAGGTTGTGGGTACTCGCTAAAACCGCCTCGATGAGGCGGTTCTAATGTGTGTCCACAAGCTATATTTGAGCAGAAATAAAAAAAATATCACAATTTTTCATTTTGATTTTTTTTTTCGGCGATAAAATTTTAGGCGTGTTTTCGTAATATGTTTAAACATACATGATGCCCCCCTTTCCCCCCCCCCCCCCACTCCCCATCGGGGCAAATGAATGATGCCTCCACGAAGATCTGTAACCGACCGCACAGGAGTACTGGTAAACCGCTTATAGAATTAAGCCTGTCCAGTCGATGCAGTGCAAGTTTATAAACCCTATATTGGTTTCATTTGGCGACAGGGCTTAAGATGTCATTTTATATCAATGTCGGCAAAAGTCCACAAAATTGGAAGCAACGTTTCCAAAATGACCTTTTCAGGGTTTTACATTTATTAGAAATTTCATGACACATAACATATACTATTTGTACATATTCAATATGTCATTGGATTGGATGTACGCTTGGCCATGCAGCCATTGCAGTACCGTTAATATGGAGAGGATGTCTACCTATACAGGGTTGACGGGGACGTTTAACCTCAAACTAAACAAACAGATGAATAAACCTACATGCGTTTTCCAAATGAACTCTAGGAGACGCAAATGACAATAAAACTGAGCTCACCCTCACTATTATGTGAGTTTTAAGACTTCAGAAAGGACAATACATCAATAGAACGTAGTGTTAGCAATAGGTTTCATTTTTTATGAGACCCTATAAATTTCTCTCAATAAAATCGAAGACTGGTCGCATCAACAGACAAGAAAATGCTTTAAATGGGATATTGATAGGTGTCAAATTGATTTTTCGTTGCAACGCTCTGCATGGCGGGTATTTTTTCATCAGACGACATTTTGAAATATTTTTTTTCCTGTGGGAGAAGGAGGGTGGGGGGGGTGGTGGTGGGGGAAGCTGGGGGAGGCGGGGGGGGGGGGGGGTGGTGGTGACGGGGTATTGGGGAGGGGGGATCTTCCTTAAATACATGTAATCTATACAAGTATACTTGCATATCAACGGTTACCGTAAAACGCCTCTTAAATTACCCATTACAGTAAAAATTCGCTGTAAAGCCCATTTAAAATTAAGACAAAATTATATGGGGCGCACTATTTAATCCGTATTCATAGATATCAATAAATCGAATTAAGGATATCCATAATTCGATTTATGGATATCCATAAATCAGCCGAATAATGGATATCCGTAATTCGAATTATGGATATCCATAAATCGAATTATGGATATCCATAATTCGATTAATGGATATCATTAAGTCAGATCGATTTATGGATATCCATAATTCGATTTATGGATATCCATAATTCGAATTATGGTTTTCCATAATTCGATTTATGGATATCCATTATTCCTCTGATTTATTGATATCCATTATTCCTCTGATTTATGGATATCCTTAATTCGAATTATGGATATCCATTATTCGATTTATGGATATCCATAATTCAGCTCGATTTATGGATGTCCATAATTCGAATTATGGATATCCATAAATCAACACCAAAGCTTTTGTTTTAATGATTTCTCCCCAAGACACGTGATTGTTTAATGTAAAAATCTTTAAAATCTTCAAGGTCTTCATCATCGCTGAAAGATGATGGCCAGTCACAGGGACCTCTCTGCCGTGTTAGCCCGTAAGGCTTCCAAAGCAAAGGACGCCATACGCAGAACGCCCGCCATGTGTACAAGTTAAATATCGGAACCAGCCGTAAGATCTGGAAATTCAGGCTCTCTGGAATCACCTCTATGATGACTGCACACCTAAGGACACTGAAAGTCGGACGTCAGATTATAATGATCCAAACAGGCAATCCGTGCATGCTTTCTGGAGAAAAATGTACATGGTCGTTATATATAGTATCCATCGGCCCCCGCCCATCGGTGCTTGGAGAAATTAGATGGACTGCATGATGCTTCCACGCAGAGCTGTACCGATCGCACATGGGTACTGGTAAACCGCTTAGAGCATCTAAGCTTGCCCAGGCAATGCAGTGCGAGTCGGCATGTCTATGCTTATAAATCCTATTGGTTTCATTGGGCAGCAGGGCTTAGGATTGCCATTTCATCACAATGTAGGGTAGAAGTCCCTCAAAATTGGAGGCAACGTCTCCAAAATGATCTTTACAGTGTTGACGGGGACGTAAAACTTCAAATCAAACAAACAAACAAAGGTTTCATTGGGCGACAGGGTTTGAGATGTCATTTCATTTCAATGTCGGGCAAAAGTCCCACAAAATTGGAAGCAACGTCTCCAAAATGACCGATACAGTGCTGACGGGGAAGTTAAACCTCAAATCAAACAAACAAACAGACAAACAAACATTTATCCATATAATACTCTACTTGAGGTGTATGGAGTACCAGGCAGATTCAGATATATCTTCTGGCCCCGCCCATTGGGGCTTGGAGAAATCGATTTGGCTGCATGAGCTGAGAGTGTTGGTAAACCGTTTAGAAGGTCTTAGTCTGTCCTAACAAAGTCGTGCGAGTCAATAGGCGACAGAGATTGAGATGTTTGTTTGTGTGTTTGTATTTGTGTTTTACGGCCCAGCCAACACTAATATATGTCATTTTTGAGCCGGTCAGTTTACCTATCTACACTTTTCCTGGGCAGGCATATTCGTAAGCAGTTAACCAGTACAGTGCACATTCTTTCGCCAGAAACTGACAACTGCCCTTCTTGAGTCAGCGGTAGGGAGAGAATGACCGTAGAAAAGATTTCGTGATCAATCTCCACGAAAGAATGTTGCCGAGCCTGGCAGGTATGGAACCCGCGTCCTCCTGATCACCAGTCAGTCGCGGATCCGACTGAGCTACCGAGGCCGACGGGATTGAGATGTCATTTCATTCCAAAATGGCCTAAATAGTATTGAAGGGGACGTTAAACCTCAAACCAAACAGTACATCTCTCTCCCTTACCATAGGCCACCACTAAGCCTATCCTACATAACCTCCGACTCCATCCCGGCTTTTATTACACACCTAAATCGGAAACTTGACGCGAATAGTCGAGTTTTTGTTGTTGTTGTTTTTTTGCAAAGGGAGCAGTCATTATTCATTGGGTTTATTTGCAGAGGAGAATTATGGATGTCCATAATTCGATTTATGGATATTCATAAATCAACCTAATAATGGATATCCATAATTCGAATTAAGGATATCCATAATTCGATTTATGGATATCCATATTTCGATCTAAATTAATGATATCCATAAATCGATTTATGGATATCCATAATTCGATTTATGGATATCCATAAATCTAATAATAGATATCCATTATTTTATTTATGGATATCATTTATTCAGTTCGATTTATGGATATCCATAATTCGAATAATGGATATCCATGAATTATGGATATCCATATATATATAGATAGTGCCGGTTTTGAGGTAATCTGTTAAAAACCCTCACAAATCACCTCTTCAACCAGCACTATCTATATATAAACACATCTTACCACATATATATTTTACCGCAGTATTTTGAGCAGACAGATAAACCGACTATTACATGTCAATTTATCTTTACCACACTGATAGTTGGACATCAAAGTCCAAAAGGGAAATCACCTACGGACTATTTCAGTATTTAGAAAACCATTCACTGGACAAAAAACTAGTCATTTATTTACGTTCAATTTCTTACTATTCTAGTACAAGCCGTGATAGCCGAGTGGTCTAGATGGTTTGGACTGTAAATGGTGGGGCATGAGTTCGAATCCCGGTAATGACATAAAAATCTTTTTATAATGGAACATTGAATAAAAATGATGACAGCGTAATCGGTTTCAATAAAAAGCGTTTCTAAGCGATAAAAATGGGTTAAAAAAAAGAAAAAATACAAAAAAATCCTGATAACACTGTAATCGGTTTAATTAAGAAAGGTTACTAAGCAACTCGTAGAGAACAACAAATAATTAAAAGTAATATCCAAAATCTGCTCCGATAAAAGTCGCGGATAGACACTATATAGAAACATATTAAAAAGAATTTTGAAAATTCCACTTTGGGGCAAAAACTTTAACCCCTCCTGAAAGTGCCTTTACATAATCCAATGACCACCAGATTTTGCACATATAACAAGACTTTAAGGCTGTATAACATATTAAAATTCCAAGTTCCTATGACAACTTTTGGAATTTCAGAAAGTCTTTGAGTCTTCCTGAAAGTGGAATCCCATCAACCGATTTGTCCCAGTTTTTGCATATGTATTTGGGTTGCATATATACATATTATCACAAAATTTCAAAGTTCTAGCATCATTTTGGAATTTCCTGCAAGTCTTTGAATTGTTGTAAAATAACATTGGTTCAACCAATTACCACCAAACTTTGTACATATGTTTCAACATACAAAATGCACATTCTTATAAATTTTCAACATTGTAGGTCGGAAGTGAAGCAAAAAAAAATATTAACTTTCATATTTCGGTGGTGGGTCATTTACTATTGTAATTTTATTGAATAAAATCAAGCATTTTCTATCTTTTTTTTCATTTCATTCTTCGCTTGAGCCTTACCTTCCTCAATAAGTTTCTTTCTCTCACTTTCACTCAGTTTTGAATGTTTTGAATGTATGTTCTCTTTCAGTCCTGAATCATCCTCAACACTCTATCATACTCAATCTTGCAATTTCCTGCTTAAAAGGTTTTATAGAGTTAAAATATCTCTGTTTTTCTCTAAAATTCTTTCCACCACACTTATCACAGATTTGATATTTTGCTGTAGTACCTTTACCACATTGTAAACATTTCACTACTTTACTTTTGTTATGTTTTATAATAAAATTATGAGCCTTGCAGTATATAGAATGCTTTACTGATTTGTTTTTACATGGTTTATTTGAACCTAACGGCAACATAGCACATATATTTTGCATCTTTGCTTTTTCTATATCCATTTTTATTATTATATTTAAAAAAATTTTTTTATAGTTTAAAAGAAAACAAAAAAATGAGTTCTGTAGAGAGACTAATACAATTGCATAGTGAAGGAAGAATTAGTGATGAGGCTTTAGACAAGGGTCTTAAATCCTTAGATATTGAGAAACAGAAGAGTGATGCACTACAACAAACTTCTACATTGGAAAATCTGCGTAAAAGACGTAGAGATAAAAAGATAAGAAAACGACAGCAACAAAATGCTGTTAAAACAAGTGAAAAAATTAATGATGAAGATACTAAAGAGAAAAATGTTCTGAAACTGGTTGATAAACCATTATGCAATTACTTCAAAGCGTATGAAATAGATGCTCATAAATATAAAGACCCAAATATTTTGTTTAATGATAAAAAATCTGTCATTATAGATAAAATTAAAGAAAACATTAAAGAATACAATGGTATTAAATTTTCAATTGGGTTATCTATAAAGTTTTTTAAAGATGAACTTAATGGTGAAAGAAAAGAAGTTACCGGTGCATCACACGGAGAACAATGTGCAGTTCTTGATGGAAATAATTTAGATGAAAACTATAACAAACAAACAACTTATATACAAACATGGATTGAAAAATTCACAAATACCGCAACGGGTTTAGAAATTGACCATTGTATCAAACTTTATCTTAATATAGCAAAATATGAACCACTCAAAGGTTCTTCGTATATTTCTCTTCCAAGTGCAATAGCAAATAAAAAAGCAATAATTAATTTATCAAATGATGATGATAGATGTTTAGAATGGCATATACTTGCTTCTAAATACCCAAACAAAAACAATCCAAGTAAGTTATCAAGTTATCGTAAATATTTAGGCACATTAAATATGGAAGGAATAGACTTTCCCACACCAATCTCACAAATACCAAAAGTTGAGAAACAAAACAATATAGCAATCAATGTTTATGGATACACATTAACAAAAAAGACAGAGAAACTTACTGTATTTCCATATCATATTTCAAATCAATCAAATGATAAAGAAAGAATTAACCTGCTTTTGATAACAGAAGATGTTGAAGAGGAAATTGATGATAGTGAAGAAGAAATGATAGATGAAGATTATAATCCTGATGACTATCCTCCTGATGAGTCAAAAACAAAATATCACTACTGTTTTATTAAAAACCTTAATAGATTACTTTACAATCAGAACAATAAACACAAACATAAAACACATTTCTGTGATAGATGTCTTTATGGTTTTACAAGAGAAGACCTACTAATCAAACATAAAGAAGACTGTGAAGGCATAAATAAATCTCCAATGCGAATAGAAATGCCATCAAAAGGTCTTATCAAGTTTAAAAACCATCAAAATCAAATGCCCGTTCCATATGTTATCTATGCTGACTTTGAAGCACAAATCAAACCCAAATCACAACAAAAAGGAGATAAATCAGAAATAACAAGCGAACACGAAGCGTGTGGATTTGGATATCAAGTTGTTAGATATGATGGTAAAGCAGACAAACCAGTAATATACAGAGGTGAAGATGTTGCAGAGGTTTTTCTAAATCATTTAAAATGTGAAGTGAATAACATCAACAACATCTTTAGACATCCTAAACCATTAATAATGCCAACAGAACAGAACATACAAGATTATGAAAATGCTACCCATTGTTGGATATGTGAAAAAGAAATTAATAATGAAAAGAATCCAAAAGTAAAAGACCACTGTCATTTCACAGGAGAATATAGAGGACCAGCACACAAATCCTGTAATCTCAAACTTGCAATCAAACCAAATAAAACCAAAATTCCAGTTATCTTCCACAACTTAAAAGGTTATGATAGCCATCTAATAATGCAGAAAATACACAAAGCAAGTGGAAACATTACTTGTATTGCAAATAATTCAGAGAAATTCATCTCATTCAGTATTGGACAACTGAAATTCTTAGACAGTTTTCAATTTATGGCTTCCTCTCTTGAAAAGTTGGTAGATGGAGCAATTGGTGTAAAGACAGAATGTGAAAAATGTAAAGGTACAGAAGAAATAAACATCAATGAAAATTGGTTATTAACAGCGAAATGTAAAAAATGTCACAATACAAGATATAAAAAACTCAACAAATCAGACTTACCATTAACTGTAAAACATACAACTAACTCACATCTTCTTGCTCGTAAAGGTATCTATCCATATGAATACATTGATAGTTTTGATAGATTTGATGAAACACAACTACCACCCATAGACAAATTCTACAGCAGTCTTACAGATGAAAGTATCAAACAAAAAGACTATGAACACGCTCAAAAAGTATGGAAACAATTTAACTGTAAAACACTTGGTGATTATCATGATTTATATCTCAAAACAGATGTTCTCTTACTTGCAGATGTTTTTCAAAAGTTTAGAGAAACCTGTATGAATAACTATAAACTTGACCCTCTACATTACTACACTGCACCTGGTCTATCTTGGGATGCTCTTCTAAAATACACAGAAATAGAATTACAACTTCTATCAGATTTGGATATGCATCTTTTCATTAAAAAAGGAATGAGAGGTGGAATAAGTATGGTTTCTAAAAGACACGCAAAAGCAAACAATAAATATGTAGCAGATTATAATCCAAATGAAGAAGACAATTACATAATGTATTTAGATGAAAATAATTTATATGGTCATTCAATGAGCCAACCACTTCCATTTGGTGGTTTCAAATGGATAACTAATAAAGATTTAATAGATGGAAAACTTCCAAAATTACAAAAAGGTAGAGGAAGAATATATGAAGTAGATTTAGAATACCCCAAACATTTACATAAACTACATAATGACTATCCACTTGCACCTGAAAAATTAGCAATTAAAAAAGAATGGTTATCCGACTATCAAAATGAACTAATTGAAAATAGTATGTTAAAAACAGAAAAACTTGTCCCCAATCTAATGGATAAGAAGAAATATGTAGTACATTACAAAAACTTAAGACTATACAAACAACTTGGTATGAAAATAACAAAAATACACAGAATATTAGAATTTGATGAGAAACCTTGGATGGAACCTTACATACGTCTGAATACAGAATTACGTAAAAAAGCAAAGACTACATTTGAAAAAGATTTCTTTAAACTTATGAACAACTCAGTATTTGGCAAAACAATGGAAAACATACGTAAAAGAGTTGATATTAAATTAGTCAAAACAGATGGCATTGAAAATGAAAAAATCCGCAAGATAATAGCCAAACCAAACTTCAATCGTAGAATAAAGTTCTCTAATGAGTTATCTGCCATTCAAGTGAATAAAACAAGATTAACTCTCAATAAACCAATATATGTTGGCTTCTGTGTTTTAGATTTATCAAAACATCTTATGTATGATTGGTATTATAATACATTGAAAAAGAAGTATGGTAATAACTGCACCTTGTTATACACCGACACAGACAGTTTATTAGTAGATATCAAAACCAAAGATGCTTACAAAGATATGTCTGAAATGAAAGATGAATACGATTTCTCTGATTATCCAAAAGAACATCCACTATACGATGAAACAAACAAGAAGGTCATAGGTAAGATGAAGGATGAATGTGCTGGTGTTCCAATATCAGAATATATTGGTCTTCGTCCTAAACTATATTCAGTATTAAGAGCAGATGAACAAGTCATCAAAAAAGCGAAAGGAACAAAAAAATATGTAATCAAAAAACAAATCAATTTTGAAAACTACAGAGATGCATTATTCAACAAAAAGAAATACACACACTCAATGAACATGCTACGCTCAATGCATCACAACATATATGGATTAAAAGTAAATAAGACTACACTTTCTCCTTTAGACACAAAAAGATACATAACTGACGATGGCATTACGACATACGCGTATGGGTATCAGCCGGAACAATAAGTAATTCCTCTTTGACAAACCCTCTCTTAGGTGCAGGAGATTTCAAATAATAAACTCTTATTCCCTGCGTTATAATATGATAGTCAATCTTATGAATATCAACAGACCATACTGGGTCAGTAGCCCTTCTCTTTCCACCACCTTCTAATTCTCCAGGTTGATACAAATATCTAACATTTACATAAGGACAAATTTCAGCATCAACTTTTCTTGTTATAATTGGAGGAGGTTTTTTCGTCTCCTTATTTAATGCTTTAATAACATCAGATAATCTCTTAACCCATTCTCTGTTTCTTTTTTTAGTATCAATCTCTTTAGCATACTGATAACCAAACAATCTTTCTGCTAAGGTTCTATTAAATCTTTCTACTATTCCTTGGTCTCTGTGTATTTCTTTTCTACCTCTTCTTATTTTGGTATTATGCTTTTCCATCAAAGTTGAAACGGAACTCATAAATTCTCTACCAGGATCAACTTGCAATAGTTTAGGATACTTCAAATGTCTTTTATAAATCTTCTCAAAAGCATTTGCAACTTCTTTACTATCTTTCGACGTCAAAGGTTCGGCTTCTTTATATCTTGTTCCAACATCAACCACTGTCAATGCATACTTGTATGTCTTCCTACCAATAGTATCGTGAGGTAAAAACAACAAATCAGCCTGATGAACTTCATTCTCTGCAGACACATCAAATTTTGGTCTTATTATTCTCTTAGGTGCAGGTAAATATATTTGCCATACTGCTTGTTTCTTTAAGAACTCTAATGCTTGTTTCTGACTAACCTTTGCTTCTTTTGCTAACTTACCAACAGCTGAGTGTCCTTTCCAGAAACCTATTGGACTATAGTATATCTTCTCCATTTATTTTTATTTAAGAAAAAATATTTATATATAAAAAGATGTCAAAGAACGCACAAACGCAAAATATAGCACAATTGCTTGATGATGACTATACACCTACAAAAGAAGAGTTTGAAGAGCTGTTAAAGGAACAAAGTCAATTTGACACAAAGAAATGGACTGATTTAGAAATCAACAACATTTATACAATCACCGACTACAGAGAAATTAACACAGACAATGGTGTGAGTGTAATTTTAACTCTCAAAGACAATGGTGAAGTATGGAGTCCTGCACATCTCACAAAGAAGATAGAAGGTAAAGAACCACCATTTTATGTAAGACCACTTGGTTTGAAACCATGTAAGAATAATAAAAAAAAAATAAATATCATGCTTATGATTTAGTTTTTCCAAAGAAAGATTATGTCAAAAAATATTTTTTTTTTTACCTACATCAACTTCCAAGCAACAAATCCTGTCAATGCCATACCACCAACAACAAATGCAATCTCTCTATTTTTCTGGTCTTCTGATGGAGTGTAAAAATCACTTAATGTAGGTTTTGGTGGTAATGGTGTGGATAAATTATCTGGCAATTGTTTTCCTGTAATATAGTAATACTGTCTCATAGCAGTATCAGCATCACTGAACTCATTCAAAGCATGATGTTCCTTCTTCAGTTGTTCGTTAATAAAATCCAATCTTTCTGTTCTCTTCTCATTCCACGCAGTTGTTGCTGATTCTAATTGTTCCATCGCTTTATCATGCCTCTTTCTCTCTTCGTCACTATTGCTACCCATATGTGAAAATAAATAATTACTACCTGAAAAGGCTAAGGCGTTTGTAATTGCTCCTCCAACCATTAATGCTACTGCACTTGCCATTTTTATATAATGGAAAAAAAAATATTAAAATTACTTCATAATATCCGCAGGAATAATACCTTGCTTAACAAGCATATCCTTTGTTGCCATTGCAAGTAATATATCAATGGACAACATACCAATATCTGTCATATTAAAATCTACTTTTGGTGCTGGTCTTTTCAATAGTTTTCTACCTAATTCTGAATATCCAACAGTTAATACAGTTTCCACTCCAGCATGATATAACATGTTTGCAATTTGTTTTCCGTCTATTGAGGTTGTCATTTTTTAATGAGAATATTATTTTTTTAAAATTAATTAAATTCAAATGGGTCAATTTCTTTTTGTTGTATAATAGGTGCAGGTTGTTGCATCATAGGTTGTTGTGGTACAACTTGTTTAGACTTGTACATATACAATCCTATTCCAACAACTCCAATTGTTATACATAATGGTATATAATTTTTGTATATATTTATATTCTGTGAATTGTTTGTTTGCACATCATCATCATCTCTTGTTATAGATTTTAATTCCATGTTTTCTTTCTTTATAGTTTCAGCCTCCTTTCTTCTTAATTCTGCATTTCTTTTTCTTGCTTCTGCACCTTTCTTACCAGCAGATACTCGTCTTGGGTCTTTTGTTTTAACAGTTTCATTAACTTCGCTCATCTTTTTCTAAGGAAATATTTTCTTTTTTATTAAAATCAATATGTCTTGCTGTTGTTAGCATTGCAGTTAATGGAGCAAGATACATTCCATATCTATAGTACAATTCACAACATGAACTTGTCAAAGCGTGATTGATAAAAGGGTCTTCCTCTAAGTCTTGTGTCAGTTTAGGTGGATTAACAACATTGAAATACTTTGATACACCCATCACGTATAAGCTAATGAAAGAATTACCCAATGTCTTAGTCATACTTGCTCCCAATCTTGCTTCATATCTGCAGTAAAGTTTGTTTATTTGTTCTGCTGTCATTGTATCAATGTCTGATAGTTGTAAGTCTTTACCAAGATACTGCTTACTACCACCACCAGCAACAATGGCTGATAATCGCTCACGTTTTGTTTCTTGTTCATTATTTTCTACATAAATGCTTTCACATTCAATGTCTTGTAATAATTCTTCAGCATTCATTTTTATTTTATGTAATTTATTTTTTATTTTTAAAAAATAAAACATCGCATATCCGACTATTAATAAGATTGCAGTGTTTGTTATGATTATTGATAAGATTGCAGTGATTGATAATATTTCTAACAGCATTGTTTTTTAGTATTGCTATTTTACTTAAAACATTACTTAAGATTTGCTATAGCATTACTTAAGATTTGCTATAGCATTGCATAAACATTACTTAATCATTGCTAAAAAAAATAATCAATCAACCAACCAATAACCAGTAGGCTGGTCAGTCTTCAAAATTAACTTACGATGCTTCTTTTTTTTCAGTTCTTCTTTTATTCTCTGTCGTTCTTCCAAAGTAGGAATAACATCATTCTCTCTTAAACAATTTTCAAAACTATCTCTATCTTTTGTGTAGAACATGCATAGCCATTTTGTTTGTTCTCTTAAATCTTTTAACACAGAATTATATCTCTGCGAAATAACCCACACTGATTGTTCTGCATGCCTACCAGAAAATGCTAATTCTGATAACATATCTTTTTTCTTTGTTAGTTCTTTCGTTGCACTGCAATCATCAATAATGTAGAGAGTAGAATGACCAGCATATTTATTAAAGAACATTCTTAGTAGTTCTTGTAATTTCTCTTCATCATTAATAATAGGATTAACAATTATAAGATTCTTTGTTTTAGGTTTCCTGACATCACCAATCCACTCACGATTTTTATAAGCCTTGTTCCATTGAATGGTTGGGCAAAGTATAACAATATGTTTAAATACTTGACGATATTCCTCTTCCAAAAGGCCAAGGACAAACTCTGTTTTCCCGCATCCAGTTTGACCACATATAATAGCACAATGAGGATATTTTGGTAGTTCCATTTTTATTTGTAAAAAAAAAAAATATTAATAACCGACTTCTTTAAATCTACCATCTTCAAAGTTGATTTGTGCATCTTGTATAACAAACAAATAAAGATTGATTGGTTCATCTGCTCCTGCTTCTTTCGTTATTTGTATTGTGATACCTTCTGATGCATTTTCAAT
Organism: Lucinisca nassula; assembly: GCA_963580285.1. Lineage (NCBI taxonomy): Eukaryota > Metazoa > Mollusca > Bivalvia > Lucinida > Lucinidae > Lucinisca > Lucinisca nassula. The sequence goes on from CAUZLF010000016.1 coordinate 45,047, forward strand.
TCTTCTTCCAGAACCATGAAGTGTATTATCATCAGTTGAACGTAAATCCAACCATAAAGCATACCTGTTCGTTAGATATTTCTCTATTGTTGTATCAGTAAAATATAAATCTTTAATGACCATACTTGTTTCTTTGTTTCTTTTTGAATTCAAAGCAAAGAATTTATTTATTTCGTCCCAGTGTTGGTGGGACTTCATTCCTTGACTATACAATTGATTCGGAATCCCTTCTATTGTCATTTCCACTTTTGTAATTTCTGGATTATAATATTCTTCTGTGCTGGCCCTTTCAGGATCTTCGAATAGCATAAGAATTCCTTTCATACTTCTTGCAGGAACATTTAGATTGATATTCCATAGTGTATCAGATTTGTTTTTAGTTATTTTTCTGTGTCTTAGTATTCTGTCATACAAAATAACCATTTTACCATCAACTTGCTGTCTTATTTGTCTTGCTAATTCAGTATCAGAAACAATATCAAATTCCAAACAAATATTTTTGATTGTATAAGATGAAGTTGCATCGCCTGATTTAATTACTTTATTATAATCATTGAATGTAAGTTCATATTCAAGTCTATCTCCTAATCCAGCTTGATAAAAAGGCATATGGGTTTCCAATAATTCAAAATCAAGTGGGATGCAAAACCTGTTTCCATATGCTTTTGCGATGGCTTGATCTTCTTTATCTGCTGTTGCGTTTCCTGCACCCACTCTATGTTTCAACATGTTCTCTTTGCCAATGCCTTGGTATGCCATATTTACACGTTCTGTAATAGTCTTCCATAAATCAATATAACAATGATAGATGTCGCTGTCATCAATTGACATGATTTCATTTCCACTAATTCTAATTGTTGTTTTCTTAATTATTGCTCTTCCTATGTTTTGAAATATAGTTGCATTTGCATCTTTAGAGTTTAGTTCAATTTCAAATGCTAATCTGACTGTTCCGGGAACAATAACATCATTACCACTTAGATTAGGAAATCTCACTAACAATTGTTGATTTTGGTCAATAGTTGAAGGGTTATTTGTTATTACTACACTTTGGCGAATGCCTTTTACACCACGTGGTTCTCTTAATTTTCTGTAAGGGTTTAGTTTATCTCCGTAAGCTGACATGTTTTTATTAAAAGATAAAAAATATTTTTAAATAATAAATAAATAATGGCTGAATTTGAAAATCCTGAGTATGACAGGGAGGATTATGATGAAGAAGCAGAAACATCTTTTACAGATGAAGAGCAGTTTCAGACAACATTAAATAGTCAGTTTGCTAGTGTAGATGATTTAACCGGTGATGATAGGAAAACTTTGCTTAATAGCATAGGTAAAAAAATGTTAAATAGATTTTACGAAAGGAATGAAGAACCTACACGCAAAGTCAAAGGTTTGTCTCTCAAGAAGGATAAGTTTGGAAGACCAATGTTATATACTAAAGATGAAGCTGGTGATGATGTTGCATTAACATGGTACCAATCTAACAACCCTGATGAAATAGCAACATTTTTATCATTTAATAATTTGCAAAGGAAATATGGTGTTGATTTTGTTAGGAATGTATTAGGCATAGATGATTTTAAACCATCTGCTACAAGACTTAAAGAAGGTAGAGAAGCACTCGCAGCTTTATTAGATACTCAGTTGAGAGAGACACAATCTGATTTATTATCAGAAAAATTCAAGAATCTTGATAATGATGTATCATCACAACAAGAAACACAAGAACTATTAGAAACTGCAAATAATGCAGAAACATCTGTGAAAACATTAGAGACATCATTCATTGAAAGTGTTAGTAGTGAAGCAGGAACACAAACAGATTGGACAAAAAGAGAGATTGATGGAATAGCAAATGCAATGACAACAGTCAAAGAAGAGATAGCAAATGAATTGGCAAAACTGAATGAAACAAATAAAGACTTAGCAAAAGAAAATACAAAATTAGAACAAGCCAAAGCAGACAATGATGAATTTCAAATAGAGAGGATAAGTAGTCGAATCAAAGAGTTAGAAAGTGAGAGAAGTGCAAGATTGGAAGTTATTAATATTAATAAAGATAAACTACGTAGTCAGGTAAATAGAATCAAAGAGACTATAAACAAAGTATTAAAAGAAGACACTACATTGGGTGAAAGAATTAGAACATTATTCAGAGAACAAGGCATTACAATTGTTAGTATTTTAACCGCTTTTGGAATGATTATTGGAGTTATTGTTGAGGCTGTTATTCCTACAACTGGTGGTGGAACTACACCAAAGCCTCCTCCTAAAGATGGTGTAAAAGATTGGGTTAAGAAACAATTATCAAATCTTGGTAAATTACTTTCTACCCTTGCAGGAAAAGTAGCAGCAGCATTACCAGGTATTATTGGTTCTATTGTGTCTTGGTTGTTGTCTTCTGCGGGTAAAGTTGTTAGTTGGTTTGGAGAACATCTATGGGCATTAGTTGTATTGGTTGGTGGATTGTTATATGCATCTGCGAGAGAGTTTATAAGAAAAAAAAGAACTTAATAAATTTCATATATAATTAATAGTCCAATTGCAATACTACCAACTATTAATGCTGTTTTGTTGTCTTCGTGTTGTATGGCTTCTTTTTTTTCAACGGGTTCTTGTAGAGATTTGATTTTTGTTTCCTGATGTTTTGGTTCTGGTAGAGATTTCTTTGTTTTTGTTTCCTGATGTTTTGGTTCTGGTAGAGATTTCTTTGTTGGTGTGCCTTGTATAGTTGCAGGTTGTGTAGAAGGTGCAACAGGTTTAACATTTACATCACTATTGAAACCAAGTGTTTGATTTTCTGTTGCAATTACAATTTTATTATTATATCCAGCGATAGTGCCAATTTGTAAAATCATATCACTGGGAGACATATATAATCCAATACCATAAACAAAATCTACTTTACTTCTTGCATATTTGAGTGTGTTTTGATATCTTTGTATTTGACTTGGTAAATCAACTGGACTATTAATAGCGTCTTCAATGTTAGCAAGAAATTGTTTCTGAGCATCAAATCCTGTGCCTATTTTTAGTATTTCTACACGTGTTTGAGATTGTGCTCCTAATAGAGCCCATACAAACATTCTAATACTTTCGTTAATTCGTTCAATACCTGTTTTTGTTAATCCTTTTGATTTGTCTAATATAAACATTGTCCAGGCGTCACTTATATCTACTGTATGTTCTATTTTATCATTTGGATTAAAGAATGGTCCATCACTTCTATGATCTTGTCTATATTTTCCACTTGGTTTAAAATATTGTGTGTAACTCCCTAGACCACTGCATTTAGAACTACTTTCTAATTTTTGACGCCAATCTGTATTAGGTGAAACATTGAATTCATTGCATAACTTTTGATAGGTTGCTTTGTCGTATGGGTTTTTGTAATAACAAAATGATGCATCTGTTGGTAAAGGTGTTTGAAGTTCTTTCAAAATACGAGCAATACAATAATAAACATGAAATGTATATACTGTTTTAGTTAGTCCTGAAGTGTTTTGCAAATGGTCTTGATAACTTACTCCACATCCTGCAGTGGCACACCAGACAGCAAAATTTAATTGACATTGCCACCAGTCAAATGATGAATGAAGCCATGCATTCCACGGTTCATTGGTGTGTAATGTTGGATTTTGATAGTTTTGAAATAAGTCGGGAAACGTTACTGGAAAATGGTCGTCTTTGTTAACATAAATCGTTTGTTTTATAAGTTCAATATTCTTTTCGGTATATTTAGTATTGGGGTTATATGATGCATTGGGATTGTACTTGAATTCTTTAGGTATCATTTTTATTATTGATTATATATAAAAAATAAAAATGTATCATACAATTTCGAATATTGACAAGACAATAAACTTGCAACAATACATTGATAACAGAGATGGGAATAAACGTATTGGTTTGAAATCTATAACATATGGTGTTGGATGGTATAATGTTGTTGATGAATATTTGCAGAAGACTGGAGAGAGACCTCATAAGATTATAGATGGTTATTATAGTTTCCAACAAATAGCAGATTTATTTCAAAGTAATAATATTACATTATCTGTAAATGAAACAAATGGAATTGCTTCTTTAATTACACCGGATGAATTGAAGATAAGCAAGGGCTTAAAACAAATGTTGGGGTTTGGAAATAAGCGAAAGTTTACTGTTAATGAAACTCATTATGGTGAGACTGTAGATTTTGCTGTTTATAAATCATTGTATGTTCATTTGGAACAGATTAATACTTCAAATAATTATTTAGATGGTATGCCGAGTACTGTGTTGGCTGTTGTTCCAGTGGAAAATAAAGAGTTTGGAGAGATAACAACAGTGAGATTTGAGCATCCAGAATATAAGTGTTTGATGAATGATGCTATAGCAGAATTGAAATTAGAAATCAGGGATGAAAATAACAACAAGGTAATTAATCATCTACCAATTAATTGCGTTTTGGAAATTATATAATTATAATAAAAAATGAGTATATTTGGTGCTAAGAGAAAACACGTAGATGCATTGGGGCTGAAACAAGAAATATTTAATATGAGACGTCAAGCATTTACACAAATAAATACATTGAATGATAGACATACAGGACTTCAAGATAGATTTCGGGATATGTATCTCAATCATCGGTTGTTATACAATAAAGTTGAAAATACGCCAGACAAAAAAATTGATAAGCATCTGTGCAGAGAGCAAAGGACCATTGCAGGAGAATGAAGTGTTTAGCTTTGGTAATGGTGGTAGAGAAGTAGGTGTTGGATATGTAATGAACTTTTCAGGTCAAATATTGGGTGTGGGGTTATCGAGTAAAAGAACAAAAGGTGATGTATCTGTTGTTGTTTCTATAAATGGAAATCCACAAGCAGGATATGGTATATCATTGAATAATATTTTAAGGAAACACGATAACTTTGCTACACCGTTAAAGGTTGAGGCTGGTGATGCAATTGATTTTGTTTGTCAGACTAATAATGCTACATGTGTTAATACTGTGGCTTCGATGGTAATTGAATTATTTATTGAATAAAAAAAAATATATGTTATCAAGAAAAAAATGAAACAACCTACTGCACCATTATATCCTGAATTGCCTGTTGAAGATGGGCAGAACTATAGATTACAGAAGATATCTGAGATAGAAAAACAATTAATAAAAGAGAGAGATACTCGCAAAGCTTTATATAAAAAGTATAAACGGGGAATTAATATTACTGATAGTATTGATACTGGCCTAATATCAACGGCTGTTATTATGGCTGGTGTTGGTTTAACTGTTCCAATTATGTTGCCATTGGAAATTGCTGCTGTTGTGTGCGGATGTTTAGGAGTGTGTGTTAAACTTGTTAGACGTAGATTACATGCAAAAACACAAAAAACATTATGAGATTAAAACTATTGCTGATAGTAAATTGAATAGTATAAAAGACTTGATTTCTAAGGCTTTGACAGATGGGCAGATATCTGAAAATGAATTTAAATTGATTTTAGATGAATTAGATAAATATCATAAACTGAAAGATTGCATACACTCAAAACAAACAGGATTGAGTGAAAGTGAGAGAAAGAAACTTATTGAGGGAGGTAAGGCTCAAGCGAAGAATGAAATGAAAAAAAAGATAGAAAATGCTTGATTTTATTCAATAAAATTACAATAGTAAATGACCCACCACCGAAATATGAAAGTTAATATTTTTTTTTGCTTCACTTCCGACCTACAATGTTGAAAATTTATAAGAATGTGCATTTTGTATGTTGAAACATATGTACAAAGTTTGGTGGTAATTGGTTGAACCAATGTTATTTTACAACAATTCAAAGACTTGCAGGAAATTCCAAAATGATGCTAGAACTTTGAAATTTTGTGATAATATGTATATATGCAACCCAAATACATATGCAAAAACTGGGACAAATCGGTTGATGGGATTCCACTTTCAGGAAGACTCAAAGACTTTCTGAAATTCCAAAAGTTGTCATAGGAACTTGGAATTTTAATATGTTATACAGCCTTAAAGTCTTGTTATATGTGCAAAATCTGGTGGTCATTGGATTATGTAAAGGCACTTTCAGGAGGGGTTAAAGTTTTTGCCCCAAAGTGGAATTTTCAAAATTCTTTTTAATATGTTTCTATATAGTGTCTATCCGCGACTTTTATCGGAGCAGATTTTGGATATTACTTTTAATTATTTGTTGTTCTCTACGAGTTGCTTAGTAACCTTTCTTAATTAAACCGATTACAGTGTTATCAGGATTTTTTTGTATTTTTTCTTTTTTTTTAACCCATTTTTATCGCTTAGAAACGCTTTTTATTGAAACCGATTACGCTGTCATCATTTTTATTCAATGTTCCATTATAAAAAGATTTTTATGTCATTACCGGGATTCGAACTCATGCCCCACCATTTACAGTCCAAACCATCTAGACCACTCGGCTATCACGGCTTGTACTAGAATAGTAAGAAATTGAACGTAAATAAATGACTAGTTTTTTGTCCAGTGAATGGTTTTCTAAATACTGAAATAGTCCGTAGGTGATTTCCCTTTTGGACTTTGATGTCCAACTATCAGTGTGGTAAAGATAAATTGACATGTAATAGTCGGTTTATCTGTCTGCTCAAAATACTGCGGTAAAATATATATGTGGTAAGATGTGTTTATATATAGATAGTGCTGGTTGAAGAGGTGATTTGTGAGGGTTTTTAACAGATTACCTCAAAACCGGCACTATCTATATATATTCCATAAATAATTATGGATATCCGTAAATAATAATGGATATCCATAATTCGAATTATGGATATCCATAATTAGAATTATGGATATCCATAAATAAGTATGGATATCTATAAATACGGACTAAATAGTAAAACGGCACCCCATAAAATTACGCCTTTAAAGCATATGTAGACGGTTTCAGCTGCATTTACTTTGTGTTTCCAACATCCAGTGTGCTCTAGCGAGAAGCCACATTTAGGACTGGTCAAAAATGGTCTTAAAAGACCACTTTTGAACAGTCCAAAAGGTGGTCTCAATATAGGAATTTTACTGTACATTCCAACCTGTATTAAGCAAGCACCGGAGGGATAATAAAAATTTGCTGGCTAAAGGCAGGTGCTTGCTTAATACAGGTGGATTTTAATGCATTATCCTTTTCTTGGGTGCAGTGTGGGGGTGGTGGCAAATACATGCTTGCTAAAGACAGGTTGCTTGCTTATTAGAGGTGGCCACTAAGACATGTTTTACTGTTTTTGTAATAAGGCACTAAAATAAATTCTAAGACATGTAACACAAAGGCCATTAAAGGGTCTGTTAAATTATCCATAAAGACTTTTTTTAATTATGATTCACAAAGTCTTTTTAAGCTTAAAGTGAATGACCACCTTTAAAATATAATTACTTCATTTGCAAGAAAAAGTTACTGTTGTGATTAATCTCTGACTTTTACTGCTAAGTTTATTAAATCAACATTTAATGGTTTCAGTGAAGCCTTCTGGCAGCGGCGGCATATTTTCCCCAAGGTAATCCAAATGTTTCCCAGCATTCAACATATTTGCTAAAATCTTGACATCATGAAGCCCATTCTCTATGTAGCTATTAAAGGAGAAGTAATGAGGCTCTCTAATCAGGATGCATTCTCAAAAATTCACATTACGATAACACATCCGTGTGATATAGTGCATTTTTCAAACCTCAAAAAAGGTATTTTTCTAATGAAAATTTGTGATATTTTCCTAATTTCTGCTCCAAACATAGGTTTTGAGTGCTCGTTAGAACCGCCTCATTGAGGCGGTTCTAACGGGTACCCACAACCTATGTCTTGGGGCAGAAATAAGGAAAATAATGTTTACCCCCGTAAACCCCAGTTTTCGCTATATAAACTGGGGTTTAGGGGGGTCTTTATTTCACGGACTTGTTCACGTGATGATAAATAGGTTGTCAGCTCAGGATCTTACATACATGCTTCAATATGCCTTTGGATGAAAATAAAGACTTTGAAGACAGTTTTCCTGAGTTTGGTGCCATTGGTTTCATTGGGTGGCATCCATCTCAATGTCGGGTAAAAAAGACCCACAAAATTGGAAATGCCATAAACAGTGCTGATGGTAACGTTAAATATCAATTGAAAGAAACAAAACCTGTCCTACAAAAAATGTTTTCTGTAATCCTTGTCTGATCTACAGTTAATCACTTTGTATTCCAGACCTTGTACCCTGTACACGGTTTGCATAAAATCCAGGACTTTATCCGAAAATGAAAACATAAATTATGGGTACTCAAAGGAATCGCCTCATTGAGTACCCACAATCTATGCTTCAATCTGAATTAACCCATTTAGTATCAGAAACCCCAAACGTAGTACCCTAGCAAACAGTGCAGGCCCATATCAGACGCCACAGAACACGGCGTCTGATCAGGGCTTATACTGTTTGCCAAATGTTCAGCCATTTTCCAAATAAATTTTGAGGAAAACACAACCTGACAGCCCTAAATTTTTGAAATGGACTCCTGGTATATTCCATTTGCTACGAAAAGGGTTAAGAAAAATATCACAAAATACCATGTGAAATGCCATGAAATATTACCTAAAATTGTCAAGGCGTGTTAACGTAATTGTTGGTTAAATGATACTGATGGGCATTAATTAATAAAGAAAAGACAAGAAACAAGTAATCAACAAACTTTCAAGTCCACTTGAAAACAGCTATCTTCAAAATGGTAGGCGGTGAGGCGGTTTTAACGATCACACAGAACCTATGATTGTTGTATAAATAATAAAAATATCACGGAATTTCATCAGAAAATGTGTGAAAAAATTGACTATGTCGCACGGGTGTGTTATCGCAATGAGTTTATTGCGTAATAGAGGATCTTACATGAGTGTTCATGTATTCTTACATGCTTTTCAATGAATGATAGAGATTTATCAGTGAAATATAAATCGATATTTTCACTGTTTCAAACAGTGAAAATACGATTTTTTATTTTTCACTGTTTGGGACTACTTTTTTCTTCAAATCTAACTCTAATTTCAATTTTATCTTTGTCAGATAACTGAACAATACTGAAATGTGTTCTAATTGACGCATAGCCCGTTCATGTGTGACGGGGACGTTACTGACGTCATTTATGACGCTGACGTCACGTCTTTTGTCGCGCGACGTTAGACTTGCCAGCAACTTCTTTGGAAAACTACTCTCTCAATTATTTCATTAATCATTCATAATAATACCATCCCAGGCCATTTCTCAGGTGCAAACTTTCAGTTTACACCCAATAGTATACCCACTAAACACGATGGACACCACTAAATTGACGCGAAACGAACAGGAACAAAGATAATTTTCTCCGAATGTGAGCGACACCATTAAAGACGCTAAATATTGCCTTTTGAAGCATGTAAGAAACAGAAAATTTGATTTTTTCAGTGCAAGATCAAATTTTATTTCACTCATGAACACCAAAACTGCTATTTTCACTCGTGGCTACGCCACTCGTGAAAATAACAGTTTTGGTGTTCATTCGATGAAATAAAATTCGATCTTACACTGAAAAAATCAAATATCCTCTATTTCTTACATGCTTTTCAATGAATGATAGAGATTTATCAGTGAAATATAAATCGATATTTTCACTGTTTCAAACAGTGAAAATACGATTTTTTATTTTTCACTGTTTGGGACTACTTTTTTCTTCAAATCTAACTCTAATTTCAATTTTATCTTTGTCAGATAACTGAACAATACTGAAATGTGTTCTAATTGACGCATAGCCCGTTCATGTGTGACGTCATTTGTGACGCTGACGTCACGTCTTTTGTCGCGCGACGTTAGACTTGCCAGCAACTTCTTTGGAAAACTACTCTCTCAATTATTTCATCAATCATTCATAATAATACCATCCCAGGCCATTTCTCAGGTGCAAACTTTCAGTTTACACCCAAAAGTATACCCACTAAACACGATGGACACCACTAAATTGACGCGAAACGAACAGGAACAAAGATAATTTTCTCCGAATGTGAGGGACACCATTAAAGACGCTAAATATTGCCTTTTGAAGCATGTAAGAAACAGAAAATTTGATTTTTTCAGTGCAAGATCAAATTTTATTTCACTCATGAACACCAAAACTGCTATTTTCACTCGTGGCTACGCCACTCGTGAAAATAACAGTTTTGGTGTTCATTCGATGAAATAAAATTCGATCTTACACTGAAAAAATCAAATATCCTCTATTTATTGAATTTATTAAACGAGTTGAGGAAAAGGGATCAAATGCGAGGGTTTGCCGAACATTTTATCCATTTTCCTCAACAAGTTTAATAAATTCAGTAATACATGAGCACGAATACACGGTTCTATTTAGCATAATTATGACGCATTTCAGCATATGACGCATTTTATTCACGATTGTTTACAAAAATGTCAGTATTCCTCCGTAAGTAAACGCGACGTCTTTAAGGACGTCGTACATGTAACGTTACGGGACGTATCTAGCTAATGTCTATAATTTAATCCACTAGTGGATTATCGCTATTATTACATGGTGTTATTACACTCTCAGACGCGACGTCATATAATAAATCTAGTTACAGTATAAGAACATACAAGGAAAGTATCAGATCATCACGTGATCAATTATTTTTGAATAGCTAGATCCTTTGGAAGCAAAGAATACACCAAAATGAACAAACATAGCAGACTCGGTTTTATTGAGTCTGTTCATGACAAGTACTGAAATGGGCTACACCGGTCACGCCCCCAAGCACCGGCTTAAGCAGAACTCTATTTTCAAAAATGATTCTAAATGAACTGATCCGCAAAAATGAACACCCCTACAACCCATTTTGAATAAAGAAAACAGAGTTTACGGGGTTAAACATTATTTTTCTTATTTTTACTCAAAGACAAAGGTTGTGGGTACTCGTTAGAACCGCCTTGATGAGGCGGTTCTAACGAGCACCCATAACCTATGTTTGCAGTATAAATAAGGAAAATACCATGGATTTTCATCCGAAAAGTAGCCATTTCGGAGATGAGAAAAATGCACTATGTCGCACGGATGTGTTATCGTAATGCCATCACTGATAGACGCCGTATTCTGAGTCCTGAAGGACAACTTTATCTGATAATCATTACGCAAACACGCCTATAAAAATACATTGTAACCTTTATGGCCGAAAAAAAATGAAAGTTTTAAGAGGAAAAAATTGTGATATTTTTCTTAGTTCAGCTCAAAATATGGATTGTGGGCACTCGTTAGAACCGCCCCGTCGAGAACGCGACGACCCCGTGCAGATCCTCATCAGATGTTTTTGAAGAAGCTATCTGATCAGGATCTACACTGTTAGTCGTGCAGTTTATGAAATGACCCAATACATTTTAGTTAGTAATTTAATTGGTGGATAGTCAGAAATAGCCGTGGTTAATTAGATTTATTTAGCAGGATAATTATGTCATGATTTGTTTGCTTGTTTGTATTTGAGTTTAACGGCCCAGTCAACACTATCTAGATCATTTTAGCCAGTCAGTTTAGTTATCCACACTTTTCCTCGGCAGCTTATACGTAAGCGGTTAGCCAGTACAGTGCACATTCTTTCGCCAGAAACTGACAACTGCCCTTCTTGAATCAGCGGAAGGGAGAGAATGACCGTAGAAAAGGTTGTATGATCATTCTTCACGAAATAATGTTGCTGACTCCGGCAGGTATCGAACCCGCGTCCTTCTGATCACCAGCCAGACGCGCAACCGACTGAGCTACCGAGGCCGGCAGTCATGTCATGAAGTTTGGTGGTAATTACACATAACAGCATTAATAAATTTTTCAGAAAAAAGAAAATGCGTATTGTTACGTATAGTGCTTCTTACTTTAATGGAAACAATGACACACTCGACGTCAAATAATCATTCTAATGCACTCGCGTATGTAACGCGACGTCTGATTGGATAACGTCAAAAATTGCGACAGTATATTCTGCGATATACTGTCGGAAACCCGACGTCATCACGTAACGCCGCCTGTCTTTGGCTGGCGTTTGATTTTACGCAGCTCACCGCGCTTGCCGGCTTGTGCAAAATAGTAAAATTTTTAGCTTTACAAACGAAAAATATGCATTAGAATGGGGATAACTGTATTGAAAATTGTCATTTGGGGAGGTAAATCGCAAAAGGTTTTATGGCCCCCGCCCATAGGGGCTTGAAGAAATATATGGGCTGCATGATGCTTCCACGCAGAGCTGAATCCGGCCCGCACACTAGTACTGGTAAACCGTTTAGAGGATCTAAGCCTGTCCAGGAACCGCGGTGCGAGGCGGACCGTCCATGCTAATAAACCCTATTGGTTTCATTGGGTGACAAGGCTTGAGAAGCCATTTCATCTCAATGTCGGGTAAAAGTCCCACAAAATTGGAAGCAACGTCTCCAAAATGACCTTTACAGTGTTGTCGGGGACGTTAAACCTCAAATCAAACAAACAAACAAACGACCGCAAATTATGTTTTACGGCTCCGCTAACGCGTCGCTGTAAAACGAAATTTCCGACCGTAAATCTCCGATTTACCTCCCAAAATGACAATTTTCAGTACAGTTATCCCCTAATTATGTGACGTCGCAATAAATCTTGTTTTTCTCCATAAGGACTTGTCCATGGCGTTATGGCACCGCTGTTGGTAGAAAAACCTTGTGTTTACCATCACGAAAACACGCCAATATTATTGAACCCCACTTATATATAGTAAACTTGGGGTTTACAGGGGTACACCTTATTTTTCTTATTTCTACTCTAAAATAAAGATTGTGGGTACTCGTTAAAACCGCCCCGATGAGGTGGTTCTAACGGGTACCCACAATCTATATTTTAGAGCAGAATTAAGAAAAATATCACATTTTTTCATCTTAACATTTTTCCTTTTTCGGGGGATAAAATTTACAAGGTATTATATAGGCGTGTTTTCGTAATGTTATTTCAGTTTTAACCCTCAAACCAGAACTTTTTTGTCAAATCACAAAAACACGCATATATAATTTTGACCAACTTGAGCCCCGCTTTTATATAGTACTAAAGTTTATATTGGTAAACCTTAGTTTTCTTATTACTGCTCTAAGATATAGATTGTGAGTACTCGTTTGAAGCGCCTCATCGAGGCGCTTCAAAACAGTACTCACAGTCTATATTTTAGAGAGAAATAAGACAAATATCACAATTTTGACTTTTACTTGACATTGGGATGAAATGGCATCTCAAGCCCTGTCGCACAATGAAACCAATAGCGTTTATAAGCATGGACGGTCCGACTCGCACCGCTTTGCCTGGGCAGGCCTTAATCCTCTAAACGGTTTACCAGTACTCGTGTGCGGTCGGATTCCGCTCTGCGTGGAAGCATCGTGCAGTCCATTTATTTCTTCAAGCCCCGATGGGCGGGGGCCGACGTTGAAGTATCAACAACCAGGTCGGATCACGATCAAAGTTAGGTAGAACCCTCCGGCTTCACGTATTAAATTCAGGGGCAAGTTGTTCAAAGCATCGTTAGCTTAACGAGCTCGTTAATGGTCAAATTAGTAACTGTTCTAGCAAGAACAGTATCGAAAATTTTGGTATTTTTGCTGAAAATATGGGAGCAGCTTTAGCGTCCGCAAAAGCTGCTCACATTTTTTCAGCAAAAATTTTAGCATACTTGTTATATGATCAAAGTTATAACGCTACGTTAACTAGCGACGTCATTAGCTTTGAACAACTGGCCCCTGGTTTCACATAGGCCTAAAAATAGCTGTTTCCGCTTACCCGACTACGGAACCCGTGAAGGGACATGATTTTTTTTTTAATATATTGTGCGCACAAGATATTATTTTGTTCGGACAACATATTATGTTGTGTTATGCGGACAAAATAATATCTTGTGTGGACAAGATATTATCTTGTGCTCACAAGATATTAAGTTGTGCGAACAAGATATTAGCTTGTCCGCACAAAATAATATCTTGCCCGCACAACATAGATCTTGTGTGGACAAGCTATTATCTTGTTCGCACAACTTAATATCTTGTTCGCACAACTTAATATCTTGTGCGCACAAGATATTATCTTGTTCGCACAACATCCCAAGATCTATGTTGTGCAGACAAGATAATATGTTGTGCGAACAAGATATTAAGTTGTGCGAACAAGATATTTTCTTGTGCGCACAAGATAATAAGTTGTCCGCACAAGATACATTATGTTGTCCGCACAAGATAATATCTTGTTCGCACAACTTAATATCTTGTTCGCACACCATATAAAAAACAAATCATGTCCCTTTCCGAGTTCCCTTTGCATGTGTTCTGTACCCTGGACTTGCGTTTCGTTTCGGCGGGCCAGAGGGCGGGAGATATGAAAAGAAACTCAAATAGTTCGAAAATTTTAATAGTTTTTTTCCATGTATCCTGTACCCCGGTCTTGTGTTTCGTTTCGATAAGCTGGAGTACGGGAGATAGGAATATGAAGAATATGAAGAAGATTACTGGGGGAAAGAGTTTGGGTATTTTGGCTTGATTGACGAACGCTACATTGGTTTTTCATATGACAATACTGTTGTTTAATGGATAACGTCATGTCATGGAAACATTATTCTTGCACACCAGACAAGGAAATCCGTGATTTTACCCTGGGATAGAAAGTTATGTTCTGACCCTGGTGTTCCGACCCCAAATCGAATATAATCGCGTGTTTGATAAATACACTGGTTGATAACAGCCTCATACGCGGCGTTGCATGCGTGACGTCACTAAACATTCCTGTTGTTTCATCACAAAATGGTGGACGTCGGTGGCCGAAGTGACAGCAGCATTAAATTCGCAATAGAAATGGAAGGTATGCAAGAAAGAGAGTCCTATATGGGTGTGAGGGGTGGGTGGAGGGATCCGTCCCTCGGGATCACTGTCCGGTATCACTCGGCAAGCCTCGTGATGCCGGACAGTGGCCCTCGGGACGGATTTTTCCGTCCGCCCCTCGCACCCATATAGGATTCATATATTCTTGCACACCAGACAAGACAATCCGTGATTTTACCCTGGGATAGAAATTTATGTTCTGACCCAAATCGGGTGTGTTCGCTCGTTTGATAAATGCACTGGTTAATTACGACCTCATGCGCGGCGTCGTCATGCGTGACGTCACTTAACATTCCTGTTGTGTCATCGTGATGCCGGACAGTGACCCTCGGAACGGATTTTTCCATCCGCCCCTCACACCCATATAAGATTCTTATATAACTTGATGTATAAGCACGCAGGTTGCTTGCGTGTTGCACAGTGACGTCGTCGGAGACAACTCTATATCTTCTTCTATTGAAGGTCTTATTTTGCTTCTCCGACGGTGGTCCGGCTTAAAGTCGCCTTATGATACACACAACCCTGCATGCGTGGTCGGTTCATGGGTAATTTATTAATCTTGCCGAAGGCCCGGTCTATGGATATCATAGAAAGTCACTTGGTGGCCGATCGTGTAAGATCATATTATTCGTTTTTGTGTATATCTTTATAGGCTTTATAGTCTTTGGTAATCGGCAAACAAAATGTGGACGATATGATGTCTACCAGTGTGTTATATTCTATATACGATAATATGTATATAAGTTATAGTTTTGTTTTCTTAATTGTCATTCTTACTTTGTGCTCTTCAGAATTGGAGGAAATAAAGATTATTATTATTATTATTATTATTTTTCCATAGTAATTTAGCGTTTTAAGTACATTTTGTGTGTAGTTTTTGGCATAAGTATACCTTCCAAAATACAGAACTGACATTTTTGAGCATCTACAATGAATTATGATATACAGTGCAAGTCTCGGCATGACAATTTTATTAACAAAAAACATGTACAAAATTAAAACACAGAAAAATATAGGTCCGACCATGTTTTTTTTTGTTTTTTTTTTTTTTGGGGGGGGGGGGGGGGGGGGGGGAGAAAAAATAAAATAATAAAAAAATGTTTCTCCTACCTACCGACCAAACTTTTTTCAGCTTGTTAGCGGAAACACAGCTATTTTGTTACGCCTTATTATGGTCGTGACCCGATGCTGTCTATACTTTAGCGAAACGTTAAAACTACCTAGATCTTAAATGAATATTCATCAGGCCCACTGTTATATTTTAAGGGCTCAATATCTCGGTGGAGGGCGTAAACAGTGTTGTAAATTACATTTACTGCTTCCACAGTGTCCCAAATGAAACACAGGATACTATTTTCTGTACGCATATTGCAGTCCATCTTCAATTCATCATGTTCGTTACGATACAT
>CAUZLF010000017.1:0-72000 GCA_963580285.1 Lucinisca nassula
GCCAATACATAGTCATTAGTGTTATTCCTAGAAAAAGCGGGTATTTGCGATAGTTTACCATCGACTGCGCAATCTAGTAATTATTATTATTTTTTTATTTGTAATATATATATGCAACTCCGTTTCTGCGTAAAGAGTGCTACGTCTCTGAACATTAAAACCAGCAACGGCGTCGTGTCGGTAGCTCACGATGCGCGTCTGACCAGTGATCAGGAGGTCGTGGGTTCAATACCTGATGGAATCGGTGGCATTCTTTCCAGGAGACTGATCATAAAATCTTTTCTACAGTCATTCTCTCAATTCCACTGATTCAAGAAAGGCAGTTGTCTGTTTGTGGCGAAAGAATGTGCACCGTACTAGTTTAATGCTAATAAGTGTTATAAGTGTGGTTAGGCCGCCTTGACGGGGTCGTGAAATCATAAAACAAACAAACGTAAGTGAGATACCGCTATAAAGGTCGGCGAAGATCAAGAATAATCCTGCATTTAAAAACATATTGAAATATGTCAGTTATTCTTTCGATATTTTATACACACAGTGGCAACTAGAAAGAGACTATCCCTACGAAAAAACGACTTTATAATTCTGACCCCCTTGAACCCCACTTTTATATAGTAAACATTATTTTTATTATTTCTGCTGTAAAATATTGATTGTGGGTACTCGTTGGAACCGCTTCGATGAAGCGGTTCTAACGTGTACCCGCAATCTATATTTTGAGGAGAAATAACAAGAATATCACATTTTTTAATCTTAAAATTTTCGTTCTTTGTTTTTTTTTTGTGTTTTTTTTTCTGGCGGAAAAACTTAAGATGTATTTGTATAGGCGTGTTTTCGTAATGTCTACTGTATTTCAGTTACGCTGGCTGGTAATGCTACATTTAAAGGATTCCTAATCAAGCCCACCAGAGCTACTCCAACAGTTACCCAGCAAGGTATAGGTCTGCCTGGTGTCCAGCATTCTCAGAATGCTAACCGAAACGACCAACAACCAGACACTGTGGCCACTGTGGGATCGCTGTCCTCAGCTTTTCCAACGACAAATAAGTGCGAGGTACAAGTATGCTGTTACATACTTCCCCATTCCGAAAACACACCTATTTAAATATATTGTAAATTTTACCACCAAAAAATGAAAAAAAAAAATTCAGATAAAAAATTCTGATATTTTTCATATATCTGCTCAAAACATAGATTGTGGGAACTCGTTAGAACCGCCTCGGCGGTTCAAACGAGTACCCACAATCTATGGTTTTAAGTAGAAATAAGAAGAATCATGTATACCCCTGTACACCCCAGTTTTGCTATATAAAAGTGGGGTTTAAGGGGTTCACAATTATATATGCGTGTTTTCGTGATGCAAACTGTCTGTACATATGCGATATACATTAAAACGTCACTTATGGCTTGCAATGACTTATTAGAACGCATTTTTGAAATCTAGGAGCATTTTCCAGATAACAGTGAATTTAACAATATTTTTGAGGAGATTTTACTTATGTGATCAAGAAAAAAACAAATTATGTGTACTCGGAATCGCCCCCGAAGAGGTACTCACATTCTAATGAGTACTTAGAAGCCTCCGTGGTGCAGTGGTTACGCTACTCGCCTTGTAAACCAGGGATCGCAGGATCGATCCCGGGCTTCACCAGACTTTCGGATGAGTCTTTAAACCGAGGTCCCGTCTCCGTATGACCTAAGCTGTTGGTGGGACGTAAAACTCTAACACTCACTCACTCACTCTAATGAGTACTTTTTATTCCATTTTGGTAATGTATATTGTGTGTACTAATAAGAACCGCCTCGATGACGTGATTCTAACGAGTATACTTATTAAACCATTTTGTTAAAATATCAAAACCATATCCTCATCGAGGCGGTTCTAACGAGCATCCACAAAGTATGTTCGGGGTATAAATAAGAAAAATATCACACATTTAAATAAGAAAATTACAACTTTTCATCAGAAAATTTACCATTTTGGAGATATGAAAGGATGCACTGTCCCACTCTTGTCTATTTGAAGTTGGGCTTACAATCCCGATGTTCATTATATGCACTCATTAACCCTTTTTGTACCAAATGAATCTTCCTCCTTATATATAGCAGGGGCCATTTAAAAATTAGGGATGTCAGGTTGTGTTTTCATCAAAAATTATTATGAAAATGACGGAACTTTTAGCAAACAGTGGAGGCCCTGATCAGACGCCGCGTTCTGATCTGGGCCTGTACTGTTTGCCAGGGTACCCGTTTTAGGGGATCTTGTACAAAAAACGGTTAATGCGATGTCTCGATGAGTCCTATTGTAACCTGGAAACTGGTACAGAGTTAATAAAATTCCCATTGTGAGACCACCTTTGATACTGTTCAAAAGTGGTATTTACTAGACTGTTCAAAACGGTCTCTTATTGAACAGATTTTGTGTATAGAAAGCACAAAGAAAGAATAAATGAAACCTTCTCAACACATGTATGCTTAGAACAAGTTTTATCATATGACGTCGCGTCTGAGAGTGTAATAACGCCATGTAATATTTTCGATAATCCACTAGTGGATTAAATATGCAAATTAGGTAGATACGTCCCGTAACGTTACATGTACGACGTCCTTAACGACGTCGTGTTTACTAATGGCGGAATATTGACATTTTTTTTTTTGCAAACAAACGTGAATAAAATGCGATTCAAATGTCATCGTGACGATAAACAGAATCTTGCATTCGTACTCATGTATTATTGAATTTATTAAACTCGTTGAAGAAAAGGGATAAAATGCTCGGCACAGCCTCGCATTTTATCCCTTTTCCTCAACTTGTTTAATAAATTCAATAATACATGAACACTCATGTAAGATCCCCTATTTAATATTAGCCGGCCTTAACCATTTAAATGCCCATCATAATAATTTTCTTCTACTTTGTCGTCTGCTGCGTTTGGAAGTCATTGTTGCAAACCCAGATCGGACTGCTTCTCTAGGGTCCACCTGTTGCCCTGTATTCATGTTATCAATTACCCTCTATATTAATTGCATTGCAGCACACTGACCTGATAAAGATATGCTATCTCAGGACAAGTGAGCTTTATCAGGTCAACGTGACATTACACTTTTATGGATGAACCTTTATTCGTACTATAAAAATGGCAAAAATATTATTATTACTGGGCAAAATGGAAAAAATTACTTGAATTAATGGGGAAAAAAATATAGGAAAAAATATGGTCAGCTGATACAAAATATATCGATCCCCGGAATGTTGGGGCGCACTGAGTACCATCGATAACTGATCGTAAATTGCTAATTTAAGAGTGTACAAGGGGATAAACTGATAAATAGAATAACTTGATATCAACTTTGTCAGGCTCGGCTTCGAGAACGGATGTAGAATCGCTCGGCATGCCTCTACATCCTACAAGCATTCTCGAAGCCTTGCCTGATAAACTTGATACAAAAAGACACCTGGTATTCTCTATATATTTTTGATGTAGGTTTTTTTTTTTTTTTTTTTTTTTTTGCAACGTAAGCTGAATCTGTGTTCAGAATGCAAACACTTCCTTCAATATAATTACGATAACACATCGGTGTGCAATAGTGTATTCTTTCATATCTCCAAAATGATGACTTTTCTGGTAAAATGTGTTATACTTTTCTTATTCGGTACTCCAAACATAGGTTGTAAGTGTAGGTGTCCACAACCTATGTCTTAGAGCAGAAATAAGAAAGTAGAAACTTGCAATGAACGGATGTCCAAAGCTTCTGAACAATCTGTGCGGATGTTCTAAGCCTATGTTGTGCGGAAAACCCGCACACTCAGTTTCGGTTTTCCGCTCATTTATTAAAGTTCCTTTACAGATCCCTGCTTTAACCCATACTGACAGCAGCACAAAGGAGTCTGTGATATTTTCATGGAAAGCTCCATCTACCGATCAGGGACCGATCGTGTTTAGGTAAGAAATGAATGTTTATGCATGGTGTGCAATATTGGTCAGATTTATGTGAATATACATTGCCTGGCATAATTAAGGACTCTGAGATTTTTCGAATGCATATTTTACCACTTCTTCGGGACTTGACATTGACTGTTAATGTTTCTGTTTTTCTGATATTTATATAGCCCCCGCCCATCGGGACTTGAAGAAATAGATGGATTGCATGATGCTTCCACGCAGAGCTGAAACCGACCCACACACGAGTACTGGTATACCGCTTAGAGGATCTAAGCCTGCCCAGGCAATGCGGTGCGAGTCGGCCCGTCCATGCTTATAAACCATATTGGTTTCATTGGGCAGCAGGGCTTGAGATGTTATTTCATCTCAATGTCGGGTAAAAATCCCCAAAAAATTGGAAGCAACGTCTCCATAATGACCTTTACAGTGTTGACGGGGACGTTAAACCTAAAATCAAACAAACAAAATCTGATATTTTTCTTTTATGGCTTTATCCTATAAGATAAGAGTCTTGTGACTTTAAGCTAAAACATTTCCATTGATTACTGTTTGTATGTTTGTTTGAGGCTTTATATCCCTATCAACACTATCTAGGTCATTTCGGGACGTTGCTTTCGCTTTTGTGGGACTTTTACCCGACATTGAGATGAACTTACATCTCAAGCCTTACCGTCCAAAGAAACCGCTAGGGTTTTAGGAGCGGTCCTACTTACTCCACTTTTCCTGGGCAGGCTAAGGTCTTAGTACACAAGTTTAGTCAGTTTTCTTAAGGGGAATGGGAACGCATGGCATATTTTTCCGCCATTTTTCAAAGGGAGAGTTTTGGGACTGCCTGTTTACTTTTCTGTAAGCCCTGTCCAACTGAAAAGGGGTCTTCTCTTGAAGGAAAGAATTTGCTCCTCAGGAGCACATTTCCTTTAGGAGATGACATCTATTGAAATGGGAGACAAAAATTCTTTTGGAGCAGTTGCCTCCGCTGAAGGTGTTCCCATTCCCCTTAAATGAATTTGTGCTCCTCAGTGTATTTAAAACAGACGTGAATGCAATGATCAGGAATCGATACAATTAACCCACATCTCCCATCAGAGACACAAAAGGGAAATAAATACAAAGATTAAATAACTAGACCCTATTGGAAACATCATTAGCGGAAAACACTTTACAACATTATTATATCCAAAACAAAAAGATATAAACGATATAAGCGATACACACACTCAGAGACAAACCATAACAAAAATAAACTGCAACAGAAGAAGGGTCAGTGAAAAGAAATTCACTTGGACAGAAGAAGCGTCAGTGAAAAGAAATTCACTTGGACAGTAGAAGTGCCAGTGGAAAGCTTTTCACTTGGACAGAGGAAGAGTCAGTGAAAAGAATTGTGTGTGTGTGTGTGTGTGTGTGTGTGTGTGTGTGTGTGTGTGTGTGTGTGTGTGTGTGTGTGTGTGTGTGTGTGCGGGGGGGGGCAACGTCTCGGAGAACAGAACAATCAAACAACTACAGAGACAAAACAAGGATGAGGACCCGACAGCAAGAGATAAATGAAACGCTCGAGTAAAAGAAAACCAACAGCCAGACCCCGATTGGCCCGAACAGAGACCGAGCACTGGGCACCATTTACCCTATAAATGGCACTCAGAATCTTCCATTGAATAGCTACGGACATTTGTGTTTTCTATGTAAGTTATATTGTAAACAAACAGTATAGACCCCGAAACACCCGCGTTCTGTAATTTGGACATAGGACCGCAGCACTTGCATAGAATAAAAAGGGACATGTATGACATTGGTTCCTCATGTTTTAACCCATTTTGTACCGGAAGACCCCAAAAGGGTACGCTGGCAAACAGTATAGGCCCAGATCAGACGCCGCAGAATAGGGCCTCCACTGTTTGCTAAAGGTTTAGTCATTATCCAAATAGATTTTGAAGAAAACACAACCTGACACCCCTAAATTTTGAAATGGACCCCTGCTATATATAAGAAGGAAGATTACATTTGGTACAAAAAGGGTTAATGTAAAGCTATGGATAACACAGCCATGATGCTTAGTGCATTCTTTCATTTCTCTCATTACGAAAAGAGGCCTATTCAAATACGTTGTACAAAACGAAAATTTTAAGATGAAAAATTGTGGTATTTTTAGCTCACCTGAGCCGAAGGCTCATGTGAGGTATTAGTATACCACGAGCCGGCGTCCGTCGTCCGTCGTCCACACTTTCAACGAAGTATATCTCTGGAACCAGTGGGCCGGCCTTGATCAAATTTCATATGAACAATCATCAGGTAGGGGGAAAGGCTGTATTAGGTTTTCGTGCAGATCGGATGAGAACTCTGGTTGCCACAGCAACAAAGAGCTCCCATAGGCTTAACATAGGAAAAAGCTTGTCATCACTCTAGCTCCGTCAATTTTTTTCTGATCGACTTCATTCTTGCAGATAACGAGGACAGGCATAAAATCTCGATCAAGTTCGATTTTGGGCTGAATCGGATTATTCACTCAGGAGTTACGTGCCCTTGAGCGTTAGGAAAAAGCTTGTCATCACTCTAGCTCCGTCAATTTTTTTCTGATCGACTTCATTCTTGCAGATAACGAGGACAGGCATGAAATCTCGATCAAGTTCGATTTTGGGCTGAATCGGATTATTCACTCAGGAGTTACGTGCCCTTGAGCGTTGAAAAAATTGCCTATTGACTTAACATGGGGAGAATGTTGTCATCACCGTAGCTGCTTCAATTATTTTCAGATTGGCTTTATTCTTGCAGATAACCAGCACAGCCATGAAATCTCGGTCAAGTTCGATAACTGGCAGAATCGAATCATTCACTTAGGAGTTACCTGCCCTTGTGTGTTTTTGCATTAGGGTTAATGGGAATTTCAAAAATGTATATCTTAAAGACTACTTGGCCAACTTTGATCAAATTTCATGTGTCGCATTATTGGGCAAGTGGAAAGGCTTCATTAGGTTTTCAGGCAGATCTGAGTGGAACTCTGGTTGCCATGGCAACATCTAGCTCCCTTAGACTTCACTTAGGAAAAAGCTTGTCATCACTCTAGCTCCGTCAATTTTTTTCTGATCGACTTCATTCTTGCAGATAACCAGTACAGGCATAAATTCTCGGTCAAGTTCGATTTTGGGCCGAATCAGATAATTAACTCAAGAGTTACGTCCCCTTGATCGCCCGAAAAATTGCCTATCGACTTAACATGGGGAAAATGTTGTCATCACTGTAGCTAGTAACGAGGACAGGCATAAAATCTCGGTTAAGTTCGATTTTGGGCAGAATCGGAATATTGACCTCGGAGTTACGTGACCTTGAGCGACAAAAAATTTGCCCATAGACTTAACATAGGGAAAATGTTGTGACTACGATAGCGACTTGAATTTTTTTTCAGATCAGCTTCAAACTTGCAGGTAACGAGGACAGACATAAAATCACGGTTAAGTTCGATTTTGGGCCGAATCGGATTATTTGCCTTGGAGTTACCTGCCCTTGAGCATGAAAAAATACGTTGTGACCACGATAGCAACTTTATTTTAATTCAGATCAGCTTCAAACTTGCAGGTAACGAGGACAGGCATAAAATCCCGGTTAAGTTCGATTTTGGGCCGAATCGGAATATTGACCTCGGAGGTACGTGACCTTGAGCGACAAAAAAATTGCCCATAGACTTAACATAGGGAAAATGTTGTGACTACGATAGCGACTTGAATTTTTTTCAGATCAGCTTCAAACTTGCAGGTAACGAGGACAGACATAAAATCTCGGTTAAGTTCGATTTTTGGCCGAATCGGATTATTTGCCTTGGAGTTACCTGCCCTTGAGCATAAAAATTACGTTGTGACCACGATAGCAACTTTATTTTTATTCAGATCAGCTTCAAACTTGCAGGTAACGTGGACGGGCATAAAATCTAAGTTAAGTTCGAATCCGAATATTGACCTCGGAGTTACATGACCTTGAGCGACAAAAAATTTGCCCATAGACTTTACATAGGGAAAATGTTGTGACTACGATAGCGACTTGAATTTTTTTCAGATCAGCTTCAAACTTGCAGGTAACGAGAACAGACATAATCGGATTATTTGCCTTGGAGTTACCTGTCCTTGAGCATAAAAAAATAAGTTGTGACCACGATAGCAACTTTATTTTTATTCATATCAGCTTCAAACTTGCAGGTAACGAGGACAGGCATAAAATCTCGGTTAAGTTCGATTTTGGGCCGAATCGGAATATTGACCTCGGAGTTACGTGACCTTGAGAGACAAAAAAATTTGCCCATAGACTTAACGTAGGGAAAATGTTGTGACAGAAATAGCGACTTGAATTTTTAGCTCACCTGAGCCAAAGGCTCCAGTGAGCCGATAGTATACCAAGGCTCCGGAGTCCGTCGTCTGTCGTCCGTCCATCCGTAGTCCACACTTTCAATGAAGCATATCTCAGAAGGCAGTCGACCAATCTTGTTTAAATTTTATGTGTAGCACCATTGGGCAAGGGGAAAGGCTGCATTAGGTTTTGGAGCTAGTCTGGTTCATTTGTTCCTTCATTCTTCTTTCTCTCCATATAGAGATAATAGACCAATGTTAAATTTTTAATCAAAGATTTCTCAGGAACTATAAAAGCTAGAAGCATCAAATTTGGTATTCAATAGAATAATGATGACTTATTTTGTGTAAGAGACATTGGGCTTTCTCAGCTTATTTGTTCATCTGTTCTTTCATTCTTCTTTCTCTCCATTTTGACCAATGTTAAATTTTCGTCAAAGATTTCTCAGGAACTATAGAAGCTAGAAGTCTCAAACTTGGAATGCAATGCAATAATCATGACTTATATCCTGTAAGGGTCAATGGGCTGGATTCTATTAGCAGATTTAGTAGTCAAGTCTGTGAATTGTTAAAACTTAAGTTCCTCAGGTGAGCGGTTTAGGCTCATTGAGCCTCTTGTTTCTTATTTCTGCTCAAACTATAGATTGTGGGTACACGTTAGAACCGCCTCATCAAGGCGGTTCTAACGAGTACCCACAATTTATATTTTAGAGCAGAAATAAGAAAAAATAAGGTTTACCCCTGTATACCCCAGTCTTACGGTATAAAAATAAGGCTCAATGGGTTCATAAATATATAGGCGTGTTATCGTGATGTCAAACACGTTTTTATGACAATGTGCAATTGTTGTTATTAAAAGACCAAACGCGTTGTTTGGGAGGCTCATTAGAACTGCCTCATTGAGGCGGTTTTTACGAGTATCTACAACCGACACCTTGAAACCAAAAAGAGGGGAAAAATTATTTACGCTCGTACATGTATACCCTGTAAAAGCTATTTTGTTCATATAAAGTGGGATGTACTGGGGTTTTCGTTTACAGACTTGTCAATGTGATGTCATTCGCACGCTTTTTATTGCAGGTATACTGTTGTTCAGAGCAAAGACATATACTGGGTTGACATGGTGTCAGAAGAAATAGTTTTCAACCAGGATAATGCGTCATATCGTGCGCAACCTTCTATTGTGGCACTTTTTCTCGCCTTTTTGTCTCGTGTTTTTAATAGGTGGTTGTAAATATTCATTCGATTAAACACTCGTCCATATATCATTATACGCATATATCTGAGTTGGAAGAACGTTAGTTTTTTTCTGTTTGTTTTATTTGAGGATTAACGTCCCAGTCAACACTGTATAGGTCATTTTGGACACGTTGCTTTCCATTTTGTGGGATTTTTACCCGAAATTGAGATGAAATGACATCTCAAGCCCTGTCACCCAATGGAGCCAATAAGTTTTATACATGCAAGCATGGACGGTCCGACTCACACCGCTTTGCCTGGGCAGGCTTACAATCTCTAAGCGGGTTACCAGTACTCATGTGCGGTCGGTTTCAGGTCTTCGTGGAAGCATCATGCAGCCCATCTATTTCTTCAAGCCCCGATGGGCGGGGGCACGGAAGAACGTTAGTTGTACATTTTGACATATCCGTTAGGACAAGTACTGCAGGTACTGGTGACAATGACGTTTGTGCACGAACACCTTCATGACTTTTATATATATATCATTGTGTGAAATACTGTTTCATGTATATCAGACATACTCTGACGCTCTCGTTGTTTATAATTTTGACCCCTATGACCCCCACTTTTATAGAGAAAAACTAGGGTTTACATGGGTAAACCTTATTTTTCTCATTTCTGTTCTAAAATATAGATTGCTGTACTCGTTAGAACCGCCTCATCAGGCTCACAGGTCAGCTTATAGAATGGCAAGGCTCCGTTGTCTGTCTTTTGTGTTTTTGTCTGTCAATATTTTCAAACATTTTGTCCTCCGAAACCACTGGGCAGATTGAAGTTAAATTTCATGTGGAGCATCTATGGGAACTGGGAACAAAAGTTTGTTCGCAGGGTTCAGGTCACATGACCAAGATGGCCACTGTGCCAATATATGGTAAAAACCCTTCAAAATACATTAGGCTGATTGCCATCAAAACTTGGTATGTAACATTGGAGACTCGTGCCCATCTTAGTTTGCTCAAATGATGGCCATCAAATGACCCTGACATATTTTACGCAGAGGCAAATTTGGTCAAATGGACATTTGTATGGGAAAAAGTCAAAACTGTGTAAATTTCGGAAACTATTGTAGCCTGTGATCTGAAAATCAGAAGATGCAGTTGCTAAATGAGCGGATGAAACAACATCAGCATTCAAGGTCAAGGTCATTACTTGACCTTGACAAAGGTCATTCAGCTATGCAAAATAAAACAACCTTTTCCGCAGAAACCACTAAGCTAAATATAACCAAATTCCATGTACTCGTAAATCGGCAAATGCCTTTAGGAAGAAAGAAATCCAAATTGATCAAAATGGGTTTTGTCTCATGACCAAGATGGCCGCCATGCCGATATAAAGTAAAAATCCTTTAAAAATCTTATTCGCCGGAACCAGCGGGCCGATTACCATGAAACTTGGTATGTAGCACTGGGAACTCAGACTCATAATAGTTTGAGTTTGTTCAATTGATGACTTTCAGGTGACCTTTGGACACGTCGAAATTGTGTATTTTTCGGAAATTATTGTAATCTCTGATCTGAGATGCAGTTAGCTTATTGAGGGGATGGAATTACATGAGTATTCAAGGTCAAGGTCACTCCTTGACCTTGGCCTAAGGCATAACATATATGAAGACTAAAACATATTTTCCGCTGGAACATCTAGGCCGTTTGTGACCAAATTTTATATAAAAGCTTATAGAAATAAGAAAATAAAACGTAGCGATCAGCCTCACCAGAATCTACATGTACACTGTTTGCCATCATGACAATGAACTTATCAGAATTCCCTTTCTTTAAGAATATATTTAAAGCTAGAAGAGTCCTGTTCAGAAACTCAGACCCTCAAACCAGTTATTAATATCATCTGAAAGCGAACAGGAAAACAGTCCCGCAGTATTGTTTTCTTTTCAGAACTAGCCTCTCTCTGCAAATTTATTTTTAAAATATAATAAGCCTGTTAAGTATTTAGAACTTTTCCGAAGATCCATGCTCATCCCAGTACTGCCATGTTTGGTCATAAGGACTATTTTTATTAAGTGTATGTTCGAAGAAGCGGAAGCGCTGTGGTTAGGCCCAGTACCGGATATAGAACTGTATTGACATAGAAACTTGATACAAGTATCAAAAAAATTTCAAAAATGTAACAGATACGCAAGTCTGTCAGCTATACATCTTTGTTACTTAAGAATTGGAAAAAATGTGCATAGAATTAATAAGCAAGAAACCAAATCTGAATTAATGTGTAGTAAAGTATGATATTAGGTATAATGCCATTTTTGTCAATATGATAAGGACATTCGGCAACTACATGTACGAGTACCATCACGTGAACACGTCTGTGAAATGAAGACCATCCTATACCCCACTTTGTACAGAGAAAATTATTTTTCTTATTTTTACTCCTAGAAATAGGTTGTCAATGAGGCGGTTCTAATGAGCAGCCACAATCTATGTTTACAGTATTTGTTAGAAAAATATCACGGATTTTCATCAGTTAAGTAGTTATTTTGGAGATGTGAAAAATGCACTATATCACACAGGTGTGTTATCGTAATAAATAATAATAATAATGATAATAACAATAATAATAATTTATTAGTTATTCATAAGCTGGGAATAATAATAATAATAATAATAATAATAATAATAATAATAATAATAATGATAAATGTGACAATGTTAATGATGATAGCGATGTATAAACACAGTTTCAAATGACAATTATTGTTCTTTGTGTTTCAAAGAAGGGAAAATATTAAGTGCAAAGTAGTTAATGACAGTAGTTTCGCTGATCGCACGTGTTAGTTTGTGAACACAGCATTTATGGACTTCCTTTGTTCTTGGTATTACAAATAAGGATAAATAGCAGGTGCAAAGTTTCTTCACTGATCGTGCATGTGAGTTGTGAGTTTCATTACGCAAACACGCATATACAAATACATTACCACCTTTATCGTCGAAAAAATGAAAATTTTTAAGATGAAAAATTGTGATATTTTTCTTATTTCTGCTCAAAATATATCGAGGCGGTTCTAACGAGTGCCCACAATCTATATTTTAGAGCAGAAATAAGAAAAATAAGGTATACCCCCAGAAACCCCAGTTTTACGATATAAAAGTGGGGTTCAAGGGGGTGAAAACGATTTAGGCGTGTTTTTGTGATGGTAAGTTTGCCCACATGGCCAATCTTCGTAGAATTGTTACACTGTTTAATTCGACAATTCTGAATCCAACACAATTCAGCTATTAATCTGCTATTTTGTCTAATTCAAGACAACACTGTGTGTTTTTGCCTTTTACATGTAACCTCCCACCAACAGCTACGGTCATATAGAGACTGGACCACGGTTTAAAGACGCATCTGGGTCTTGAGAATCCGGGATCGAACCCACGGCCCCTGGTTTATGAGGCGAGTAGCATGACCACTACACCGAGGGGGGGGGGGGGCGGGGGACTTCTAAGAAAATATTGTTGTTAAGTACGGCCGATCTTGTTGAATTTGATTCTGCAAATTCATTTCAAACCGCAAAGTCAATGTTTATGTGGTCCCAGTCTATTAATTGCAGTTTTATCTGAACTATGAATGAATCGTTTGAAATACCTGAGATAGCGATGCAAAATCCAATCACTTCGTGTCACATTGATATTTTAAAATGAGAAGGAGTACACCTTCAGGGTAGGCACCTGTTTTGCACAAATGTTTCTAAAGGGATTCCCTCTTAAAAGAAAGGATTTTAACCGTTGGTTTCTTTTGACATATTTCTTGTGACCAGGGACGTGACCAGTGAGTCACAAAAGCTGTTTCTCTTGATTAACAATGCCATAAAACATTGTTCCTCAAGTAAACTGACAAAAACTGCCACCTGTTTTAGGCAAGCAACATTAAGCAAGCCTCAATATTGTTACAGAAAATGGCAAAACATAAAGACTCACCTGTTTTAAGCAAGCACTTGTCTTGTACAAGCACAAATTGATTTTGCCTTAGGTGGTTTGCTTAATAAAAGTTAAACTGTATAACCATGCATGGCTAGGATAAACGTGTAGGTCTCCTACTTATTTCTGTTCTTACTTCTTGTCTTTCTCTTTCAGTCTTAAATGCAAATCAGTTGGCTTAAAGTATTTCGTTGTTACAAAACGGAGTTCATAAAAGTATACAGATATAATACATATGAGAATGAGCATTAGACGGGGTTGAGAAGTGGGGATGACTCGCAAAATTATTGTCATAACGCTTCCCGATCTTTCTATTCTATCTTCCAGCCAACAAAAGGATGACACAGATCTCTCTGTCATGACTCTTAAAATGTGCTTTACTAAAGACGATTTGCGATTTTTGCCTGATATTTTACCCAAGCATAGATATTTTATGCTCGTTGTTAACGTCTAAAGCAGGTGGTTCTAACGAGTACCAACTTTGAATGTTTTTCTTTTGAAATAAGAAAGTGTATACTCCTGAAAACCATTTTTTTTTCTCCATAAAAAGTGTGGAATCTATAGAGGTGTATTATTATCCCCCCGCTTAAAAAAGCGTTCGGGGATATTGTGAACGCCTCCGTCCGTCTGTCCGCCTGTCCGTCTCCTCCTTAACCTCTGGCCGGAATGCAACCATATTTGCTACATGACTTCCTTACATGGTGTGGCCGCGCGAGAGGGACGTTATAGTTGGCTCCACCCAAAGGGGCCATCGCAAGGGGTCATAAGGTCACGATACACTGTAAAAGTCACGCTATCGCCCTAGCGCCTACATTTCTTCACCGATTTCAATATAACTTCACACAAATGTTCCTTATGACAATATCGCGAGCGAGTTCGACTTTCAAGGTCGTGGCCTCAAGGTCAATGTCACTGTGGCTATTTTTAGAAAAACTTTGTCATCGCTCTTTAGCGCCTATATTTGTCCACCGATTTCAGTATAACTTCACACAAATGTTCCTTATGAATATATCTCGAACAAGTTTGACTTTCAAGGTCGTGGACTCAAGGTCAAGGTCACTGCGGTTTTTGTTTTAGAAAAAAAAACTTTGTAATCGCTCTAGCGCCTACATTTCTTGATCATTTTCAATATAATTTCACACAAATGTTCCTTTTGACTATATCTCGAGTGTGTTTGACTTTCAAGGTGAAGGTCACTGTGGCTATTTTTAGAAAAGCTTTGCCATCGCTCTAGCGCCTACACTCCTTGTCCGATTTCAATATAACTTCACACGAATGTTCCTAATGACAATATCTTGAGCGAGTTCCACTTTCAAGGTCAAGGTCACTGTGCCTATTTTTAAGAAAACTTTGTCATCACTCTAGCGCCTACATTTCATGTCCGATTTCAATAAAACTTCACACAAATGCTCCGTACGACAATATCTTGAGCGAGTTCGACTTTCAAGGTCAATGTCACTGTGCCTATTTTTAGAAAAACTTTGTCATCGCTCTAGCGCCTACATTTCATGATTGATTTCAATATAACTTCACACAAATGTTCATTTTGACAATATCTAGAGTGAGTTGACTTTGAAGGTCATGACCTCATGGTCAAGATTACTGTGGCTATTTTTATAAAAAATTTTGTCATCGCTCTAGTGACTACATTTATTGATGGTTTTTTATTGTCCCAACGCTTTTAAAGAAAGCGTTTGGGGATATTGTGAACGCCTCCGTCCGTCTGTCCGTTCGTCCGTCACGCTATCTCCTCCTTAACCACTGGCTGGAATGCAACCATATTTGCTACATGACTTCCTTATAGGTGAGAGCGTGCGAGAGGGATGTTATAGTTGGCTCCACCCAAAGGGGCTATCTCAAGGGGTCAAAAGGTCACGTCTGCTATGTGGTAAAAGCGTGGGGATTTGCGATGGCTTGCCATCGACTGCTCACTCTAGTTCAATTTATTAAACGAGTTGAAGAAAAGAAATAAAATGCAATGCTTCGCCGAGCATTTTATCTGTTTTCCACAAGGAATTTGATAATAATGCATGAGCACGAATCAAATATTCTATTTACCATTTGACATTTAAAACGCATTTAATTCACGAATGTTCTACAAAATTGCCAATATTCCGCCACTAGTAAACGTGACGTCGTTAAGGACGTCGTACATGTAACGTTACGGGGCGCATCTAGCTACATGTAATTTGCATATTTAATCCACTAGTGGATTACCGAATTTATTGCATGGCGTTACTACACACTCAGACGCGACGTCATATGATGAATGGAGGGTCTTACACGAGTGGTCATTTCATATGATATTTATAAAACGAGCCTTCGGCGAGTTTCATAAATTTCATATGAAATGACCACGAGTGTAAGATTCTTTTTATCATATGACCACTTTTAAGTGAATTTTATCGCCTTAAATTTGATCTTTTTTTTTCACAAATCAATGCATGGTTGACATGGACGTCGTCATGACGTTACTTAATCCCGCCAAAGTTTCATTACATGATTTTTATTACACGACGTTATCCACTGCTTATCAACGACGTCATATGATAAAAAAGGTATTCATTATAGGGATTTGCCAACGCGTTGGGTAGGAAATTCGTCTCCATATTTAGAATCGCAGGCGCGTTAAAACCACCTCTTGTAGACGGCTCGAAGGGTTTGGTTCGGTTTGAAGTTTAACGACTCAGTAATATAATTTATCTAATGTGTCGGTGAATTTACTTAAGACATAGATCAGCTATAGCAGCGATATGTTGAGTAATAAATCACAATTTGGAGGTCATTAGGTCAAATCACGGATGTGTAGCGCACGCGTGATTTCAGTGTCTTCTAACAACTGTCCGACAAACTGTGATTTATTGCTCAACACTTCACATATAATAATAACATGTAAATACCCTATAATAAGTAACATGCCCCTCCTGTTGAATGTAAGGACCTGGTTTTCCGGGTCTGTCTACTTGCGCCCCGACACCAGTAAAGTTGCTTGTGAGGTTATATAAGGTAAAAGATGTCGCAACGGCTGTCACACCCATTATCAACTTCTCTGGGGGAGCTCCACCGTCGATCCATCGTTGTATTGCCCATGCCTGTGTGAGAAATGAACAGCATTGCAGCAACAACAGCAATATACATTTCACCCTTATACTGCCGAGAACGAAAACTCATGCCCATGCATTTCATCACGAAAACATGCCTATATAATTTTGACCCCCTTGAACCCCACTTTTATATAGTAAAATTGGGGTTAAAAGGGATATCACTTTGTTTTCTTATTTCTGCTGAAAATATAGATTATTGGTACTCGTTAGAACCGCCTCATCGACTATGTTTCATCATAAAATTTTCGATTTTTCGGTGGTACAGTTTACAATGTATTTATATTGGCGTGTTTTCGTAATGTTAGATTTTGATCAGAAGGCCTCTGAAGAAGTTATCGGATCAGCATCTACACCGTTTGACATTCAGTTTATCGTTTTGTAGGAATACATTATATCTAGTAATCTGATTGGTCGAAAGTCAGAAATGGGTTTGGCTTAATTAATTCATTCAGCAACATCTGTTCAATTACTGTGGATCGCCAAAGTCACGATAAAAAAAAACAATTTACTCTCTTTTTTTTCGATAAATACCCAAAATATGAAATATTTTGGTATTTATCTAACAAAAAAGTAAATACCCTCTGTTTATTCACATGACAAAGTAGAAAGCCATGTCGTTATTCCATCACGATAACAAGTCCGTGAAACGAAGACCCCCCTAAACCCCACTTTATATAGAGAAAATTGGGGTTTACGGGGGTATACATTATCTGCCTTATTTTTGCTCAAAATCATAGAGTGTGGGTAATCGTTAGAACCGCCTCATTGAGGCGGTTCTAACGATCACCCACAATCTATGTTGAAAGCAGAAATAATAAAGATGTTATCATTTTTACCTAATATTTATCATTTTCTGACACCATGTTGGATGCCATTATTTCTTACGGACATGTTTTCCTAATGCTATTTTTATTGTGCAATGTGTAACATTTTGTTTGATTTCAGGTTTAACGTCCCCGTCAACACTGTAAAGGTCATTTTGGAGACGTTGCTTCCAATTTTGTGGGACTTTTACCCGACATTGAGATGAAATGACACCTCAAGCCCTGTCGCCCGATGAAACCAATAGGGTTTATTAGCATGGACGGTCCGCCTCGCACCACGGTTCCTGGACAGGCTTAGATCCTCTAAGAGGTTTACCAGTACTAGTGTGCGGGCCGGATTCAGCTCTGCGTGGAAGCATCATGCAGCCCATATATTTATTCAAGCCCCTATGGGCGGGGGCTTGCAATGTGTAACATAAGGTACATCAGAAAAACATGTCTATGTGTGAAATAATGGCGTTCAACATGGTGTCAGAAGTGAGGTAAAAATTGTCACATCTTTCTTTTTTCTGCTTTCAATATAGAATGTGGGTGCTCGTTAGAACTACCTTAATGAGGCAGTTCTAACGAGTACCCACAATGGTTGTTTTGATCAAAAATAAGTAAGATAATGTATACCCATGTAAACCCCGCTTTTCTCTATATAGAGGGGTCTTCGTTTCTCGGAATTGTTATCGTGGTGCATGGTTTCGTCGTGAAACACCATCAACCCATTCGTTCAAAGGCAATGTTTTCTATACAGGGTATTACCAGATTTCAACTTCGAAGATAAATGAAAAAAAAATCTTACACTGGAGTTTATAAATTTTATATGCAGTGACCACAGAGTTTAACTTTCAAGTCAAGCCTCCTATTGAATTTCTGGAACCTCATACCGGCAACAAGCATGTGGAGAACTACATCCCTAACGCTGCAAATGAAGCGGGCATATCTATTTGCTACCTTGCTAACAAGTCCGTGTAATGAGCAACCTATAAACCCCATGAAACGAACAAACATATTAACCCCACTTTACACAGAAAAAAAACTGGGGCTTATTTTGAGCCACGACGATAACCTGTTTATGTTAACAAGTTCTTACGAGTATTCACGGAGTATAGAAAAGATAATGCCTTCTATAGAAGCACGAGACACAGCTGACAAAGATTTTTATTCCTTGTGTTAACGCAACCATGTTAAAAGAATAAAACATTCTTAGATAAAAAAAAATATATATACAGTCGAACTTCAATGGCTCGAACACCTTTTGGACCTCGAAAATCTGTTCGGGACAGGGGTAGTTCGAGCCACTGAGGTTAGTGTCAGGAGGCATAACGAGATACTTTTAGACATCTTTTCAGTGTTCTATAATGAAAATGTATGCTGTGTGTACTCATTAGAATCGCCTCATCGAGGCGATTCTAATGAGTACACACAGTATAAATTTGCAAGTAAAAGAGGCGAAAATCTCTTAAATTATCCCCACTATTTCTTATGTACAGGATTTCTCTAGGGGCTCAATATTGGGTTCGACTCAGCCATGGTAAACGAGTCATCGGTGTTCGAGCCATCAAAGTTCTACTGTATCTTTCTTTTTTAAGCTCCAAACATGGGTTTTGGGGGTGCTCGTTACATGTGGAACCGGCTCATTGAGGCGATTATAACAAGTACACACAACGTAGGTTCTGAATACAAAGTGAAAAAGATAATATTTACTCCTTGTAAACCCCGTTTTTTTTTCTTTCGGCCCCCGCCAATCGGGGCTTGAAGGAATAGATTGGCACGCAGAGTTGAAACCGACCGCACACGAATACTGGTTAACCTCTTACAGGATCTAAGCCTGTCCGGGTGAAACGGTGCGAATCGGACCGTCCATGCTTATAAACGCTATTGGTTTCATTGGGTGACAGGGCTTGAGAAGTCATTTCATCTCAATGTCGGGTAAAGTCCTTCAAAATTGAAAGCAAAGTCTCGCAAATGACCTATATAGTGATGACGGGGACGTTAAACCTCAAATCAAAACAAAACAACAAAAAATCCGCTTTTTCCTGCAGAAAATGGATTTTCAAGAGAGTTTGTCACTCGACTTCATCACGAAAACACATTCGTGTGACATAGAGCACTATTTCATTTCTCCAAAACGGTAATATTCCTTATGAAAATGTGTAACATTTTTCTTATTTGAACTGCAAACATAGGTAGAGAACAGCCATGTCTTGGGGCAGAAATAAGAAAAATAATGTATACCTCTATAAACCCAAATTTTCTCTATATAAAGTTGGTTTCAGAAGCGTGTTCATTACACGGACTTGTTGACATGATGTGTTACATCACGAAAACATGTCTATATAATTTTGACACCCACCCCCCCCCCCACCCCTGAACCCCACTTTTATATAGTGAAACTTGTGATTACAGGGGTATTCCATATTTTTCTTCTTTCTGCTCCAAGACATAAGTTGCGGATAC
This sequence comes from Lucinisca nassula, assembly GCA_963580285.1. NCBI lineage: Eukaryota > Metazoa > Mollusca > Bivalvia > Lucinida > Lucinidae > Lucinisca > Lucinisca nassula. Next base: position 19,799 of record CAUZLF010000017.1, read on the forward strand.
TCGTTAGAACCGCCTCAAGGAGGCGGTTCTAACGAGCACCTACGACCTATGTTTGCAGTATCAATAAGAAAAATATCACGGATTTTCACCAGAAAAGTAGCCATTTTGGAGGTGTGAAAAATGCACTATGGCGCACAGGTGTGATATCGTAATGCTTGGTGGTACCTGGCTCAGCTTTTGATTGAAAGCTCGGCTGGATCTTGAGTAGAGTGGTCCTGAAAAACTGGTAACTTTACTCCATGAACCGTGGAAATCATAGGCCATCACATTGAGGTAATCAACAGCTCTAAAATGAGATACACAACAACCTCTTTATGAACATTATTGTTAGGTCATAGCTGAAGCCGTGTTAGATAAGCAATATTATTGTGATATACCCAGACAATTTAAAAAAGATTATATAGAAAACTGAACATTTATTTCTTTTTTCTATAATACACGCTTTACACCGCGTTATGTCTAAAGCCGTGTTATAATGGACAGTGTTATGAAGGGATCGCGATGCATTATGTAACCCTTTTAACCCTGTTAACAGGTACAGATACTGGTGCAAACATCGTAGATCCTGATCAGATGGCTCGTAGCGAGCCGTCTCATCAGGATCTACAATGTTTGCAAGTCGCTCAATCATTTCGACTAAACTCCAAATTACATCACGTGAACAAATCCGTGAAATGATCACCCCTACACCCTTTTTGTATAGAGAAAACTGGGGTATTCAGTATTTTTCTTATTTCTGCTCCAAGACATAGGTTGTGGGTTCTCATTAGAACCGCCTCAATGAGGCGGGTCTAACGAATACCAACAACATATGTTTGGAGTAAAATTAAGAAAAATAACACATTTTTTTATCGGAAACAGAGGCATTTTGGAGAAACGAAGGAATGCACTATGTCACAAGGGTGTGATATCGTAATGACAAGAATGGGCGTGTCCAAAGCAAAGAATAGAAGAGTCCAAATCAGAAACTCAGGAATGAAAGGGTTAATACAGGATATAATTAATAGAATATCCTGTATTGTTCAGAGGTCATCCGTATTAACACTGATATCAAAAATCAATAATCAGGTTTTTTATGGTGTCAATTAATAAAATTGTCATCAATCAAATAATTTCGTATTGTCACAGTTACAGGCCCTTGGTCAGCCGTATTGGCCTCGGCCTTCGGCCTCGGACCACTGTATTTGCCTCGGCCTTCGGCCTCGGACCAATACAGCAAACCTCGGACCTCTAACTGGGCCAATACGAAATTACTTGATTAATAACATCATTATATTATATATTATAAGCCGCATCAAGCGACATTATTGGTTCCGACATTTGCGCTCATGAGCGGAACAGCTTTGACGTCACCAACGCCCGTAGAGAACCATGCTTCAGACACTTGACGTCACTGAAAATTATTTGACTCGATGCGTTAATGGTTTGTATTGTTTGTTTGTTTGGATTGGAGTTTAACGGCCCAGTCAACACTGTTTAGGTCATTTTGGAGCCGGTCAGTTTACCTATCCACACATTTCCTGGACAGGCTTATATGTAAGTGGTTAATCAGTACAGTGCATATTCTTTCACCAGAAACTGGCAACTGCCCTTCTTGAATCAGCGGAAGGTAGAGAGTGATCGTAGAAGAGATTTCATGATCAGTCTCCACGAAAGAATGTTGCCGACCCCGGCAGGTCGTGCTTATCACAACGCGCACCTTACTGTAAACATTGAAGTATGAATGGAATATCTGGGATTGTGGCTGTTGTTATTTCAGTGAGAATGTAAATATACACGTATCTTACACACATGTAGGCGTGTCAACTTAAAGACATTACAAATCAAGATGAAAGTCCATATCTACGAATAGAGAGCAAAATGTTCTGTCACTAACCTCGATATCTCTGGAATGTCGTAAGAGGCATTTATGTTATCTTCCCCAACGCCGACCGCTACCGTTAGAAGTAAGCGCTCTCTCCCTTTCCGTCTTGCCTCCTGGTTGAATTCTTGACGCAATATCTGGAAAAAATCAAACATCTCATTGTGCAACATTGTGCATTTTTCATATCTCCAAAATGGCCACTTTTCTGATATTTTTCTTATTTATACTGCATACACAGGTTGTTGGTCATTGAGGCGGTTCTAACGAGTACCCACGACCGTTGTCTTGGAGCAGAAATAGGATTACCCCCGTATATCCCAGACTTCTCTATATAAAGTGGGGTTTAGAAGGGCCGTCGTAAATGTCGTAATGGACAACTTTGGTGGGTCGATACGCTGGGAAAACGGCTCTAAACGGGGGACTTTCGTTTATTGTTTCGTTTGTCCCTTAAATTCCTGAGCTGTGAACAAAAATGTAGACCTTTGCCAGTCTGATCGGGGTCTACACGCTTTGCCAAAACGGTCCAGATTCTCGAGGTCACCTGTTTACATAACACTCTGACCTGACAGGGATGCGGCCCCCGCCCGCCGGGGCTTGAAGAAATTGATTGGCTGCATGATGCTTCCACGCAGAGCTGAGACCGACCGCTAACGAGTACTGGTAAACCGCTTAGAGGATCTAAACCTGCCCAGCCAAAGGGGTGCGAGTCGGACCGTCCATGCTTATAAACCCTATTGGTTTCATTGGGCGACAGAGCTTGAGATACAATTTCATCTCAATGTCGGGTAAAAGGCCCACAAAATTGGAAGCACGTCTCCAAAATGACCTATATAGTGTTGACGGGGACGTTAAACCTCAAATCAACAACAACAACAACATGATGAAAGCCTATACAGTAATCATGCAATTACGGTAGGTGCCTTTAACACGCACAGGTGATGACTCTCCATGCATAGGGGGCCTCCCGCAAATGTCCCGATCCGAAGGACTGTGCATTTTATGTCATTCATCCCTGCAAATGATGTCAGTGGAGATTGTGTTATCACCGATGCCGGAGTTCGAACCAGGGGCCTTTATAGAACATCACGAAAACACACTTATATACTTTTGACCCTCTTTAACCCCAGTTCTATTTTGTAAAACTGGGGTTTACAGGGTGTAACCTTTTCTTTTCTTTTTTTTCCTGCTCTAAAATATAGATTGTGGGTACTCGGTAGAATTCGAGGCGGTTCTAACAAGTACCCACAATTTATATTTTGAGCCGAAATAAGGTAAATATCACAATTTTTCTTCTTCAAATTTTAGACTTTTGGCAGTAAAATTTACAATGCATTTGTATAGGCAAGTTTTCGTAATGATCAGAGGCAAGTGCGTTCACCACTGAGCTATCCATTTGGGTGATTGACAAGCAATCAATCAAATAAAAGCAGAAAATACCACAGACTGTCATACATAAGCGAAGACAAAAAAAAAAAAGAAAAAAAAAAGAAAAACAAAATACCAATGAATGAAACTATCATGTCTTCTAGACTTCCTACTAAAACTGAATGGTTCTTGCAAGGTCAAATATAGAGGATCTTACACGAGTGGTCATTTCATATGAAATTTAAGGAAACGAGTCTTAGGCGAGTTTCATATATCTCATATGAAATGACCACGAGTGTAAGTTTCTGTTTATCATATTACCACTTTAAATTGGATTTTATCGCCTTTAAATTTGACATTTTTTTCACAAAAAATGCATGGTTTTACATGGCGTCGTCATGACCTTACTTTATCCCGCCAAAGTGGTAATACACCTGTAGCCATACGATTTTTATTTCACTGCTTATCAACAACGTCATATGATAAAGACTGCTAACCGTTGCCCTGCTGAACAAAAATAATTTTGTTGCACCCTTTTCTTACTACTAGACAATCAAAATATTTGATATACGTGTAATGCATTCTTTCAACTTGATTGACAAATGGAGTTATCTGATCTGGATCTACTCTGTTAACAAAGTATTCGACTAGACAAGGGTAACATGTAAACCAGTCTTTAACGAGACAAAAACACATTTCAGCAGGCATGCACATGACGTCATTGCGACGTCACTACAACGTCGGTGCCACGTCGTGACGCTTATGCAACCTCACATCTACGTCGATGCAACGTCATGACGTTGCACCGACGTTGATTTGACGTTGGCCTAGCGATGTGTGTCTGCTGGGATCCTGTCTTTCATATCTCCAGAATGCGGTTACTTTTCTGATGAAATTGTGTGACTGTTTAAACATTTATACTCTAAACATAGGTTGTGGGTGCTCATTACCACATTGAGAAGGTTCTAACGAGTACCCACCACCCAAGTCTCTGAGCAGAAACTAGAACTGTCAGAGGATCTGACTATAATAGCCCCGCTATAGCGCTATCAGATAAGACAAATACAAGAAAAAAATGTTTTCAGCTTTCAGCCTTTAATTAAAGGTGGCAAAAAGGCAATCCAGAGTTATGGTTTATGTGCTCTGCACATCGTCTCATAGTGCTTTACGTTTGTGTGAAGTTTTATGAAAATACCTCAAACGGTTTTTGAGTTATGGAGCGGACGAGGTTGAAATTGCCATCATTCAATGCTCAAAGGGCAATAACTCCAAAAGTAGGCAATCCAGAGTTACGGTTCATGCGCTCTGCACATCGACTCATAGTGCTTTACATTTGTGTGAAATTTCATAAAAATACCTCAAACGGTTTTTGAGTTATCATGAAAAACGGAATTACGGTTGCCATTTTTTAATATTCAAAGGGCAATAACTCCAAAAGTAGGCAACCCAGAGTTATGGTTCATGCACTCTGCAGATCGTCTCATAGTTCTTTACATTTGTATGAAGTTTCATGAAAATATCTCAAACGGTTTTTGAGTTATCATGAATGACGGAATTTCGGAATTACGGAATCACAGAAGGACAAGGCAAATCCAATATAGTCCCCACTTTTTCAAAGCGGGGCTATAATAAGAACAATAATGTATACCCCTGTAAATTCCATATTCCTCTATATAAAGTGTGGTATCGAGGGGAATTCATTGCATGTACTTGGTAAAATTATGTGTACCTGAATAAATTGGGTAAATTCGCTCTTTTTCCCACTGTCGCCTGGCCATTCCCAGTCAATGTCAATCCCATCGAACTTCCTATCCCGCATGTACACTATCGCATTCCTCGCGAATGTCCTCATGGCGCCTTCTGTTTCTACAACTTTGTTAAATTTCGCTGAACCAGCAGTCGCTCCCCCGACCGACAGCAATGTTTTTAAATGTGGATTTTTGTCTTTAAGTTGGTTAACGTCAAAATATCGTCCCACTGGCTTATAAAGAGACCCATTGTCATCATCGGTTTGTGACCTTGAATAAATAAATAAATAAATAAATTAATTAATTAATTAATTAATTAATTAATTAATTAATTAATTAATTAACTAGAAATGTTTTCTGATGAGGCGGTTCTAACGTGTACCCACAATCTATAATTTGAGCAAAAATAAGAAAAATATCAAAATTTTTCATTGAAAAATTTTCTTTTTTTACCAGCGATAAAATTTACTATGTATTTGTATAGGAATATTTTTGGTAATGGTGCCCCTTCCCCCTTCACCATATATACCCATTAAACACCAATGACCTTGAGAACTAGGTTTAGGTAAGGAAAATCTAAGGTGCACACAAGCTTTAATTAGCCATAAACTTACAGTTTTCTGGAGCCTTGACCTAGAAAAGGGTAAACATCCCCAAAATCTAAACCAATCTTTGGTAGAGTACTAAGTACGACCAACATTCATCAATTCTTAAATAAGACAGGATGCAGACAAGCCATTGTTTACTCAGAATTGGCCATTTTCACATTTTCAGGAGCCTGTGACCTTGAAAAATATGGTTAAGGTCATCAAGATTTATTCAAATCTTTGCTTGGTTTTTATATATTTGATATACTGATACAAGGACCCGCGTTTTAACGACATTCGTTATAACGGGGAAACTCGTTATAACGACAATTCCAATGGAATGAATTCTAAGCTCAAGGTTTAGCCTCGATTCCTCGATTTAAAGTGGGGTTTAAGGGGGACATGTTCACGTAATGTTGAGCAAATTTCATTAATTTGTTCATGAGATACGGTGCATGCAGACAAGCCAAAATCGACAGTCTTGGGGCATGTGCCCTTGAAAATAAGGTCAATGTCACCAAAATCTAATCAAAGCTTTGGTAGGTTGCAATGATATACTGTATCAAGTCTGACCAAATTTCAACAATTCGTTCTGACAAGCCCAACATTTTCAGTTATTTGAGGGGCCTGTGCCTTGTAAATATGGTCAATGTCACCCAAATCTAATCACATATTTGGTAAGTTGCAATGATATATTGTTTTATGTTCAAGCAAATGTAACCAAATTGCATTGAGTACAGACCAGCCATTATTGACAGTTTTTCATGTGCAAGGTCACCAATATCTAATCTAATATTTTAGTAGGTTGCAATGATATATTGAACAAAGTTTGACCAAATTTTCATCAATTCGTTCAAGAGATACATCATGTGAACAAGTCCTTGACATGTATACCCCCTTACACCCCACTTTGTAAAGAGAAAACTGGGGTTTACGGGGGAATACATTATTTTTCTTATTTCTACTCCAAGACATAGGTTGTGGGTACTCGTTAGAACCGCCTCAATAAGGCGGTTCTAACGAGTACCCACAACCTATGTTTGCAGTATAAATAAGAAAAGATAGCACGGATTTTCATCCGAAAAGTAGCCATTTTGGAGATGTGAAAAATGCACTATGTCGCACGGGTGTGTTATCGTAATGTGTGCAGACAAGCCAAAATTGACATTTTTTCCTTTTTTTTTTTTGGTGGTGGTGTGTGTGGGGGGGGGAGGGTGGGGGAGGGGAGGGGGGCTGTGCTTTTGAAAAAGGGCAAGGTCGCCAAAATCTATTCAAATCGTTGGTAGGTTGCCGGCCTCGGTAGCTCAGTCGGATGCACAATCAGTACATGTATTCAGTCTGTTTAAACAACATGCTACCGGTCCTCAATTTGCATGAAAGTTCATCTAGGAACATGGTAAAATTACATATAAAATTTGAATGAATGCAAAGCTTGCAGCTGAAATATGGGAATACCAATGTAGAAAACTGAAAGCCCAGCACACATATAGCTATTCACAGTATCAATTAACTTCCCAATTATTAAAGTTACCAGAACGACACTCGAACTGAATATGAGAATACCAGGTTCGTGTCTTTTTATATCAAGTTTATCAGGCAAGGGTTCTAGAACGCTTGTAGAATCGCTAGGCTTGCCGATCTATTTATCAGTTAATCCCCTTGTAAACTCTTTAAATTGTCTGTTATTGATTGTGCTCAGTGCGTCCCAACATCACGGTGCAGAAGTATATTTACTATCAGCTGATCGTTTTTTTTTTTCCTTTTGTTATTTTTTAATGTAATTTTGTCAATTTTTCTAGAAATAATAACAGTTTGGCCAGATTTTTGGCGGATAGTCCGCTTCATTCATACAAGTGCAATGATAAAGCTCACTTGTCCTGTGATAGCATATCTTTATCAGGTCATTGCCTTACAATGCATTATATATAGGGGGTAACTGATAAAATGTATCAACTTCGATTCAGCGCCATATATGTATCTTTCCAGCGGGCACAAACCGTGTGGGCTACGTCGTGTCAACGTCGATGTAACGTCTCGACGTTGCATCGACGTTTATGCGACGTTGTTAAGACGACACTTGCCCGCTGGGTTATATAAAAAATACTTTCTTCACCTTTCGAAGTCCTTCCGCTGATTCAACAAGGGCAGTTGTCAGTTTCTGGCGAAAGAATGTGCACTGTACTGGTTAACCGCTTACGTATAAGCCTACCCAGGGAACGTCTAGATAGGTAAACTGACAGGCTAAAAATGACCTTAAATAGTGTTGACCGGGCCGTTAAACTTCAATACAAACCAAAATCACCTTTCGAGTCTTAGTCTGTCAGTGTTGATATTGGCAAAGGCGTATAAGATATGTGTACAGAGAGTCTCATCGATGTTGTCGACATAAAATCGGGCGTCGTTGTTCTGAAGCTTATTGGACCAGTTTGTGAAATAGCAGAAGTTTTTCAGTCGTGTACCTGAAAAGAAACAACAAAAGTCATTACCGGCCCCGATAGCTCAGTTGGTAGAGTGTCCGCTGCGGGGAACGGGAGGTCACGGGTTCGATTCCGGGCCACGACATACCAAAGTCGTTAGCAATTGTACTAGCTGCTCCTCGCTTGGCACTCAGATTTACGTGGTAGAACTAGGACTGGTGTCAGGATAATGTGACTGGGTGTGGTATCATATGATGAGTCTGGGACATGATACGTCAGTGAGGCAGCACTATAAAAGTGAGCATTGAGCTCCCTGTCGCAACCAGACACCGTCGTGATATGACTGAAAAATAGTTGAAAGCGACGTTAAACCCGAATTCACACTCACACTCACACACACACACACACACACACACACACACACACACACAAAAGCCATCACGATAACAAGTCCGTGAAACAAAGACCCCTCTAAATACGTTCTATAAAAGGGTTATCATTTGGAAGCAAGAAATACGCCGCAGAACTAGAAAATATGAAGTGTACTTTTTTTCTGGGCCAGACTAGCTAGTTTCGACCAATTAGGTCTCATCAGTGACTCTCAAATATTTACAACAGTCCAGAATGGAACCAATGATCCAAAAGGAGAAGAAAATAAAATACACTATGATGTAGGGCAGGGAGACTTTTTACGGCCGCCACACATTCCCAGACACCAGCTGTAGTGACGTTAAATATGTTCTATAAAAGGGTTATCCTTTGGAAGAACTTTATATAGAGAAAGATGGGTTTTACGGGTTTTTTCATTATCTGCCTTATTTTTGCACAAAAACATAGATTGTGGGTACTCGTTAGAACCGCCTTATTGAGGCGGTTCTAACGAGCACAATCATATATGTTGAAAGCAAAAATAAGAAAGATATTGCAATTTCTACATAATATTAGTCATTTTCTGACACCATGTTGGGCGCCATTATTTCACATGGACATGTTTTCCTAATGGGACATACAGGATGACAGCATCGTTTATATCTTTAACTTAAAGTTCCAAACACGAGGTTTTTCAACGTCATTTAAACATTGACACAACGTTTTCAACGACGTTAATGCGTTGATTCAACGCTGAGTGCCCGCATCGTACATATACCAAAGACAAAATACAAATCGTAGAAGCACCCCCGCCCATCGGGGCTTGAAGAAATAGATGGGCTGCACGATACTTCCACACAGAGCTGAAACCGACCCACACACAAGTACTTGTAAACCGAATAGAGGATCTAAGCCTGCCCAGGAAAAGCGGCGAGAGAGTCGGAGCGTCCATGCTATATAAACCCTATTGGTTTCATTGGGTGAAAGGGCTTGAGATGTCATTTCATCTCAATGTCGGGTAACAGCCCAACAAAATTGGAAGCAATGTCTCCAAAATGACCTTTACAGTGTTGACGGGGACGTTAAACCTCAAATCAAACAAACAAACAAATCGTAGAAAGAGGAACAACAGGGGTACATGCTATAGGATATGTTTGATTTAAGTTTAACGCTCCCCTTAAGACTATACAGATTTTTTGGAGACGTTGCTTCCAATTTGTTTGGACTTTGATGAAATAACAGCTTAAGCCCTGCCGCCCGATGAAACCAATAGGGTTTAATGCATGGACGGTGCGACTCGCACAACTCTGCCTGGGCACCCTTTCCAGAACATATTTACCCCTGCACCTCAGTAGCACAGTCGGATGCGCGTCTGATTAGTGATCCGGGACGCGGGTACGATTCCTGCCGGGGTCGGCAACATTCTTTGAGATTGATCATGAAATCTTTTCTACGGTCATACATGTCTCCCTTCCGCTCTTTCAAGAAGGACAGTTGTCTAATGGCCTGTTTTGGGGTTGATTGCTTGACATCGACCCTAAATGACAAAGCACAAAAGCATTTGGTTGTTGATTTTGTTTGTTTGATTTGAAGTTTAAAGTCCCCGTCAACACTGAAAAGGTCATCTGGGAGACGTTGCTTCCAATTTGGTCCGACTTTTACCCGACATTGAGATGAAATGACATCTCAAGCCCTGCCGCCCAATGAAACCAATAGGGTTTATTAGCATAGACGAGCCGACGCGCTCCGCATTGCTTGGGCAGTCTTAGATCCTCTTTGTGGTTTACCAGTACTCGTGTGCGGGTCGGTTTCAGCTCCGAGTCTAAGCACCATGCAGCCCATTTATTTCTTCAAGCCCCGATGGGCGGGGGCTGATTTCGTTGTTGATATCCACAAGACTATCACTGTTTTGCAGGAAATCCAGGATACGGTAGAGAAATAACCGCGCTATTGTTATCCATGTAAAGCCATAGTTCGTTACGATAACACATCCGTGCGACATAGTGCATTTTTCCAATCTCAAAAATGGCTATTTTTCTGATGAAAATCCGTGATATTTTTCATATTTTTAATGCGAACATAGGTTGTGGGTGCTCGTTAGAACCGCCTCATTGAGGCGGTTCTATCGAGTACCCACAACTTATGTCTTTTATCAGAAATAAGAAAAATAATGTTTACCCCGTAATCCCCAATTTTCTTTATCTAAAGTGGGGTTTAGGGTCTGTTCATTTCACGGGCTTGTTCACGTGATATATGCGTAAGAGGGTTATCTATAAAATCTGAACTGGAATCATGTGTTGGGTTTGGCAAACATTGTAGCCCCAGACCAAACGCCGCGAAACGCGGCGTCTGATAAGGGGCTACACTGTTTGCTTACAACACAGGAATTGAAGAGTTAAACGAAACTGTCTAAGACCCCCTTGAGGACCATTTTCCTCAAAACCTACACTAGCCGGGCTCGGTAACTCATTCAGATGCGCGTCCGACTGGTGATCAGGTGGACGCGGGTTCGATACATGCCGGGGTCGGTAACATTCTTTCGTAGAGGTTGACCATGAAATCTTTTCTCCTTCCACTGATTCAAGAAGGGCAGTTGTCAGTTTCTGGCGAAAGACTGTGCACTGTACTGGTTAACCGCTTACCTATAAGCCTGCCCAGGAAAAGTGTGGATAGGTAAACTGAACGGCTCAAAAATGACCCAAGATAGTGTGAACTGGGCCGTTAAACCCCAATACAAACAAACAAAGTCAAGGCCTGCACTTGAGACAATCGATCATTCTTTGATTTTTTTTTTTTTTTTTTTTTTTTTGAAGGAACTAATTTCGTTTGATACAACGATCACACTTGTTGAATAATTATACTTACAGTAAGTTTGCATATGTTTGACAACTGTTGGACATGATCGATTTCACACTCAGACCATCAATTTTGAGGCAAAACAGTGTTTGAAAATCATACTACCGACAATATACCAAAACTTGACTACAATGAAATTCCTCTATTAAGACCGCCTAAAATTGAAATTTTAGACATATTATGTTTCCAGAAAAACATATTTAGAATTTCTTTGTATCCATGCAGTGCCCTCCAGTAAAAGACCACCTTTGAGACTATTCACGAGTGGTTTTAGAGACACTTTTGAACCGCCCCAAAGGTGGTCTTAATACACCTTTGGGACTATTCAAAAGTGGTCTTAAAGAAATGGAAAGCAATTTTTGTTCAAAGGCGTCTTTCCTGTCTGTTGAATCTGAATTTTAAGGTCGGCTGTGTATCAATCGACTCAAAGTTATAAAGAAGCAAAATAGAAGTGAAGGCAATGATCAAGAATCGATACAATTAACCCAGAGCTCCCATCAGAGACACCAAAGGGAATGAAACACAAACAAGAAACAACAGACCCTAATGGAAACAGCAATAGCGGAAAGCGGAAAGCCAAAAGGACAGTTACTTTCCCACAAAATGGTCAATTGGCTGTCCAAAACAAAAGAATATAAGCGACACAAACACCCAGAGACAAACCATAACTAAAATAAACCGCGACAGAAGAACCGCCTTTGATCGATCAGTGAAACGAATTCCACTTGGGGACTTAAATCGATTTTACGTGGCCACAATCCTCGCCCTTATTTCCGTCGCGATTTAGACAAATAATTTGTTCAGTCCGCATGAAGGCCTCCTAACTCATCAGTGCAACATCTCCGTGAACATAAAAAAATAAATAAAAATCAGTCAACCACAGAGGTGAAAAAAACGATGAGGACTCGATAGCAAGAAACCACTGAAATGCTGGAGCAAAAGAAAATCAACAGTTTGTCTCCGAGGCTGAAGTCCATGTGAGTGTCAATGACTTGTTGGAAAACGAAGTAACGGTTATTTATAGAAAATAGCCTTGCTATTTCTATTAGCCTCGATAATTTTATCAATGCGTTAGAACATTACGATAACACGCCCGTGCGACATTGTGGATTTTTTCACATCGCCAAAATGGCTACTTTTCTGATGAAAATCCGTGATATTTTTCTTATTTATAATGCAAACATAGGTTGTGGGTACTCGTTAGAACCGCCTCATTGAGGCGGTTCTAACGAGTACCAACAACCTATGTCTTGGAGCAGAAATAAGAAAACTAATAAACACTCCCGTAAACCCCAGTTTTCTCTATATAAAGTGGGGTTTAGGGGTGGTGGTGTTCATTTCACGGATTTGTTCACGTGATGAAGTTAGCCATAGACTCTTGACTGGAATCATGGGCTTGGCTTGGCAAACAGTATATACCCAAATCAGGGTCTACACTTTTTTGCTTAAAAATGGAATTCAACGGTTAAACGAAACAGTTTCAGTCTCAGTCTAAGCTTAGACTCAGAAAAACGACCCACCAGTATTCTCTCTGCTTTGATTTCATATTGTTTTATCGTTTACATCATGTTAACATGTATATGTAATAACCACCCATCTAAAACCCACTTTACCTAGACAAAATTAGGGTTTACAGCGGTATACAGTGTTTTTCTTTGTTTTTGCTTCGAGTCATAGATTATGGGTACTTGTTAGACCCTCCTCGCTGAGTACCCTCAACCTTTGTTTTGGAGCAGAAATGGGAAACATAATGTACACCCCTGTAAACCAAAAGTTTTCTCAATAGAAAGCGTGGTTTAAGGAGTGGGGCTATCACATGGGCGTGTTAACACTTTAAGGTACATGCAAAACGGTAAGTTTATGATATTCTAAAGAACGTCTCTCTATGGCTTCAAAGAAGATGATTTCAAAATAGAAGCAGAGGCAATGATCAAGACTGTTTATAAATTCAATTCAATCTGGGCGTCTCTATTGCAGCAACAAACAAATTAAACACCACGTAAACAAGCCTGTAAAATGAACACCCCCTTAAACCCCACTTTACTTAGAGAAAACTGGGAATTTACGGGGGTATACATTGTTTTCCTTATTTCTGCTCCAAGACATAGGTTGTGGGTATTCGTTAGAACCGCCTCAATGAGGCGCTTCTAACGAACATCCAAAACCTATATTTGCAGTAAAAATTAGCAAAATATCACGGATTTTCACCGGGATGTTATATGGTCATTTGGAGATGCGAAAAAATGCACTGTTATTATAATGCATGGGTTCATTAAGTGAAATGCAATCTGAAGCCACAAAACTCATTATTGAGAAATTTATAATAATAATAATAATAATAATAATGACTTCATTCATAGAGGATACTCAGTTGGGCGCGCCAAACTTCCCTGAGGTCCACTTTCTCACACATTTACATTATTTACAGAACTATGACGGCAATACAATGCATGCACATTTACGATTACATGTACAGACATAAAATCATAGCTAAAATTATTGCTACAAATAGTCATGTTAATATTGTGCAGCATAAATGCCACACTGGTGTCATGATAATATCAGGATTTTAAATATATGTTGACTGACGCTTTATCGTTGAATTAAGGGATTGTTTGTTGATTTGAATGAATGAATGAATGAAAGTACTCACCAGATTGACTTGTACCGCACAAAAAGCTGGCCAGAGTCAAGAGAAGTATCCAAAATAGAGTCATTTTCACAACTGACACGGGTTCAAACTATCTGTTAAAACAAGCTGTATTCTTTCATGTAACCATGTAAATCACTTCCCCTATGCACTCCTGTAATTTGTCACTCTGTCTTTACTCGTCTTAATTAGTATTCAAACACTTTCTGTAATGCACTAAAAATTAACCATCAAGAGAAATAACAATAAATAATGATGATAATAATAATAAAAACATCTGTAGAAAGCATTCAATTCTGCGAAAGGAGGCAATGCATTGCCAATGCATTGCCTCCTTTTGCAGAATTGAACGCTTTCCATACCTATATTAATGCAATCAGTCTCTCATTTTTTTCAATCTAAAATGTATTTTATAAGTGTTTTATGGTAGCCAATACATCAAACTATATGTGATACTTTAACAAATTTTGCAGCAAAATGACATTATAATAACAGTATGATGAATTAGAATAGATGTGTATGTATTTGTAACCCCACACACTCACTATGAATAATGCAGATTTTTATGGGATGTTCCCTAGATCAGTCCGCCCCGATATTAAAGCGGCAGTTTCGACATCACCAAAACACCTAAAATAATTTTGACCACCTTGAATCCCACTTTTATGTAGTAAAACTGGCGTTTTTTGCAGGGATAAACCTTAATTTTCTTATTTCTGCTCTTAAATATAGATTGTGAGCACTTGTGAAAACCGCCTCACCGAGGCGGTTCTATCGAGTACCCATCACCTATATTTTGAGCAGAAATAAGAAAAAATACCCCATTTTTTTATCCTAAAAAGTGTTTTTTTTTTTTTTTTTCGGCGGTAAAGTTTTCAATGCATTTTTTAGGCGTGTTGTCTTAATGGAGATAATAAGAGAAGAGTAAGCTAAACGGTGTCTCTGATCATGTGTACACTGTAAAGTCGAGCTCTCGCTCGTCGGGGCCTAGAGAAATAGAGAGGGCTGCATGATGCCTCCTCGCAGAGATAGAACCGACCGCGCATGAGTACTGGTAAACCGCTTGGAGTAAGCACGTCGGTCCAAAACTAGAGCTGTCAGAGGATCTGACTATAGCCTCGCTTCAGCGCTGTCAGAGAAGAAAGTTATTTAAGCTGCAGAGAAAACAGTTATGAACAAGAAATAACTGTTGAAAATTTTACATTATCTGGAAAAACTCTAAGAGTTGTGAGCCCTTGTCCCTCATTTCAATGAGCATGATACATTACCAGAATGTCCATGTTTATACTAAATTTCATCTTCCATTTTTCAATGTTCAAAGGGTAATAACTCCTAAAGTAGGCAAATCAGAGTCAGGGTTCCTGCGCTCTGCACATTGTCTCATGGTGCTTTACACTTGTGTGAAGTGTCATGAAAATATCTCAAATGGTTTGTGAGTTATGGAGCCGACACAGTCAAAATTGCCTTTTTAAATGTTCAAAGGGCAATAACTCCTAAAGTAGGCAAACCAGAGTTATGGTTCCTGCACTCTGCACATCATCTCAAGGTGCTTTTCATTTATTTGAAGTTTCATGAAAATATCAGAAACGGTTATGGAGCGGACATAGTTAAAATTGCCATTTTTTAATATTCAAAAGCCTATAACTGAAAAAGTAGACAATCCAGAGTTTGGGTTCCTGCGCTCTGCACACGTAATATGGTGCTTTACATTTGTGTGAAGTTTCATAAAATTATCTCAAACGGTTTTTGAGTTATCGAGCAAAGACGGCTAAAATTGATATTTTTCAATATTCAAAGGGAAATAACTAAAAAATTAGGCAATCCAGAGTTATGGTTCCTGAACTCTGCACACCATCTCATGGTGTTTAATGTTTGTGTGAAGTTTCATGAAAATATGTGAATGGGTTTTAAAGTTATGGAGCGGACACGAAAATTGTTAACAGACACAGACAGACACACAGACAGACACACAGAAAATACGAAAACCAGAGTTATGGTTCTTGCGCTCTGCACATTGTCTCATAGTGCTTAACATTTGTGTGAAGTTTCATGAAATTATCTCAAACGGTTTTCGAGTTATGAAGCGGACACTGTTAAAATTGCCATTTTTCAATGTTCAAAGGGCAATAACTCCAAAAATAAGCAATGCAGAGTTATGGTTCCTGCGCTCTGCACATCGTCTTATAGTGCTTAACATTTGTGTGAAGTTTCCTAAAAATATCTCAAACGGTTTTCGAGTTATGAAGCGGACACAATTAAAATTGCCATTTTTCAATGTTCAAAGGGCAATAACTCCAAAAGTAGGCAATCCACAGTTATAATTCCTTCGCTCTGCACATTGTCTTATGGTGTTTAACATTTGTGTGAAGTTTCATGAAAATATGTTAAGCAGATACAAAGTTATGGAGCCAACACAAATTAACGGAATCACGGAATTACGGAATTACGGAATTACGGAAAATGTTCAAAGGGCAATAACTCCAAAAGTAGGCAATCCACAGTTATAATTCCTTCACTCTGCACATTGTCTTATGGTGTTTAACATTTGTGTGAAGTTTCATGAAAATATGTTAAGCAGATACAAAGTTATGGAGCCAACACAAATTAACGGAATCACGGAATGACAGAAGGACATGGCAAATCCAATATAGCCCCACTTTTTCAAAGCGGGGCTATAATTATAGAGGAAAGTTTGCCGATACAATTACGAAAACATGTCTATACAAACGCATTTAAATTTTGCCTCCGAAAAAATACCCGAAAAGTTTAAGATGAAAAATTGTGATATTTTTTATTATTTCTGCTCAAAATATAGATTATGGGCACACGTTATAACCGCCTCTATATTTAAGAGCAGAAATAAAAAAAATAAAATAAAATTTACTTCTGTAAACCCCAGTGGGTTCAAGGGGATCAAAATTATAGACGCATTTTTCGTGAGGTGACCTTAGCTGTTCTTGTACGCAGGCTTCAAATGAGACACATGTTCGCTTGTTGCGGTCAAAGTTGATATGCACCCACGTCAAGTGCAATAAGTAATTTATTTCATGGCACAAGAAATAATATTATTCAAATTAAATCAGTGGTTGATTTTTTTGTGAAACGAATATTGTAACGTTTCACAGACTCGGATAATAAATGTTTTAAGAGAAGAAATAATAATAATAATAATAATAATAATAATAATAATAATAATAATAATTATAATAATAATTAAACAAAAATAAAAATAAATAAATAATATGTACCTGGCTTTGTACTTGTAGGTTGTGTTTGGTGTTAATTTCATAGACTTTTATAGTGATAGACAGGTCAAAGGTCACAAAAGTCACGTGACATTAAGATACACGCCTTTCTCAGATTAAAGTTCCTGCCAAGCCACTGAAATGACCTTTTCTAGATAAAGCTTTATGTTTTATTGACAGATTCTATCCGTCATTCCTACTTGGCACAGACTTTTTTCAAGTCACTTCCGGCTTACACTACGTGTCCGCACAGAATGTTGTCCGGCTTATTTTCTGTTTTCGTGCAGTTTCATTTAAGACGGGAGTTAAAGCCGATCAAACGAGTGCGCACAATATTGTACATGTATATCCAACTCTTTCCACATACTATGACTTGCATACAGACGCGATGACAATGTACATTACGAGAACACGCCTATACAAATACATTGTAAATTTTACCACCGAAAAAAGAAAATTTTCAGATGAAAAAGTTCGATATTTTTCTTATTTCTGCTCTTAACATAGATTGTGGATACTCGTTAGAACCGACTCAACGAGGCGGTTCTAACGAGTACCCACATTTTATGTCTTTGAGCAGTAATAATAAAAAAATAATGTATACCCCTGTAAACCTCAGTTTTACTATATAATAGTGGGGTTCGAGGGGGTCAAAATCATATAGGCGTGTTTTCGTGATGTTTATTGAACACCAAAGCCCAGAAAAGTAAAATAAACAACTTGAAATATTGTGTAAAATCCTGCTCAAACAAGTTTAGTTAGAGGTTTTGCATTATAGGTGTTATCGGGTTGTATTCCTGCATATTTATATTGAATTTAGAACAAACCAGGAAGCCGAAACGATCCGGACCAAGAAAAACAAAACTCTTCCGTTGCGACAGCGAATACTCAGACCAGCCTGGTGTACCACTCAGTTTGATCAGAAACTTGGCAGGCAGTTCGCAGAGTCCTCCATAGTCACTGTTCCTACCACACTGGCGAGGATGCACAACATCACGCAAACACGCCTTTACAAGTTTAGCCACCTTAAACCCCATTTTATTTTGTAAAACTGATAAGGCCTAATTGGCCAAAACTAGCTAGTCTGGCACAGAAAACACGTACACTCCATATTTTTCACGTCTGTGGTGTATCCCTTGCTTCCAAAGGATAACCCTTTTGTAGAACATATTAACCTTCACTACAGCTGGTGTGTGGGAATGTGTGGCGGCGGTCAAACGTCTCCCTGCCCTATATCATAGTGTAGATTATATTTTCTTGTCCTTTGGGATCATTGATTCCATTGTGGAATTTTGAAAATATCTGAGGGTCACTGATGAGGCCTAATTGGCCGAAACTAGCTAGTCTGGCCCAGAAAACATGTACACTCCATATTTGTCACGCCCGTGGTGTATTCCTTGCTTCCAAAGGATAACCCTTTTATAGAACATATTTACAGGGGTAAATACTATTTTTCCTATTTCTGCTCCAAAACGTACTTGTAGATTGGAGGTACTCGCTAGAACCGCCTCGTCGAGGCGGTTCTAACGAGTACCCACAATCTATGTTTTAAGCAGAAATATATAAAAAATATCAAGACTTTTATATGAAAATTTTCACTTCTTTTGTGGTGGGGTACGGTAAAAGTTTATCAATATATTTTGAATAGGCGTGTTTTCCTAATTAGCTGGTATTTGTCTTTGCTTGTCGCAAATGTCCTTTTGCTTTTTTTTCCTTTGTCCAGGCCCAGCTCAAATATCATTGACTACTGAAATATTGTAATTTACAATTGAAAATTACTGAATCATTTCATTGCATATATATTTGATTATATCAATAGATCTCTTGTCTAAATAGTGTATGCACTGCATGATAATTGTGAATATTCGCTTCCGCGATACGAGATTGCCGTGTCACTTGTGCAATGATCAGCCTTGTGACTTTGTGTTGTGGAAAAGTGTGTGTTTCCAAGGCTAAATAGGGTCCCTCGCCCATCGGGGCTTGAAGAAATAGATAGGCCGCATGATGCTTACACGCAGAGCTGAGAGAGTGAGTGTTTTGGGTTTTACGTCCCACCAACAGCTAAGGTCATACGGACACGGGACCTCGGTTTAAAGACTCATCTGAAAGTGTGGAGAAGTCTGGGATCGATCCGGCAATTCCTGGTTTACAAGGCGAGTAGCATAACCGCTACACCACGGATACTACCCCACACAGAGCTGAATCGGAATGCACACGAGTTCTGGTAAGCCCCATAGGGGATCTAAGCCTGTCCAGGCAAAGCGGTGCGAGTCGGACTCTCCATGCTTAAAAACCCTATTGGTTTCATTGGGCGCCAGGGCTTGAGATGTAATTTCATCTCAATGTCGGGTTAAAGTCCCACAAAATTGGAAGCGACGTCTCCAAAATGACATCAATTGTGTTCACGGGAACGTTAAACCCCAATTCAAACATACAAATCTAAAGCACAGCTTGTGACTTCACTTCTGCAGCAACATTTCATTTTTAACGTCCGGAAAGAGAGGGCCTGATACAAAAATGAAGTTATCATAGTTTAAGAATCGAAAACGCTGTTTGGTTGGAATGTAATGACTTCGTTAAGAATAAGCTTCTTCTAGAATAAAAGTATGAGCTACTGTCGCTTCTCCTTTTCCTGAGAGACTCCCATCTTAATTTTCCTAGTATTCCAGTCATGCTCCCAGTTTCAAAGCATTAATTGCTTGTTAAAATTTAGCAGCTCTATTCTGAACATTTTCATTGTCTTCATAAGGACCACATCACTGGGGTCCCAGATACAACTACCATATTCCAAGATTGGACGAATAAGTCCTTTATATGCTGCCTCTGTTACATGTCATTACGAAACACGCCCATACAAATAATCGTAAATTTTACCGCCAAAACAACGAAGGTTTCAAGGTGAAAATTGTGATATTTTTCTTATTTACGCTCAAAATATAGATCGTGTATACACGTTAGAACCGCCTAATCGAGGCGGTTCTAACGAGTACCCACAATCTATGTTTTAGAGCAGAAATAAGCAAAAATGGGAAAAAAAGAAGGTTTACCCCTGTAATCCCCAGTTTTACTTTATAAAGTGGGGTTCAAGGGGTCAGAATTAGATATTGCTTTCGTAGTACATGAACTGAGAACACTGATTAATATTTCGGCTCAGAAAACCAAGTGTTGTACATGTATTTGCCTTAGTACACGATATATATTTTGGTCATTTTGGAGACGTTGCTTCCAATTTTGTGGGACTTTTATCCGACATTGAGATGAAATGACATCTCAAGCCCAGCCACCCAAAGAAACCAAAAGGGGTTTATACACATAAGATCCGACTCGCACCACTATGTCTGGGCGGGCTCAGACCTTCTAAGCGGTTTACCAGAAAATTATGTGTGCGGTCGGTTTCCGTGCAGCCCAATTAATTTCTCTAAGCCCCGATGGAAGTAGGCATCTAACTGGGTGCTTGACTTATATGATTTCTTAATTCTGCTCCAAACATATTTTACCCATTACGAAAACACGCCTATACAAATACATTGTAACCTTTATCGCCGAAAAAATGAAAATTTTAGGATGAAAAATTGTGAGATTTTTTTCTTATTTCTGCTCAAAATATAGATTGCTGGTGCACGTTAGAGCCGCCTTATCGAGGCGCTTCTAACGAGTACCCACAATCTATATTTTAGAGCAGATATAAAAAACATAAAGTTTACCCATGCAAACCCCAGTTTTACTGTAAAAATGTGGGGTTCAAGGGGGTCAAAATAATATAGGTGTGTTTTCGTGATGAATCAGTTTAACCCATTGCATGTTGGAAACCCCTAAAGGAATACCTTGGCAAAGAGTGCAGCCCCAGATCGATCAGGGCCTGTATTATTTGCTAACAGAATTTTCTGTCAAAATACATGTAGAATAAAAATGAATAAGTAGGTCTGATAGCCCTTATATGACAAATGAACTTGCCTAACATATAGCAATGGAAGAGTCCACTACAATACAATGGACTAAAAGTCATGTGGGTTTTTTGTGCGGAAATACAAAAACGGCACACCCTAGCAAAGACCACGTTTTCTCTAAACAGAGAGCGGTTTACTCGGATAACGTAAGATGAGGTTTGTTTAAAGTCGACAAGTTATAAAGCTCTTATGAGCATTGAACTGAGTGCTATAACAATAGTAAAGGGTACAAAAATGAAACCGGTGGGATTTATATGCATCGCGGGCCCGACTCGCTTCACTTTTAATGGGTAGGCTTAGAACGTAAAAGCGATTAATTAGTACTCGCGTGCACCGACAACTCTTCGTAGAAGCACCATGCAGCCCAATCTACTTCTTCAAGCCACATTGGGCGAGGGCCTACGGCTGTTGTATTACAGAATTTGTTACAATTACAAAGACAATTAAAATAAATAAATAAATAAAATAAATCAATAAAACTAAATAAATAAATAAATAAAATACTAAATAAAGAAAATAAATAATGTTATTTGACCCTTTGCATCACGTGAACAAGTCCGTGTAATGAACACCCCATGAACCCCACTTTGTTTAGATAATACTGAGGTTTACAGGGGTATACAATACTTTTCTTGTTTCTGCTCCAAGACATAGATGTGTTACTCGTTAAAACGACCTCAATGAATCGGTTATAATGAGCACCCAAGCCTATGTTTGCAGTATAAATAAGACAAGATATCATGTATTTTCATCAGAGAAGGATGTAAAAGAATGCACTAAGTCGCACGGATGTGTTATCGCCATGGAAAAATAAGCCGACCTCAGTAGCTCAGTCAAATGCGAGTCTGACGGAAGCGGGTTCGATACCTAGCGAGGTCAGTAACATTCCTTCGTGGGGATTGGTCATGAAATCTTTTCTACGGTAATTCTCACCCTTTCGCTGATTCAAGAAGGACAGTTGTCAGTTTCTGACGAAAGAATATGCACTTTACTGGTTAACCGTTTACGTATAAGTCTGCCAAGCAAAACCGTGGATAAATAACTTGACCGGCTCAAAAATGGCCTAAATAGTGTTGAATGGGCCGTTAAAACTCCAGTACAGAGGACCCTCGTT
The DNA here is from genome assembly GCA_963580285.1 of Lucinisca nassula. NCBI lineage: Eukaryota > Metazoa > Mollusca > Bivalvia > Lucinida > Lucinidae > Lucinisca > Lucinisca nassula. The sequence goes on from CAUZLF010000017.1 coordinate 41,961, forward strand.
ATAACGACAGTATTTGTTTCCTATTAGTGTGCCGTTATAAAGAATTTACCGTTATAAAGAATTCCAGGTAGGTGTATGGTAGGTAATAAAATGCCTTTTCCCCATTATTACCCCAAGAAACAAATAATAGAAACATTTGTTAGAATCGCCTTGGTGAGGCGATTCTAACGAACATCAATAACAGTTGTTTCTCTGAGTATTAGATTACAAGACTCTTTCATGACTATGGACTCGATTCTGAGGGAAGCCCAGGCCGCTAGGAACCCAGGCTAAGCCTTTAGCTACATGTAAGTAGTCATTCGATTCAAATTGCCGTTATAACACGTTTTGCGGTTGCAACGAATGTCGGTGAGTGAGTGAGTGTTTGAGTTTTACGTCCCATCAACAGCTAAGGTCATACTGAGACGGAACCTCGGTTTAAAGACTCATCCGAAAGTCTGGAGAAGCCCGGAAACGAATGTCGGTATAAACGGGTTAATTATACAAACAAACAAATGGAAAAATGAACAATCGAACATCAATGGCTCGACCGAATTTGTTCGAGCATCACGAAAACAAGCCTTTATAATTTTGACCCATCAAACCCCACTTTTGTATAGCAAAACTAGGATCTATAAGGGTATTTTTCTTATTTCTGCTCAAAAACATAGACTGTTGGTACTCGTTAGAACCGCCTCATCCCTAACGAGTATCCACAGGCTATGTTTTGAGCAAAAATTTGAAAAATATCGGAATTTTTATCGGAATGTTTTCCTTTTTTTAAGTAAAATTCTCAATATATATGAATAGGCGTGTTTTCGTAATGGTTAGGGTTTGTTTGTTTGTTTGTTTTGAGGTTTAACTTCCCCGTCAACACTGTAAAGGTCATTTTGGTGACGTTGCTTCCAATTTTGTAGGACTTTTACCCGACATTGGGATGAACAGACATCTCAAGCCCTGTCGCCCAATGAAGCCAATAGGGTTTATAAGCATGGCATAAAGTGACATCCCCAGTCCTACTGAAAAAAAAAAGAAACAGCTAAAGTTTAAGAAGGTGCCCGATCCACTTTAAAATCCTAAAGCTATTGACCAGTACGCTAGTCTGGCCGTGGGATTCATATGATTCAAAATTATTAGAGAAAAGGACTGTCTCTTAAAATGTTGTAAGGCGTAAATATTTGACTATTACGCACAAAATATCGATGTCGCTAGGTGAAACCATTAGTGTAAATCTAAAACAATGAACGTAGAAGGATGTGGATAAACATATTTGTGTTGTGATACAGTAAAACCTGTACAAAATCTAAATAGGAAGTCATCACTACGCTTTTTTCATTATATGTACAGTAAAATTTCTATATTAAGACCACCTTTGGAACTGTTCAAAAGTGGTCTTTAAGACCACTTTTGAACAGTCCCAAAGTTGGTTTCTGACCAGAGGACACTGTATGCAGAAAATATAAGGAAGGAATAACTGCAACCTACTAAATGAGCTTTTTAAAGGAAAATTAGTGTTAATTTTAGGTGGTCTTTTCACTGGTAGATTGCACATCCTTGTGGCATAGTGCGTTCCTTTATATCTTAGGAAGTGTTATTATATCCGCTTCTAAGAAGAAGAAGAATATAAAAAAGAGAGGTGTATTAGTTTCGAAATGGACGTCCGCCCGTCCTTCCTTCAGTCTGTCAACCTTTTGAATGCAACACATTTTTCATTTCTTGGTCATTCGTGGCCAAACTTGGTGCATATAGTGCTTAGGGACTGCAGATATACTCGAGAAATTTTCTGACCCCGCTTGGGTCATGGGGTGAGGTCAAAGGTCACATTGTCAAGTAAATGCTTGTGAATGGAACTACTTTCCTATGGGTGACCAAACTTGGTACATATATTGCTTAGGGACTGCAGATGTGTATGAACATGGAGTTCAGGATAATCTCTGTTGGAACTACACTGTTTGCACAAAACCGGCCGCAGTCAAACGTGGGTGGGATATTGTTTGCAACTGAGCTAGGGGTTGTGCGACAGCTACGGGTCGTACAATGTTTGTCGGCTTAAAAGATATATAATCAGTTCGTGAAAACTTTGCCTCTGCGTAGCTATTTATCCTCCTTGGTTACCTCTTGTTAATATTTATCTTCATTGCGAAAATTATCAAAATAATTCCTAATGGTTTACACGGAATGCATCCGTAATCAGTTTGTGAAAATTTCGTCTCGGTGAGGCTGTTTATCATGTTATATGGCATTAAACAATGCTAGAGCATGTCAATATATATCTGCACGTCAAATGTTATCTAAATATAACTTGTGGTTTAAAAGACGTATGTCTGTAATCAGTTTGTAAAAACTTTGCCTCGGCGAGGCTATTTATAACGAAAAAAATCTGGATTAGGGAATATCACTGGTTAGGTCGTGTCAACAATATACATCTGCATGCCAAAAATTATCAAAATATTCCTACCAGTTTGAAAGGTGTACGCCCATGTCAATAAGTGGAAATTTTGACTTGGCGAGGCTATTTATCTATCAAGCTATCTGGCATTAGACAATATCATTGTTTAGAACTTGTCAATATACATATGTACGCCAAAAATTATCAAAAGCGCCCTTGCGATTTTAAAGTTTATGTCTGCAGTCAGTTTGTGAAAACATTGCCACGGCGAAGCTATTTATGAAAAAATCTGAATTCAGACAAAGTCATTGGTTAGGTCTCGTCCATGTACAACTGCATGTCAATACTAATCAGTTACCCCCAATGTATAGTGCATTGTAACACGTTGATCTGATAAAGATATGCTATCTCAGGGCAAGTGAGCTTTTTCACGTAAACGTGACATTGCACTTATTGAATGAACCGGATAAATGGCCAAATGTTATTATTACTAGAAAAATCGAAAAAAAAAAAAATACATTGAAAATTATCAAAAGAAAAATAAAGGTCAAATGATAGTAAATATAGCGGTCGATTATATTCCGCACCGAAATAGTGGGACGCACTGAGGAAAATCGGTAAGTGATCGAAAATTGCCAATTTAAATGGTTTACAAGGGGATAAACTGATAAATAGAATACCAGATTCGTGTCATTTGATATCAAGTTTATCAGGCTCGGCTTCGAGAACGCATGTAGAATCGCTCGGCAAGCCGCTCGGCAAGCCTCGCGATTCTACAGTTCTCGAAGCCTTGCCTAATAAACTTGATATCAAAAGACACGAACATGGTATTCTTTATTTATCAAACTATTACTACCGATTACTGTTAGTTAATGATAATTTTGCCCTGGCGAGACAATTTATGAAGAAATTAGGCATCAGACAATCTAATTGTTATTCTAACACAGCGCGCATATATAGGCAATGGAAAACAACTGTGTTTTATTCTACAACAAAATACGGCAAGGAAGAGCGTGACGAATGACGTCATTAAAAACTGCAAATTTATGACGTCACTAGTGGATTTCCTTGACGTTAGACGGTGTAACGTAATATTCTTGCATCGAAAACGTTAGAAAAGGATATAAATGCGTGTGTTTCATTCGATAATGTTAGCGGGATTTCTTCTAACAATGGCGAAAAGTTGTGAGATTTTGAAGGAAGCAACAACATCATTGCCGATTTTCAGCGTGCTAGAATCGAAATAGATCAGCTCTAGAGTAATAAATCACAGTTTGTCGGTCAGTTGTAAGTAGACAAATCAAGCGCTACGTGCTCGTGATTTGTCTACTTTACAACTGACCTCCAAACTGTGATTTATTACTCAACAAATCACACTTAGAGCTGATCTATTGCTTAATCAACGTATCTACAAGCCAAAAATTATCAAAATATTCCATGCAATTTCAAATGGTGACTCCAAGAAAACATGCCTATAAAAAAAATTATGATCCCCTTGAATCCCATTTTTATATAGTAAAACTGGGGTTCAACGGGGTAAACCTTATTTTGTCTTATTTCTGCTCTAAAATATAGATTGTGGGTACACGTTAGAACCGCCTGGATGAGGCGGTTCGATGAGGCGGTTCTAAGGTGTACCCACAATTTATATTTTGAGCTGAAATAAGAAAAAAAATATCACAATTTGTCACTGAAAATTGACGTTTTTTGGCAGTGAAATTTATACATTGTATTTGAATAGGCGTGTTTTCTTAATGTATAGACGGATGCTGATGTGTAGATAACCTGATTAACTTTTGAATTATTCTGAAAAATACCTCATGAGTTATGACCCTTTGTAATTTCGGGCTTTTTTTGTTGCATGCTTTTTGATGCATAACTTTACCCCGGAATGCTAGGATTTTCAAATTCCTCATGCAAAAATAGCTTATACATATTTTTTCTCATCAGGATAGTGCCCTGTCCTGGGTAATTACCCGTTGGAAAAAATAATAATTCTTGTCAGCAAAATATCTAAAAAACTGTTGCAGCTACATGTAGATCCTTGACAGTTGGGCCCCGTCAAGCGATTTTGGTACTTATCGCCTATGCGAGCAGCGAAGGTTCAGGCGAGCCTGCGCACCCGCGCGGTCTTGCCAGAACCTTCGCTGCTCGCTCATACAAGCAGTGAATCAAGAGGAACCTTCAGACAGAAAGCCATATCCCTGGCCCCTCTGAATGGCTGGGCATGCGCAGTTAAAATTTGTCATGACGGAATGCTCGAAAACACAAATTCGCTTGGCGGAGCTCAGTTAATGAATGGATTGGTAGTGATGAGTAGATGGTGAATAACTGCCGAAAAATATTCTATGGGTTTTTTGTCCTTTGTAAATTAGGGAATCTGTACATTGCATGCTTTGTGATGCAAAACATAACTTTAAAACAACGTATGCAAAGGATTTGAAATTCCAAATATCGATTGCTCATGAAAAAAAAGGTAACACGTATTTTAAACTCACCAGGATCATGACCCTTTTCTGAGTTGTTGCGCTTTGAAAAAAAAAAAAAAAAGCAAAAAAAAAAAAAAAAAAAAAAAAAAAGGGTGAAATCTAGTCAGCATCATCTTAAACTTTTAAAGCTGGAGCCTTGAAAGTTGATGGGTGGATTGCTAGTGATGAAAAGATGAGAATAAATTTAGTCCACTACTACATGAATTATGGCCCTTTGAAAATTTCAGCATTTATCCGTAGCTTGCTTTTGGTGCATAGCATAACTTGAGAACCGAAAACACGTATTTTTTCCACCAGGATTAAGCCCCTTTCTGAGTTATTGCCCATCGAAAAAAAAAATGATGAAACTTTTTCTGACATGACCTGATTAATAATTTCTAAAACATGAGGATCTTGATCGTCCTATATCGCTCACTGAGCAAACAGACTTAAAGTTGCTCACAACTACAACCTCCACTACAGATTACCTCCTATAAGATGCCGTCAGTGATACATCATACCACATTTGATTCGTTCACGAGTTAGGGTGCAAACAAGCCAAACTAACAGTTTTGGAGGTGGGGGATTTCTGTGCCCTTGGAAATAAGGTCAAAGTCACCAAAATCTAATTAAACCTTTGGGCAGTTGCAAAGATATATTGTACCAAGTTTGACTAAATTTCATCGATTCGTTTATAAGGTACACATAAGCCAAAATTGACAGAGTTTAGGGATAGATGCCCTTGAAAATTAGGTCAAGGACACCAAAATCTAAATCTTTTGTAGGTTGCAATGACATATTGTACCAAATTTGACCAAAATTAATCTATTCATTCATAAGATGGGATGCAGAAAAGCCTAAATTGACAGTTTCTTGGGCATGTGCCCTTGACAATAAGGTCAAGGTCACCAAAATCTAAACAAATCATGGTATGTTCCATTGGTATATTGTACGTAGTTTGACAAAATTTCATCCAATAGAAATGTGCGCAAAAAAAGTCTCAAGCATGTCCACTCGTTACATCACGTGAACAAGTCCGTGAAATGAAGACCCCCCCCCCCTAAACCCCACTTTATATAGAGAAAACCGGGGTTTACTGGGTATACTTTATTTTTCTTGTTTCTGCTCCAACATTCTCGTTAGAACCGCCTCAGTGAAGCGGTTCTACTGAGGAGGTTCTAACGAGCACCCTCAACCTATGTTTTGAGCATTTATATAAAAAAATATCAAGCATTTTCACCAGAAAAGGAGTCATTTTGGAGATGTGAAAAATGCACAATGTCACATGGGTTAGTTATCGTAATGAGATGAAATACTCCGCCCACTAATTCTCAACTGTAGCTCAGGTTTAAAGTCAGAAAAGGTAAATCCGTGATCTTTCACTGGTAAAAGATGTTGGTCTAGAAGTGCCTTATCACACAAGTTTTTAAGGGTGAACCCAAACATGGGTAAGAAAACGGGTTCAAAAATCAATTAAAAGACTGAAACGATGGTTAAAATTTTGAAGGTCATTAAACAAAAATTATCAGCTTAAAATTAAAGCTTCGGAGGAAACGTGTATTTTGGAACATACCTAACAACTTTGTACATAAAATCCGATTTTCAATGTTTTCGGCATCCAGCAAATATCTCTTAATAGACGAACATACAGGTAGCTCCTTTTCGCCCCCGCCCATCGGGGCTTGGAGAAATAGATTGGACTGCACGGTGCTTCGAATTAGAGTTGAAACTGACCAGACAGACACAAGTACTAGTAAACCACTAAGAAGGACTAAGCATGCGAAGGCAAAGTGTTGTGAGTCGGATCGTCCAATGCATATAAACCTTTTGATTTCAATGGGCGGCAGGACTTGAGATGTTATTTCATCTCAATTTCGGCTAAAAAGCCAACAAAATTGGAAGCAAAGTCTCCAAAAATGACCTAAATAGTATTGACGGGGACGTTAAACCTCAATTCAAACAAACAAACAGGTAGCTCTTCAGGGTGCGTGCCCGTTTGATGATGTGGTGTTTGCGGGTTCGATCACCGCCTTCTTTCGAGGAGATTGATCATAAAATATTTTCTTTGGGCGTTTTCTCCCTTCCGCTGAAGCAAGAACGTGCGTACGTATAAGCCTAACCAGGAAAGGTCGAATGCTTAGGTGTGTTCACAGGACCGCTAAACTCGAAAACAAACAAAGGGGGGGGGGGGAATAAACATGAGTTGTCAGAAAACAGCACAGCTCGCCAATAGGTGCCTAATTCGTATGGGACCAAATTATCAAAAAATGAAATTTCAAATATGCAGGTTTTGCTCAAAAATGATATTTCCTCCAATTTGCAAAAGAACCAGAGACATTACGAAAACTCGCCTACTCAAATATAATGAAAATTTTACCACCAAACTAGCAATTGATGAGAAGGAAAAAATCCAATATTTTTCATATTTATGCTCAAAAGATAGATTGTGGATACTCGTTAGAACCGCCTCGCTGATGAGGCGGTTCTAACGAGTACCGACACTCTATGTTCTTGAGCAGAAATTCGAAAAATAATGTATTACTCTGTAAACCCCAGTTTTACTATATAAAGTTGGGTTTAAGGGGGTGAGGGGGGGGGGGGGGGGTCAAAATTATACAGGCACGTTTTGGTGATGAGATTGCAGCAATTTAAAGAGATTCAGAAAGTAACCATAAGAACCACTGAACAAGAAATCTCGTTTAAGTCTTTTTTCTTTTTCTTTTTTTTTAATAAAAAAATCAATTAAATTTTGCAGTATTTGCTCCATAAAGCCATTTCCTTATGCAATGTGTACAAGAGTTAAAGAAGTGCAACATTTGAAAGAGAACCAAAAATTATCACTTAAGAACAAGAAATGATTTTTAAGTCTTTACATTAAAAAATAAACAAGAGTTGTCAGAAGACAACATAGCTCGCCTTTGGGGGCCTTAGATGGATGAGGGCATGTTATCAATTGTTTTTCTTCCGTACAACAGCCCAACAGACTGCAGCAAATGAAAGAGAACCAAAAAGTACCCCTAATAATCCTGTTTTAAAGCCTTTCCACTGTAAAAAAATGAAAAAGAAATCTATATTTGATAAAAAAAATTCTACAAACTTCCAAGTAATAATAAGGCATCACAGGCGATACAAATCCCCTCGCGCAAGACGAATTAAAAAAGCCTAGCTCAGCATTTGTGTAAAATTACATTTATTTTTTATATCCATCAATAAATGTAGGTACTTAAGAGTGATGACAAAGCTTTTCTAAAATAGCCACAGTGAAATTGACTTCGAGCCCCAGACCCTGAAAGTTGAACTGACTCGAGATATTATCATACCCAACATTTGTATGAAGTTATCTTAAAATCCATCAATAAATGTGGACACTAGAGCAATTATCAAGTTTTTCTAAAAAATAGCCAGAGTGACCTTGACCTTCAGCCCCTGACCCGGAAAGTCAAAGTCACTCAAGATATCATTATACCAAACATTTGTGTCAAGTTATATTACAATCCATTAATAAATGAAGGCACAAGAGCGATTAAAAAGTTTTTCTAAAAATAGCCAGTGACCTTGACCTTCAGCCGCAGACCCTGAAAGTCGATCTCGCTCAAGATATCATCATTTCCAACATTTGTGTGAAGTTATATTAAAATCCATCCATAAATGTAGGCACTAGAGCAATCACTATTTTTTTTCTGAAAATAGCCATAGTGACCTTGACCCCAGACCCTGAAAGTTGAACTCACTCGTGATATCATCATACCCAAAATTTGTATGAAGTTATCTTTAAATCTATTTATAAATGTGGACAATAAAGCAATGACCAAGTTTTTCTAAGAATAGCCATGCAAAGTGACCTTGACATTCAGCCCTGACCCGGAAAGTCAAAGTCAATCGAGATATCATGATACCCAACATTTGTGTGAAGTTATATTAAAATCCAACTATAGATGAAGGCGCAAGAGCGATGACAACATTTTCCTAAAAATGGCCACAGTGACCTTCACCTTCAGCCCTGGACACTGAAAGTCGAACTCGCTCGAGATATCATCATACCCAACATTTGTGTGAAGTTATATTAAAATCCATACATAAATGTAGGCACTAGAACGATCACAATGTTTTTATAAAAATAGCCACATTGACCTTGACCCTTCAGCCCCGGAACCTGAAAGTCAAAGTCACTGGAGATGTCATACCCAACATTCTTGTGAAGTTACATTAAAATCCATCCATAAATAAAGGCGCAAGAGCGATGAAAACGTTTTTCTAAACATAGCCGCAGTGATCTTGACCTTCAGCCCCAGAACCTGAAAGTCGAACCCACTCCAGATATCATCATACCCAATATTTGTGTGAAGTTATATTAAAATCCATTCATAAATGTAGGCACTAGAGCGATCACAAAGTTTTTTTTTCTAAAAATAGCCACAGTAACCTTGACCTTCAACCCCGGAACCTGAAAGTAAAAATTGCTAGAGATATCATCATACCCAACATTTGTGTGAAGTTATATTAAAATCCATCAATAAATTAAGGTGCAAGAGCGATGACAATGTTTTTCTAAAAATAGCCACAGTGACCTTGACCCTGTGGCCCAGAAAGTAGTGACCTTGACCTTAAGCCCCGGACCCTGAAAGTCAAAGTCACTCGAGATATCATTATACCCAACATTTGTGAGATGTTATATTAAAATCCATCAATAAATGACGGCGCTACAGCGATGACAATGTTTTTCTAAAAATAGCCACAGTGACCTTGACCCTGAGCCCCAGACCCGCTATGTTTAAAAAAAAAAAAAAAAAAAAAACATTCCTCCCCCGGGATTTGTACTCACGCAGCTTGCAGGTAAACTTTAACACAGGAAAATAAGGGAGGTAATACAAAGGAAAATATTAACTTCTCAAAAAGTCCATTTTAAGCCAAAAATCCTGTAAAATGAAGTACAATGATAATGTAAACTATTATTTTTTACCAACTGTTAATTATATATTCAAAATAAACTTGTAAAACATCACATATACGAGTAAGAGCTTGCAAGTAAACTTTAACCAAACGCGGAAGCCGACGCCGACACCGGACGCCGGGGGTATGGCAATAGCTCCCCCTTGCTAACGTAAGGCGAGCCAAAATCAAAGCGCCAAAGGCACTGAAATGACAGATTCTATGAGTAAATCATAACACTGTGAAAACTTACAGAAAACCTTTCTGAAAAGAGCTTAAAATTTAGAAAGGTAGTTCTGCAAATTCCAATATATGATATGTTTGCAGATGTCTATAGACGGTGGTATTATGAAACGCCATTCGATGTTTCAAATTTTTGAAAGAAACTATTTACGTTTTCAAAACCAAACATTAAAATTCAAGTTTTAACAATGCTACTGTCCATAAGTAACAGTTTTTGTCTGGTCGGTTGTGGACACCTCTACTCAAAGATACTCTATGGGAAAGAGATCGGAGGAGAAAGGCTTGCTAGTCCAGTACATGAATTCCATTGGCTTGAAGACATTTTTTTAGTAAGAACAGCACTATGAGCCCGCTCGTAATCCTGCTGGATAAGATATCCCGGATTCTGAGCGTAAGCAAATAAATGGAACCATGTGAGGCCGAAGCACTTGACTGATGTAACGTCTCGCTGTTCAATCCACGTCTTAGCTATGATCTTGAATGTTCTTAATGACACTAAGCTGCGTTCGCTAACTACACGCAATAGCTCGCCACACAATTACGCTTATTTCACCCGATATGTCATGCTTTATTACGCACGCGTCGCCTCGGCATACCTTACACCTATACTTCGAAACACCCGGAAACGACAACCGGCGTGATTCACGCTGAAGTGCGATTTGTCACTGAAACGCATATGTCAGTCGCTTAGACGCCAATTTACCTATTTCATGCACTAGCGCAAGTGTTCCGTAATGTGTCGACGCGTTAACTTTGGTCACGACAAGGACGTCTAGCTCTCAAACGCGCATCGCATAAGGGCGACGATCAGTGTCAGTGCTTATTAGTCGGTAGTTGAGACCCCTTGTTTATCTACAGGTACAGTGTAGCAGCTGCCGGCGGAAATCTGTTTCGCATATGCGTCTGACGGTCGAATCGATCTTGACGTACGGACGTCGGTCTTCCGCTACGTCGACGTCCACTAGCGTCTTCTGTATATAGTACGATGCCGCTCCAATAGACGATAGATTACACACATGTGGCACCCAAAATCAGAGTCAACGTTATCCGCTTTCCGACCATCTTCTAAATGTCAAGGGGTACGCTTACGATCCTTTAATGAAAAATGTTGCAATGCGCTCTCACTACATGCTTTTTTGAGAACAAATTTCAGTTTCTTCTTTTCTAGGCACGACCTTACATTACTCGTACACATCAAAAGTTTGATCCTGAACATGTGGTTTCTACCCGTTCTGGTGTGAGGGTGGTGCGCAGGATCGACGTGGCCGGACTGGTAACCAGACGTCACGGTTGATTGATTTAACCTTTTTAGCTTAAGGGCATGGTGCCTTAGTGTGTTGTAATCGTTTGGTTTCAGAATCAAAGCACTGGGAGTGTGGGGTGTAGGTTGGAGTAATAGGCCTGGTCTGATATTTAAACTGTTTCATTTAACTCTGAAATTCCAAAGAAATAGTGAAGATTTTGATAAGAAGACGCGTTCGGCAGCGTCTGATCTTGGTCTACCTTGTTTGCCAAGCTCACCCTATGATTCCAGGATAACCCTCTTCCGTCTTATGGAATACCCCGATCTCACTGCGGCTATTTTCTACAAGACAAATAGTTATTCTGACAAGTCAATGATAGTCAAGTAGACATTAGCACTGAAGCGCTTTTCTTATTATCAACTTCGGGTCGAATGCCAAACAATCGACCCAAACATAGCCGCGTCGTTTGTCAGTGTTGGGTACATGTAAGTGTTATTGGTAAAATCTGCACATGAATCAAATGTTGGATCTGGCAAACAATGTTAACTCAGTTCAAAAGCCACACAACACGGTGCTGGTCTTGTTCTACACTTTTTTTTTGCATTAGTTACTGACATCTTAAGTTTAAACGAATCAGTCCAAGTCCCCGTTCATGACCAGCCTGCATTTACAGACAGTCGGCATGAGTGTTGTCAGTGCTTTGTTTTATTCACTGCCTTGGGTTTCTGGAGTGCACTCTTCCACCACTGAAGTTGGGCTCGTCCATTCTGCTAAATATATTGCACCTAGAATTATATCACAGGACCTACACTAAGTATCTGTACCATATTCCAGGGTTGAAAGGGACAGCCTTTCTTTTCAATTTCTCCACGCAAAGTCAAAATACACCTAAGTTGTAACTGACCTAAACTTGACCTCGAAAGTCAGAAAGAAAACCCATTAATATTCTTGTCTACAGCTGACCTGGTCCAACAGCAGGCTGGTCTTTAAGGATTAAATATTGACAGCACTGATATAAAACAGTGTAAAACATGAAGACGCCGCATTGATCTGGGTATACAATCTTCACCAAACCCGTCGCATGATGCAGCTGATGAAATGCTGAATCGTCAAGTCTTCTGCTTCAAAAGTTTGTATTACACTTACAGGATAACTAATACGCTTGTACAGTTTTGATTTCTGCGCCAAACCGGACTACATTTAATGCGGACTCATATTTTTATGGCGGTCAAAGCCGGAAAAAAAGCCTGAATTGCTTTAAACGTGCAGCACAGCAAGAATAGACAGATGGAATCTGTCATTAAAAACGAAACCTATATTTTCTATTTTGTGAAACCAAAAAAAAAAAAAAAAAAAAAATGCCCAGGCGGTCGTTCTTTTGCAATGTCTTAATAGCTCGCCTTACGAAAGTAAGGGGGAGCTATTGCTATACCCCCGGCGTCCGGTGTCAGCGGCGGCGTCGTCGGCGTCGGCGTCCGCATTGTGTTAAAATTTATCTGCAAGCTCTTATTTGTGATGTTTCACAAATTTATTTTCAAATAAAATAAACAATAGGTAAAAATCAATATTTTACATAATGTTTTTAACTCCATTTCCCAGGTTTTTTGGGCTTAAATTGGACTTTTTGAGAAGTTATTATTTTCCTCTGTATTACCTCCCTTATTTCCTTGTGTTAAAGTTTACCTGCAAGCTTGGTGGTGCAGTGGTTAAGGCTTTGGACTCTGGATCAAGAGGTTGTGAGTTCGAATCCCGGTGGAGGAATGTTTTTATTTTCTTTTTCTTTTTTTTTCTTTTTAAAAACATAGCGGGTCTGGGGCTCAAGGTCAAGGTCATTATGACTATTGTTAGAAAAACATTGTCATGGCTCTAGCGCCTTCATTTATTGATGGATTTTAATATAGCTTCACACAAATGTTGGATATGATAATATTTCAAGTGACTTTGACTTTCAGGGTCCGGGGATCAAGGTCAAGGTCATTACTTTCAAGGTCATGGGGTCAAGGTCACTTTGGCTATTTTTAGAAAAACATTGCCATTGCTCTTGTGCCTTAATTTATTGATGGATTTTAAAATAGCTTCAGACAAATGTTGGGTATGATGATATCTCAATCAAGTTCGACTTTCGGGTTCCGGGTCTGAAGGTCAAGGTCACTGTGGCTATTTTTAGAAAAACTTTGTGATTGCTCTAGTGCCTACATTTATGGATGGATTTCAATACAACGTCACACAAATGTTGGGTATGATGATATCTTGAGCGAGTTTGACTTTCAGGGTCCAGAGCTGAAGGTCACGGTCACTGTGGCTATTTTTAGAAAAACATTGTTATCGCTCTCGCGCCTCATTTATTGATGGATTTTAATATAACTTCACACAAATGTTTAGTATGGTGATATCTTGAGTGACTTTGACTTTCAGGTTCCAGGGCTGAAGGTCAAGGTCACTATGACTATTTTTAGAAAAAAAACTTTGTGATCGCTCTAGTCCCTATATTTATTGATGGATTTTAATATAACTTCACACAAATGTTAGGTATGATGATATCTCGAGCGAGTTCAACTTTCAGGGTCTGCGGCTGAAGGTCAAGGTCACTGTGACTATTTTTGGAAAAACATTGTCATCGCTCTTGTGCCATCATTTATTGATGGATTTTAATATAACTTCACACAAATGTTTGGTATGATGTTATCTTGAGTGACTTTGACTTTCAGGTTCCAGGGCTGAAGGTCAAGGTCACTGTGGCTATTTTAAGAAAAAAAAATTTGATTGCTCTAGTGCCTACATTTATAGATGAATTTCAATACAACTTCATACAAATATTGGGTATGATGATATCTCGAGCGAATTCGACTTTCAGGGTCCGGGGCTGAAGGTCAAGGTCACTGTGGCTATTTTTAGAAAAACTTTGTCATCGCTCTTGTGCCTTCATTTCTTGAATGGATTTTAATATAACTTCACACAAATGTTTGGTATGATGATATCTTGAGTGACTTTGACTTTCAGGTTCCAGGGTTGAATGTCAAGGTCACTGTGGCTATTTTTAGAAAAACATTGTGATCACTCTAGTCCCTACATTTATGGATGGATTTTAATATAACTTCACACAAATGTTAGGTATGATGATATCTCGAGCAAGTCCGACTTTCAGGGTCCGGGGCGGAAAGTCAAGGTCACTGTGGCTAATTTTAGAAAAACTTTTATATTGCTCTTGCCCCTTCATTTATTGATGTATTTTAATATAACTTCACACAAATGTTTGTTATGATGATGACTTTGACTTTCAGGGTCAGGGGCTGAAGGTGAAGGTCACTGTGGCTATTTTTTAGAAAAACTTGATCATTGCTCTAGTGTCCACATTTATTGATGGATTTAAAGATAACTTCATACAAATGTTGAGTTTGATAATATCTTGATTCAGTTCAACTTTCAGGGTCTGGGGCTCAAGGTCAGGGTCACTGTGGCTATTTTTAGAAAAAACTTTTTTATCACTGTTAAGTACCTACATTTATATATGGATATAATTTAATTTTACACTAATGCTAGGCTCAGCTTTTTATAATTTGTGTTGCGCAAGGGGATTTGTATTGTCTGTGATGCCTTGTTATTACTTGGAAGTTTGTAGAATTTTTATTTATCAAATATAGAGTTCATTTTTTTTTTAACAGTGGAAAGGCTTGAACACAGGATTAGGGGTACTTTTTTGTTCTCTTTCATTTGCTGCAGTCTGTTGGGCTGTTTTGCAGAAGAATTGTTTTTTGATAACTTTCCCTCATCCATCTTAAGCCCCGAAAGGCGAGCTTTGTTGTCTTCTGCCAACTCTTGTTATTTAATTGACATTGTGCCGTTGGTTCATGTTTTGTCTATTTTTTGATTGTGCTTCCATGTCACCACTTACTTTCTTTAGGTGACTTGATTGCTTTTCTTACTAGTTTGCAAGTGTCGATTACCGTTTAGGAACAAAACAAATAAAACCGCAAAAAAAAAAAAAAAAAAAAAAATCACCACCGTTATTTGAGGACCTACGGTCCAAATTCCAACACTATCTACTGCGTCACAGAGCCTGCAGGTTAACTTTAACAAAGAGAATTAAGCGAGGTAAAACAGATGAATTTAATTCTTAAAAGCCCAAGCTAAACAAACTCTGGATGGCATGTACAATAATATTATTTCCAGTTGTAAAGTTGATTAGAAAATAAAGTTGTAAAATATCGCAAATAAGAGCTTGCAGGTAAACTTTTGCAAACGCGGGCGCCGACTTTCGTAAGGCGAATAAAAAGTAAGTCAATGTACTGAGTGGTTAATTAGGCATAGTGAAAAGGGACACAGTTCTTACATAACAAGTCGGACATGAAAAATTAGTGTCCATTTGTTTCTCACATCAATTGCAAAATGAGCTCAAAATGTTCTTAGCTAAAATGTGTAACAGAAAGAACAGTATCAAATAATCCCCAGTTACCACGACCACCACAGCCATTACCTTGCACCACATCCCTGAATTCTTTTTTTTTACGGTTGGGGCATAAAACAGACAGATACGACGAAAACGAAAAACAAAGTACGACTACGCTTATTTTCAATGTTAAACCATTAGTGGTTCTTCCAAACCAGGACACAACCCATTCCACAGATTTCCTAGGGCATTTATGACTGACAGACGGAGATATTACCCGACTGAAAACAGACGTCCTGTTAATAAGTACAGGATAAAAAAAAAAATCATAATTTACATATTTGGGTGTTACATAGCTGTCATGAAATCTTACAGTCTGATTGTTGTTGACGCGCTAATAATCATACATAGTAACCAATGAATACTACACAAAGCGTAGCGCCCCCGTCCATCGGGGCTTTGAGAAATAGATAAGGCTGCATGGTACTTGTTACATGAACAAAATGTAGCGCAGCTGTTAATAGACGTTTCCGAGCTGTCAATCAAGAGCGCTGTTTCATCCAATGGAAAAATCGATTTTATTTAGTGCCGCTGTGTTGGTCACTAACGGCCATTTTCTCCCACAAACAAAGAAACGCGGTAGTGGGGAAGGGTATTTCAGAGTAATGGGGTTGTGTGGAAAGTTTATTATTAGCACTGTCAAACAATTGTCATGTTGTAGTATTTAGATAAATATGTACATGTATATATGATGGCCCCCGCCAATCGGGGCTTGAAGAAATAAATGGGCTGCATGATGCTTCCACGGAGAGCTCAAACCGACCCGCACACGACTACTGGTAAACCGCTTATAAGATCTAAGCCTTCCGAGGAAAAGCGGTGCGAGTCGGCTCGTCAATGCTAATTAACCCTGTTGGTTTCTTTGGGTGGCAGGGCTTGAGATGTCATTTCATCTCAAGGTCGGGTAAAAGTCCCACAAAATTGGAAACATCGTCTCCAAAATTACCTTTACAGTGTTGACGGGGACGTTAAACCTCAAATCAAACAAACAAACATGTATATGTGTATATACATGTACATATAGAGTGCATAAGTTGTCGGTCTAACTGCTCCGGGCCTTTTGGCCGGGTCGTTGTGTCACTCGCTTTGTTACCCCAGGTCGTGGGTTCAGTTCCCGGTCGGGGCACACGACTGGATATTTTCCTCCTCCTACTACAATGGTGCCTGATGACGATGATGACCGTTTGAGCCCAGGAGCGGGGCAGATGCAGCGGAGTCAAAAGAAGCTGGAAATGTGATATTATTACATTAGTACCTCCGAAACATTTGAAACAACTGTATCTCTGTAGTATGCAGCCCCCGCCCATAGGGGCTTGAAGAAATATATGGGCTGCATGATGCTTCCACGCAGACCTGAATCCGGCCCGCACACTAGTACTGGTAAACCGCTTAGAGGATCTAAGCCTGTCCAGGAACTGCGGTGCGAGGCGGCCCGTCCATGCCGGCCCGTCCATGCTAATAAACCCTATTGGTTTCATTGGGCGACAGGGCTTGAGATGTCATTTCATCTCAATGTCGGGAAAAGTCCCACAAAATTGGAAGCAAAGTCTCCAAAATGATCTTTTTAGTATTGACGGGTACGTTAAACCTCAAATCAAACAAAATCTCTGTAGTATGGAGGAATGTAGTAGTACGACCATAATAAATATCCATATAGAGTGCATAACTGACTAGTCTGGTTGGTCGCTCGCTTTGTAACCCTAGTTTCGTGGGTTTAATCCCCGGTCGGGGTACTCGACTGGATTTTTATTTTCATTTACAGAAATTTTCTCCTCAGACTGCAGTGCAGTCACAAATATTGTATGGTTGGTGTGCTGCGGGGCCAGCGTTGGGGCTTATGCGGGCAACAAGGACTGGGATCGGCCTGCGCATCTGCGCAGTCTGACGGGGGCCCTCGCGGATTGCAACTGCCCTTCTATATTCTGCTGACTTTTACAAGAGAGATGCACGAAATCTCGTGTCTTCGTGAGTAACTAAGCAGACTGATGCCAAACGCCAACACTTCGCGGCAACTTGGAGACAGTTTTCCAGTCTGAATATTTTGAAATTATACACATAATTAATTTATAATTCCTTAGCCCTTTGGTTAGGCTGTTTTTATTTGTTTGTGTTTTTTTTTTTTTTTTTTTTTGTCAAAGTTTTATGTCTCGGTATGTAAGAAACGCCAATATTGCCCGGAATACTTGATAAATCTCCTCCGAGATCTACACAGACTTTTTTTGTTTCCGCCATATTGGCTGCAAAGCTTGTGGGACGTAGCAACAGTAACCAAGTAGGCGGAGCATAAGATTATGTTCTCGGAAACGTCTATTAGTTTAACTTGGAATTCGTACAAACGCTATGCGCACGCACTGATAATCTAATTGCCCCTTTCAACCATATTTTCAACCATGTTTTCAACCATGTAGACCGTTGCAATTGCCGTTGCAGACCTTCAAGATTCAGATGGGACGGTCCATTGCGAGCATTTGTACCAGAATCTATAGTGTTTGTCAGCATATTAACCACCGTTTTGACTCAAATGGAAAAGTATGCCCATGTGTCAAAGCAAGAGGAAGACAGTTCAGAAACTCAGGAGGTTATGAAAGGGCGTATGAGTATGGTTCGTGTATTTGTCTTGGCGAAAGTCGTTTTTCAGTGCCACTTTATTTCTAAAATTAAACAAGCCTGAGAAACAATTCTTATAAAATCAGGTCTTTTGAACATCAATGACTGTCCATACCAACTTCAGAACTGTCATAGTGGGTTTTCAGGGCTTTTTTGTTAAGCGAGCAAAAGCAGAACTGGTGACTGGGGCAGGGGGTGTAGGGGTGGGGTACCGTATCCGATATAGAACTGATTTAAATTGGAAACTTGATTTAAGAAATCAACTTTAGAAAAGGATGTTGATCTCACCTTGTGGATTGTATCAAAACACAATCTATTTAGAAATGCAAAATTATTCGTCAAAAATAGTTTTAATGTATAGGTATGTTAATCAAGATCTTTATATCATTACGAAAATGTTGCTGTTTTCCCATTCTTACTTGCAAACCCGTAAAAGAGAAAAACAAATAGTGAAGACACTGATCAGACGCCGCATAATGCGGCGTCTGATCAGGGTCTTCACTATTTGCTAACAGAATTTATGTCAAACCTTGAGTTGAAACGAAAACTAGAAATGACAAAGGACACCCCCTTAGATAAAAAAGGGACGTGTCCAACATATGACAGTGGAAGAGTTTGCCAGTTTACAATGGGTTAAGTGCAAAGACATGGATTATTAAAACTGAAAATAATACAAGTTGATAAATAAGGCATAAAAATAGCTGTGTTTCTACTAACATGCTAAAAAAAATTGGTCGGTAGGAAGGAGAAAGTTTTTTTTTATTATATTTTATTTTTTTTTTCCTCTCGAAAAAAAAAAACAAGTTCGAGCCTGTATTTTTTTTTAAATGTGTTTTTGTTTTTTGTACATGTTTTTGTTAATAAAATTGTCATGTTGAGAATTGCACTGTATATCATAATTCATTTTAGATCCTCAAAAAAGTCAGCTGTGTGTTTTGGAAGGTACTACAGGTCAAAAACTTCAAAAATGTACTTAAAACGCGAAATTAAGGGAAACTGCAAAGGCGACACTGTGTATGGTCTGAAATAGAAAATGGTAGGGTCGGTGTTTTAATTTTTATTTTGTTCTTTTATTGATACGAGTCGGTCGGGTCAGCGGAAACACGGCTATTTTTTTATCTCTTAGGCCTAATTGCGAACATATATTTTGATTTTCTGCAAGCGAGGCCAATTTTTTGACTTGCTTTTTTTTTCTTAACCCTAAGATGGCCATGGGTTATCTTAAAGAATCGAATGTCATCTGCGAAGTCTGATCAGAGTCTTCTCAAGTCAGAACAGCTATTTATGGACCCTGGCGTAGATACAGAGTGAAAAGTGGTGTCGTTGATATGGCTGCATTGTTGGTTTCACTCTGTAAAGGTTGCACGTGCCATTTTTTCCCATTCTCGTTTGCAATGGCTCAGAAACAAAACTAATAGACATATGTGAGAAAACAGCTATGACGATAACTCTCTTTCAAAGCTGTTCTTGATATTTATGAAGTAATATTTTTGTTTGTGAATATATATATATCATAATACATGTATATGTACCGGTCATCAAGGAGAGGATATGTATAGGCCGAGCCTACATCCAATCCTTTGATGCATATGTATGTACTGTGTATGTATATATGTTGTCAAGAAATTGATAAAAATAAATAAATAACTCTCCCGTGGGACATAATGCATTTTTATCACATCTCCAAAATGGCTACTTTTCTGATGGAAATCCCTGATATTTTTCTTATTTATACCGTAAACAAAGGTTGTGGGCGCCAACACGTACCAACAGCCTATGTCATGGGGCAGAAATAAGAAAAATAATGTATACCCCCGTAAACCCCAGTTTTCTCTATATAAAGTGGGGTTTAGGGGGTGTACATTTCACGGACTTGTCATGAAAGGATAAATAACTTAATTGTGAAGTGAAACGTCGTACATGAATTGGTGTAGATAGAAGAAACAAGTGGAAACAAGAGGATCATGATGGCTCTAAACCGATCACCTGAGCTAAGAGAGTTACATTCATAATATTGACGTTTCGCAAGTAAGATTGCTTTTTGTTTTAATTTTATTTTCAAGAATTTAGCCACATATCTATATTTTGAACATTCTTGGTGGAGATCCACTAGATGTACCTTTGTACCAAATATCAAAGGGCCTAAGTTATCTGGTAACAGAAAAGAAGATTTGAATAGTTTTCACTATATTGGTCTATGTAAAATCAGTGACCCCTATGGCGGGACCATTTTTGACCACAGAGCTATAATTTGAACAATCTTAACAGAGATCAATTAGACGAAGCTATGTACCTAATATCAAAGGCCGGGCCTTCTTGTGTCCGACAAGAAGATTTTTTAGGGTTTCCCTATATAACTATTGGATACCGGGGCGGGGCCATATTTTGGTCCTAGGGTTTTAATTTGTACGCTCTTGACAGAGCTCCACAAGACAAAATTGCGTTCCAAGTATCAAATGCCTGACCTTTTCGCTTTCTGACAAGATTTTAAAGGTTTAAAATCTGAACAAATTACGTTCAAATTTGAAATGTTCAAATTAACAAATTATGTTCATATTTCTGAACAAATTTGTTTTGAACCAATTATTTGTCTAAATCGCGACGGAAGTAAGGGCGAAGATTGCGGCCGCGTTAAATCATTTAAACCCCCTAGTGAAATTGTTTTCACTGACCGTTCCAAGGCGGTTCTTAGAAGCCTCCGTGGTGTAGTGGTTACGCTACTCGCCTTGTAAATCAGAGATCCCGGTGTTCTCCAAACTTTCGGATGAGTCTTTAAACCGAGGTCCCGCCACCGTATGACCTAAGCTGTGGTGTGACGTAAATCTCAAACACTCACTCACTCAAGGCGGTTCTTCTGTCGCGGTTTAATTTTGTTATGTTTTTTCTTTGAGTGTGTGTATCTCTTATATATTTTTGTTTTGGATAGCCAATTGACGATTTTGTAGGAGAGTAACTTCCTTTTGGTTTTCCGCTATTGATGTTTCCATTAGGGTCTAATTATTTCATGTTTGTGTTTCTTTCAATTTGGAGCTCTGATGGGAGCTGTGGGGTTAATGTATCAGTTCCTGACCATTGCCTTCACTTCTGTTTTCCCTATATTTCTTTACGAAATATGTGGTCGCCCGTGCGTGGCCATTTCGGTCCCAGGGCTACAATTTGAATATTCATGGCAGCAGTTTGCTCGATAAAGCTGTGTTCCAAATATCAAATACCTGGAACGAGAAGATTTTTAATGATTTTACCTCTATAAGTCTATTTAAAACATGTGGCCCTTGTATGGGCCATTTTTGGCCTCATGGCAAACTTTCGAAAAATCTTAGCAAAGGTCCTCTAGACAAAGCAGTGTACAAAATATCAAAGAATTGGACCTTCTGGTGTCAGACAACATCTTTAAAGATTTTCCCCATCTTGAGCGGGCCAATGTTTGGCACAATGGCTTATACTTGAATAATCATGGTTTGGGTTATGGTTTTACTACCCTTTCAAGATTATTTCACTGCAATCGAGCCGATCGTTAATCAGAGGTGGGCGAAAACCGGAGTTGCCGTGGAAAAACCATCTGACCTTCCGTTGCAGACCTTGCCGTCTCACATGTGACCCGCGCTCGAACCACAGCGGTGAGAGACATAATGATTAAGATTCGGCGCTCTTATTCACTAGGCCACGGAGGCCCGTGAATATTCATGGTCAATATTCATTAGACGAAGGGGCATACCAAATATTAAAAGTGTGTGCCTTCTGGTTTCAGGCAAGAAGATGTTTTCCTTTTACATTTCTATGTAAAATATGTGGGCGCCTGGGCGGGGTCATTTCTGGTCCAAAGGCTATAATTTGATCAACCTTGGCAGAAGTCTACTACACAAAGCCGTCTACCGAATAACAAAGCTCTGGACCTTCTAGTTTTAGACCAGACGAGTTTTTATCGCCTCTACATCAAAATGCGTATCAGATTTCAAAGATTTGGGCCTTCTGCTTTCAGTATATATAAGCTTTTTGAAGGTTATCCCTATATAAGTCTATGTAAAAGGTGGGCCCTTGAACAAGGTCATTTTTGGCCTATATAGTTATAGTTCGAACAATTTCAACAGAGGTCCACTAGACAAAGTTGTATACCAGATAGCAAAAGCTTGGGCCTTCTGCTATCTGGTATACAGCTTTAAGCCCCCCAGTGGAAATCTTCCACTGACCGTTCCAAGGCGGCTCTTCTGTGGCGATTTATTTATGTTGTTGTTTGTTACTTACTGTGTGTATCACTTGTGTCTTTTAATTTTGGATGGCCATATGGCCATTTTGTGGGAAAGTAACTGTCCATATGGCCTTCCTTTGTTTAGGTTTCCATTATGGTCAGGTCGCTTAATGTTTGTATTTCTTTCCCTTTGGTGTCTTTTATGGATGGAGTAAGTTAATTGTATCAATTCCTGATCTTTGTTTTACTTCTACTTTGTCTAGTGGGCCTCTGTCGAAGCTGTATACCAGCTAGCAAAAGCGTGGGCCTTCTTGTTTCAGAGAAAACGATTTTTAAGTAATTCTATGAAAAAATATGTGGGCCCCTGGGCGGGGCCATTTTTGGTTCCAGGGCTATGATTTGAACAATCCTGGTAGACATCTGCTAGACGAAGTAGAAGTAAAACAAAGATTAGGAATCGATACAATTAACTTACTCCACCCATCAAAGACACCAAAGGGAAAGAAACACAAATATGAAGCGACCAGATCATAATGGAAACCTAAACAAAGGATGACCATAAGGACAGTTACTTTCCCACAAAATGGCCAAGTGGCCATCCAAAATCAAAAGACACAAGTGATACACACAGTGAGTAGTAACAAACAACAACATAAATAAACCGCCACAGAAGAACCGCCTTGGAGCGGTCAGTGGAAAGAATTCCACTGGGGGGCTTAAATCGATTTTACGTGGCCACAATCCTCGCCGCTTACCAACTATCAAAGACCTGGGCCTCCTTGTTTTTGACAAGAAGATTTATAAACGTTTTTCCTGTACAATATAAAGCTAAAAGGTTGCCATTGGAAACAATGAACACATAAAAGAAGGAAAATCGGAGACTCGGTTTTATTGATTTGTTTGTTTGTTTGTATTGGAGTGTAACGGCCCAGACAACACTACTTTAGGTCATTTTTCAGCCGGTCAGTTTACCTATTCACACTTTTCCTGGACAGGCCTATACGTAAGCGGTTATACGTAACACTATGTAAAACATGTGAGCCCCTTGGCGAGGCCATTATATTCTCTGGGCTATAATTTGATCAATCTTGGTAGAGGTTTTCTAGACGAAGTCGTGTACAAAATATTTAGGGCATTGGCCTTGTAGTTTCAGACATGAAGATTTTGAAAGTTTGTGGAATTCGTATCACCGACCGTACCACGGCGGTTCAACCGGCCCCGATAGCTCAGTCGGTAGAGTGTCCGCTCCGGGGAACGGGAGGTCACGGGTTCGATCCCGGGCCGCGACATTCCAAAGTCGTTAAAAATGGTACAAGCTGCTCCTCGTTTGGCACTCAGATTTACGGGGTAGAGCTAGGACTGGTCGATCCAGTGTCAGGATAATGTGACTGGGTGTGGTATCATGTAATGTGTCTGGGACATGATACTTCAGTGAGGCAGCACTATAAAAGTGAGCATTGAGCACCCTGTCACAACCAGACACCGTCGTGATATGACTGAAAAATTGTTGAAAGCGACGTTAAACCCGAATTCTCTCTCACACACACACACGCACACACACACACACACACACACACACACACACACACACACACACACACACACACACACACACACACACACACACACACACACACACACACACACACACACACACACTCCACGGCGGTTCTTCTGTCGCGTTTTTTTTTTGTAATGGTTTGTCTTTGAGTGTGTGTATCCCTTTTTTGTTTTGGATAGCCAACTGGTCATTTTGTGGGAAAGTAACTGTCCTTTTTGCTTTCCGCTATTGATGTTTCCATTTGGGTCTGGTTATTTCAAGCTTGTGCTTCTTTCCCTTTGGTGTCTCTGATGGTAGTTGTGGTTTAATTGCATCGATTCCTAATCACTGCTTTCACTTCTATTTGCCGTCTATAGCTCTATGTAAAATACGTGGGCCCAGGGCGAGCCATTTTTGGTCCCAGGGCTATAATTTGAACAAATTTGGTAAAGGTCCGACGAAGCTGTATACCAAATGTCAAAGGCCTGAGGTATTTGGTTTCAGACAAGACGGTTTAAAAGGTTTTTCCTTAAAAGTCTATGTAGATTATGTGGGCCCCTAGGCGAGACATTTTTGGCTCCAGGTCTATAACTTGAAGGACCTTAGCAGAGGTTTACTAGACGAAACTGTGTATCAAATATCAAAAGCCTGGGCCTTCTAGATTCAGAGAAAACACGTGGGCCCCTGTTGGGACAATTTTTGGCCCAAGTTCTATATTTGAAGAATCCTAGTTGAGGTCCAATAGACGAAATTGTGTACCAAATATCAAAGACCTGGGCCTTCTGGTTTTTGACAACAAAATTGTTCAAGGTTGTTTCATATATAACTTTATGTTAAACATTTGGGCCAATGGGCGAGGTCATTTTTGAGTCCAGTGCTATAAATTGAACAATCTTGGTAGGGTCCACTAGACAAAGCTGTGTACCAAATATCAAATGCCTCGGACCTTCTAGTTTCAGGCTAGAAGATTTCTTAAATGTTTTTTTCTTATATATCTATGCAAAACATTTGTGGCCTTAGCGACGTTTTATGAATAATCTTTGCAGAGGTCCACTATACGAAGCTGTCAGTGTGTACCAAACACCAAAGGTCTGGGCAGTATGGTTTCAGAGAAGAAGATTTTTAAATAACTCTATATAAAACATGTAGGGCCTTGAGCGGGGCCAAACACTGGCCCAAGGCCTACAATTTGAAATATTCTGGTAGAGGTCCACTAGACGTACCTGTGTTCCAAATATCAAAGACATGGATCTTCTGGTTTCAGTCGAGACGATTGGTAATCGGTTTTCTTATATAACTTTATGTAAAACACTGGCCCCTGGGCCGGGGCCATTTTGGCCCCTGGGCTATAATTTGAACAGTCTTGGTAAAGTTCCCTAGACAAAGCTGTGTTTCAAATATCAAAAGCCTGGGCCTTCTGGTTTCCAACAAGAAGCTTTTGAAGGTTTTCCTAATAGAACTTTATGTAAAATATGTGGGCGCCTAGGCGGGGCCAGTTTTTGGGCGGTGCTATTTAGGCCCCGGGACTATAATTTGTACAATATTGGTGGAGGTTCACAGGACGAAGCTGTATTTCAAATTACAAAGGCCTGGGATATTTGGTTTCAGACAAGAAAGTTTAAATGTTTTCCCTTTATAAGTCTATGTAGGAAATGTGGGCCCCTGGGCTGGGCTTTTTGTGGCCCCAGCACTATAATTTGAATAATCTTTGCAGAGGTCCAATAGACGAAGCTGTGTACAAAATATCAAAGGTCTGGGCTTTCTGGAATTACTCTACATAAAACATGCGTGTCGAAGGCCTCTGCCTTCTGGTTTCAGACGAGAAGATTTGTAAACTTTTTCCTTAACTCGATGTAAAACATGTGGGCTATTTTGGCCCGAGAGATGTAATTTGAACAATCTTCAAGCTGGTAGTTTTGGACCTAGGGCTGTAATTTGAACAATCCTGGTAGAAGTCTACTAGTTGAAGCTGTGTAGCATATATCAAAGACATGGGCCTTCTGGTTTCTGCCAAGAAGATTTTTAAAGGATTTTCCAACATAACTGTATGTTAATCATGTGGGCCCGTGGAAGGGGGCCTTTTTGGCCACAGTGCTGTATTTTGAACAACCTTGTAAGAGGTCAACTAGACGAAGCTGAGTACCAAATATCAAAGGCCTGTGCTTTCTGGTTTCTGACAAGAAGATTTTAAAGTTTTACCCTATAGAAGAATATGTGAAACATGTTGGCCCTAAGGCGGGACTATTTTAAGAAACATGCCTAAAATTTTTACAATCTTGGTAGAGAACCACTAGATAAATCTTTATACCACCGCCCCCGCCCAAAGGGGCTTGAAGAAATATATTGGCTGCACGATGCTTCCACGCAGAGCTGAATCCGGCCAGCACACTAGTACTGGTAAACCGCTTAGAGGATCAAAGCCTGTCCAGGAACCGCGGTGCGAGGCGGACCGTCGATGCTAATAAACCCTGTTGGTTTCATTGGGCGACAGAGCTGGAGATATCATTTCGTCTCAATGTCGGGTAAAAGTCCCACAAAATTGGAAGCAACGTCTCCAAAATGACCTTTACAGTGTTGACGGGGACGCTAAACCTCAAATCAAACAAACAAACAAATCTTTATACCAAATATGAAAGCCCTGGGTTTTCTAGCTTTGGACAAAAAGATATTTAAGTGTTTTCTCTAAAATCCCATTTTTCGTTGCCAAGGCAATAGAATGGAATTCTTTGAACAGCTTTGAAAGAAGACCACCCAAGATCATTGCTGTAAAGTGTGGTGTTTATTTGTTCTGTGGTTTAGGCGGAGGTGTTTAAACAAATTGTGGGCGGATGGAGAGACGGGCAGACATAGGGATGGACGACAACGAAGGACGACGACGGATCACAATAGCTGCCCCGGAGTCTTCTGCTCAGGTGACCTAAAATTGAAAGACAATGGAAAAGGTAGAACTAACAAAGGCATATTCCAAGATTGACCCAGTCTATCCCGAATGAGCACTTCTACTATATCCATGAGGATGGAAGTCTCGGCGTTTTATGGATGAAAATGTAGGTTATTTTCCATATTATTATTGCAAACATAGATGGTTTGTGCTCGTTAAAGCCGTCTAGTTTGAAAAAAAAACAACACGAATAGATTTTATCCCCATTGAACCTCACTTTTATATAATAAAACTGGGTTTAAATGGGTAAACCTTATTTTCCTTATTTCTGCTTTAAAATATAAAATGTTGGTACCCGTAAGAACCGCCTCGATATTCTAACGTGAACCCACAACCTATATCGTGAGCAGAAATAAGAAAAAATATCACAATTTTTCATCTTAAAATCTTCGTTATTTGGCGGTAAAATTTACAATGTTTCTGTATAGGAGCAGTTTCGTAATGATGTATACCCTTGTATTCCCAAGTTCTGCCAATATATTTTCTGGGGTTTGAAAGGGCGTTCATTTCAAAAACTAATTTTATTAATGCGATGAGAAAAGTCATTTTTCGTTTAAGTATACGAATTTCAGTCTGAATTAACTTAAAGCAAATTGTTGACGTCGCACAACGGACGACGCACGGCGGGCATTGTTCTATACCGATAGTTCACCATGAGCACTTCGTGCTTTGGTGAGCTAAATAAGAATACATCATTGTTGTTTGATGGGGAAAGAAAATTCCCAAACCCAGGACACAGCGGTCACGTAGGAGATGGGGGTGCATCGAGCTTACAACGTGTCTGCTGGACTCGATGGTTGGGATTTCTTGTCCCCAATGAACAACAACGATCGCAATACGAAAACACGCCTATTCAAATTTTACCACCAAAATAAAAATGTTCACATAAAAATCCTGATTTGTTATGTTCCTCTGTTATGCTTTGGAGCCGAAATAAGAAATATAGTGAATAGCCCTGCAGACCCCAGATTAACTATATATAAAAGTGGGTTTTAAGGGGGTCAAAATAATAAAGACATGTTTGTGTGATGGATTACATCAGAGAATGTTAAGACTCGATTGCAGCCCATTTCTATAAGGCAGTTGGAGAAAGAAATAGTTTTTATTCAATTATAGAAACGCATACCAGCACTTAAAGCTTTTAATTTAGATATAACAAAGTTAAAGACTTGTTTACTACTGAATTGCTGTTACCAGCTAAAGATGCGTATGAAGAAAACCGGGTTTATCCAATAATTTTGAACGCCATGACGTCAAAATCGCCGATGAGCTGTCCCGTATGGTGACCCGCGTGAATAAAATTTCGTCACTAATAAGCAAACACAGATAGGTCTCAGTCTAAGGCATTTATGTGTGAGAAAATAAGTGAATGCCCTTACCGGAAGCCGCAGGACACAGCGACGTACTTAACCTGTAGTGTTTGCAATGTCCCAGTCTGGGGAACCAGCCTAAAATGGGTTTAGTAACTAGAATACATAAAGGCAAAACAATACGCCTGGTCATTAAATAAATAGATGGTAAACTAACCTTTATCTTGCTGTTCATCCTCGACAGGTAATATTGCTCTCGGGCGAATATTACATGTCGAGGGTGAATATATCATCATATTTCCCTCACAAAAGATTCTAAAGATTCTTTCAGTGAATCACTGGTGCACCTGACCACAAGAGCACTCGTACTTTTGAGCAGTGACATCAGGTGGGGGCTGGGGCATTGACTGACTGTTGTTTTTAAGGTAACCGGGCGCCAAGGGCACATAGGGGCTACCCCCAGTTCGCCAACTGGGATAAGTTGTAGGTACTGCTCTTTTCCCTAGGCTGCCAATATGCTGACTCTTGTCTGCTTGACAGTTATCAACTAGCCGATTGAGAGTTAGGTGACTTCTTTCGCGGAGGACGTAAGAGATAGGTCAATCCTACCTTTCCCATTCCCCACTCAAGATGCCATGTAGGCACAGAACGCACCCAGTGTAAAGCGTTTGTCCTTTAATAAGAGCAGTCCTCTGGCGAGGTTCGAATTTTGAATGCAAGTGCAGACCAATGGTCGGGCTCTAGAATGTGGTGACACGTTGCCAATTCCGGCTGCAAAATGTGTCAGTACACAGCTCTTTGTCTGACCGAGGAAAAAAGCTTCTCATGCATTATCGGTTTTGGCTTCCATTAGACTCTACCCCCACCCTGTCATGGTAGAAAAAACGCCTATGGACACGGTGCTTGTTAAAGGGTGATAATGCATGTAATTTTGAATTTTGAACGGCGGCCAAAAGTGAGCCAGGAAGGGTTACTATTAGACCAGCCAATTTCGGCTATTGCGAAATGTCCTAGTACCCGTGCTCTACCACCCATAAAAACACGCCTATGTTTTGTCTCCACCCCCCCCCCCCACCCAGGTCTTTACGAGGGTAATCTTGGTAGTATCGTGTACTACTGACCCCTAACTGCGTTGTGTTGGGATGTCATGTTTTGGTGTTTTGGTTGTTGCTTTTCTCTTAGTTTGTAGTTAATGCAGCCAATCAGTGTGTAGTGAGTGACTTCCATCGAGGAGGATGCGAAAGGAGGTCGATCCTCTTTTGCTTCTTAGCTTTTTAGTTTATGAAAAGTTGATGCTTTCATCAACGTAGGACGTCGAGTTCTTATAAAACCTTAAGTGGGTCAATTGGGACCGGACCGCCATGTTAGCATATCATTATCTCATCCTACGTGAAGGAAGATATCATAGTAGGGATATATGGGTTGTAATATAGTATGGATAAGTTCTGATTGTGTGTGGTAGTGTTGTAGCCCTCTTTTGTTCTGGATCAATGTGGTCAGGCTTATAATGTTTACGCATAGGCGTGTCTTCTTAGTGGTGGAAAGTTGTGTGGTTTGGCAAAGGCGAGTATGCGGCTTACCAGTCATTGTGCAATTTCGCTTTTATTTCATTTTGAACGGTCGGTCTAAAAGGCTTTTTTAAGGGTCTTCCTGTGTCCAAATCCCTATCAAATTTGGTCTTTACCTTTGCCCCGCCTATTAAATTGTTCTGTACTTGACCTATTCCAGAAATGTATGCTCCGTTCTGACAGCCATGC
>CAUZLF010000018.1:559-112059 GCA_963580285.1 Lucinisca nassula
CAGCTTAAAACAGCCACCAGTTTTTTTTTGCCTCACCAGAAATTAGGCAAACTCGCCTAGTCTTTCTAACACTTTTAGGTAGCTTTCAATGCATTTAGGTAATAGCTTAGATCTATACAAATTATTTCTATATGATTTGGTGAAGATACACATAACGCTTTCTTGGCAAACCGGGGTGAAAGGGTGAAAATCCCGCGGGATTTTTGAAAATCCCGCGGGATTAAAATAATCCTGCGGGATTTTTTCTCCACTCCCGCGGGATTAAAATCCTATAAAAATATCAGGGATTTTTCTCCCACGGGAGAATTTCAAAATTTTAAATCTTGCTTTTAACTATCAAAATGGACCTACTTAACATTAAAATACATGCACAAAAAATATGGCTGCTACTGCTCTAATTTCAATTTCTCCCGCGGGATTTTTCTCCCATGGGATTTTTTACGGAGGAAAATCCCGCGGGATTTTTTTATTTTTTAAAATGCTCTGGAATGAAGGTGTAATATCTCTTTTCTATTAATAAGGTCAATTAGAGAAGCTTACAATGAGTAAAGCATGAATATAACTATTTTAAAAAAATCCCACGGGATTTTAATCCCATGGGATTTTTATCCCTTAATCGAAAAAGGGATTTTTCTCCCTTGGGATTTCACTTATTTCCAATTTCCAATAAATCTGCTTTGTTTGGACAAAGCTATAATAATTTTGTCCATTTATGTATAAAACATGCATAATTTATTGGTTTAAAGTAACTAATATTGGCTCCATTGAAATTAACTCCCGCGGGATTTTTATCCCATTTCAGAGCACAGGATTTAAATCCTGTGGGATTATTTTATTTCTTTCGTTTTCTTTTTTGGCTGTTAACCCATTTTTTACCAGAAACCCCAAAACGGGTACCCTGGCAAACAGTGCAGGTCCAGATCAGACGCCGCAAAAAGTGGCGTCTGATCAGGGCCTACATGGTTTGTGAAAAGTTAAGATATTTTCAAAGTAAGTTTTAAAGAAATAAAGAAAACACAGCCGGAGGCCCTTAATTTTGGAATGGACTCCTGGTATATATAAGGAGGAAGATTCCATTTGGTACGAAAAGGGTTAAAATTTAAGAACAATGTAAGAAAATCTGACTTCAGGTCCTTCTTTCCAGTTAGTGGATTGGCCTTTCTCAGCTTTTAGGGTAAGTTCTGACTTTCTTTGTCCGCATCAGGTCAACACCCCATCAAAACACTTCTTTAATAATAGAAGCCTGTAAGATCCAGCAGGGGGGTCCAAAAGGAACAGATAGAATGGCAAATAGTGTTGACACTGATCAGACTGCTTCAGGAGCAGTCTGATCTGGGTCTGCACCTATCTGTACCAATACTTAGGATTATTATGGTACCAGGTTTTCTTTCAGAGTTGCTAAATAATGAAATAGATTTTATTGCATATTGCTATATGATCAGCCTCAGCAATGTGCTTTATGAACAGCCTTGATACAAAGCAGCTTCATCACATTACAATAATATATATCCATTTCCTAAAACTTCATTTTATATCACACTCCAATGATTTCATTTTGTATTTTTCTGGTCTCTATAGTAAAAACATACGTTGTGGGTGCTCTGTAGTACTGCCTCATCAATTTAGTTCTAATGAGTACCCACAATCTATGTTTTTGAGCAAAAAGAAGGAGAACAAATTAAACTTTAATTTACAGAACCCTGGTTTTCTTTACGAGGTAGGGTTTAGAGGGGTGTCCATTACACAGGCTTGTTGACCTGATGCGGACAAAGAAAGTCAGAGTTTACCATAAAAATTCTAAGAATTAGGACACCTTGAGGACTTGCTGTAATTCTCCTAAAATTTAAAAAAAAAAATGTTTATAAATACAATCCAGCAAGAAGTCAAAGAAGTGCCGCTTGTATGGCAAACAGTTTGAATTCAGCAAGGAGTCAAAGAAGTGCAGCTCAAATGGCAAACAGGGTAGACCATAATCAAACTGAAGGAGCAGTCTGATCTGGGTCCACACTGTTTGCCAAGCATGTCTGTCCTAATACTTATGATCAGTACAGTATCCAGGCTTGTTATAAACACTTCTGAAGACACAATTATAGCAGGTGCGACAATAAAATTAATTAATTCGTAAACGAGATAAGAGTGCAGATAAGCCTGTGACCTAGAAAAAAGGTCAAGGTCATCCAATATCTAATTAAATCTGCATTATGTTGTAATGATGCATTGTACCAAGTTTGAATAAAATTAATCAACTCGTTAATGTGATAGAGTGTATACAAACCATTTTTGGCAAAAAATTGACAGAAAAAAAGGTAAAGGTCACCAAAATCTAAACAAATCTGCGGTATGTTGCAATGATATATTGTACAAAGTTTGACAAAAATTAATCGTTTTGTTAATGGGATTGAGCCATTTTTGGCCCCAAACTGACTTTTTGAGGGGTCTGTGACCTTGAAAAAAAGGCCAACGTCAAATCTGGGGTATGTTGTAATGATATATATTGTACCAAGTTTGACTAAATTTAATCAATTTGTTAATGATAGGGTTCAGACAAGCCATTTTGGCCCCAAAATGACTGTTTTGGGGGCCTGTGATCTTGAAAAAAAGCTAGGTCAAGGTCATCATAATCTAATGACTGTTTTCCCCAATCCTATTGATGTTACTACGCAAGTTTGGTCATAATCCACCCATAGGTTCAGGAGATATAGTGCTTCAAACAGGCTACGCCAACGCAAATGGGATCTGCACAAAAACAATGCCCCCCTCCCCTCTGATGGGGGACATAAATATTTTGCAAGAAGATTGTCACCTTGTTAAATCTATAACAAAACTAACAAACTTTTATAAATCAATGTTCAGAAAAGTCTAACCACTAGTCATTACTGTAAAATATGACTGTCTGAAAACATATTTCCAAAAAATATTGAAACAATCTCTTTTTCAGTCATTTCGACCCAAAGTTACTACTAACTTTCCATGTAACTATTGTTGACCATGTAAAAAAATCCAGGTACATTGTACTGATTATTTACAGCAGTGCTTGTCTTATTGTGACATCAGAGTGATGTGTAAAAAAGAAAAATCTGAGCTCCTGTATTGGGTTTATATTTAATTTAGCAAATGGTGTAGACCCAGATCAGACACAGCAGAATGCAGCATATGATCAGGGTCTACTGTTTGCTTCAAGTACAGAAATTTAAAGATTAAACGAAACACACTAAGTCCCTAATGCAGGCCCGGCTTCCCAATCTACAATCAACCCACAAGTACTGTCAGTGCTTTGATTGTGAAAAGAACTCGTATCGATTCGGATTGCTGATTATATAACCATGTTATGGTTAAATGTATCTGGATCTTCACTGTTTGCTCATTCACATATCAATTTATATTCCCAAATTTGGAGAAATTCTGCCAAACATTTTTTCCATAATATGCTGGTGCAGTTACTCTGGGCAGGATTAGCCCCAAGATTCCAACAATTAACCACATGCTTTGCAAGCTTTTAGATACCACTCAGATGACTTGAGTAAACTTGAGATCTCACTGTCCATTTTTTTTTCTAATGAAACAATCCTCTTTACAAGTTAATATCTGCAAGGCGACTTATTGATCACATTTACTTACAAAAAAAATAAATAAAAAAACACTTTAATTTGAGTATCTGAATACTTTTGTAAGATTTTCTATTCATATTTACTCTTTTTTGTACCAAATGGAATCTTCCTCATTATATTTAGCAGGAGTTCATTCCAAAATTTAGGGGTGTCAGGTTGTTTTTTTTATTAAAAATTTATTTGGAAAATGGCTTCCAAATTTTCGCAAACAGTGTAGGCCCTGTTTGCCGGAGTACCCGTATTGGGGTTTCTGGTACTAAATGGGTTAAGGATACACCAGATACACATTCTTCTAGGAGGGAAACACTACTATTAGTGACTTTCTGCATGCTTTCATGTTCACTACTCCTATTCACTAAGCGTCTCTGACAATGGGCTCTTTTTTCAAAGGAAAGAATTTGCTCCTAAGGAGCAAATTCTTTCCTTTAAAAGTTGGCCCTAAAAAGGAGGCAAACATTTTTGGTGGAGTCTGTGCCCTTTGCAAAATATGCAATTTATTTCTTTTTGTCAGTGCTTCCAATCATTTCATTATTGAAGTGCTCCTTTGCACTTGTCACCTGTCACTGCAACAGGCAGCACTGCTATCTTCCTCAACATGTTTTTGCTGACATCTTGGTTTCAGAAATCATTAAACTTGTACTATAATGAAATCCATGGACGAAATCTGTAAAATATTCATAGGAATCTATTAATTTGCCCTTGGCCTAGTTTATCAAGGGCAGTAACTCGAGTATGATCAGAAAGCCATCCATTCTCTCTGGCTTACAATATTAAATGTATTCATGTGTCTATGTCCCCGTAATTTTCATCAACAGTTATTAATATCTGACATTACATGATTCCTCATTCTTATCTTTTGTGATTCCTCAGTCAAATCTTTCTTGATTCTTCATTTATGATATATATCCACCATGTGTTGTTCATTTCAAGCTTTCTGAAGATATATCCACTTTCTGTTATTCTTTCCCGCTCTCCTGGTCAAGCACGAAATTATTGTTAAATCGTGTGAACCACAAAACGATGGCCAGATTCTTCACTGATTGATGGACTAGGTCAGACTAGGCTCAGTACATTTTGATCAAGCCACACTGAACACATATGTTTAATGTAATTCAGCTTTATCATGTGTGGCATTATTGCCTTTAATGAAGTAAGGATCCTTCATGTGTAGATGTAAAACTGGAAGTTGTACTTTCATCACAGATGAATGAAAGTCTGAAAGGGAAAAGAAGAGTATTCAGTTAATATTATGCTATCATCTGTCTAGGCCCCTGCCCATCCGCGCTTGGAGAAATAGATCTGGCTGCATGGTGTTTCAACGCAAAGAGGAAACTGACCACACCTGAGTACTGGTAAACCCCGTGGAAGCACTAAGCCTGCCCAGAGAAAGTGATAGGAGTTGGACCGTCCATTGCATATAAGCCTATCGGTTTCATTGGGCAACATGACTTGAGATGTCATATTTCATCTCAGTGCAGCAGAATAGGCAAGCAGGTTATTTGTGTAAATATTCAATTAGTTTAAAAGAATAGAAAAAGAAAAGAACAAGAGGGCCATGATGGCCCTGGATCGCTCGCATGATCCATAGAGTAACAAGTGGGCCCCGGGTAGGGCCATTATTGACCCCAGGGCTATAATGTGCATAATGTTGAGGGAGGTCTAAAAAGGTGAAGCTTCATACCAAATATCAACAAACGCTATAATTTGAACAATCTTGGCAAAGGTCCACTAGATGAATCTACACGCCAAATATCAAAGACCTGAGCCTTGCAGTTTCAGAGAAGGTTTTTTTTTTATAGATATTTCCTACATAAGCCTATGTAAAACCAAATGATCCTGGGGTGGGGGCATTTTTGGCCTCAGAGCTATACTTTAAACAATCTTGATAGAGGTCCACTAGATGAAGCTTCACACCAAATATCAAAGACCTGGGCTTGTTGTTTCAGAGAAGAAGCTTTTTAAAGGTTTTCCCTATAAAAGCCCATGTAAAACCAATGGGCCCCTGGGCCAGGGCATTTTTGGCCCAGGACTATAATTTGAACAATCTTGGTAGGGGTCCACTAGTTGAAGCATATCTCCATATATGTCTATGTAAAATCAAAGGGCCCCAGGGCGGAGGCATTAGTGGCCAGCGGGCTATAATTTGAACAATCTTGGTAGAGATCCACTAGATGAAGCTCCATACCAAATATCAAAGACATGGACCTTGCAGTTTGACCAGTTTCAGAGAAGAAGATTTTTAAAGATTTCCCAATATAAGTCTATGTAAAACCAAAGGGTCTCTGGGTGGGGGCATTATTTGGCCCCATGGCTATTATAATTTGAACAGTCTTGATAGAGGTCCACTAGAATGGAAATTTCACACCAAATATCAAAGACCTAGGCCTTGTGGTTTCACAGAAGAAGATTTTTAAAGAATGTCCTTATATAAGCCAATGTAAAACCAAAGGGCCACGGGGCCGGGGCATTTTTGGTCCCAGCACTATTATTTTAACAATCTTGGTAGGGGTCAACTAGATGCAGCTTCATACAACAGATCAAAGACCTGGGCCTTGCTGTTTCAGAGCAGAAGATTTTTAAAGGTTTTCCCTATATAAGCCCATGTAAAACCAAAGGGCCAGGGGGCGGGGACATTTTTGGCCCCAGCACTATAATTTGAACAGTCTTGGTAGGGGTCCACTAGATGAAGCTTCATACCAAATATCAAAGACCTGGGCCTTGCTGTTTCAGAGAAGAAGATTTTTAAAGGTTTTCCCTATATAAGCCCATGTAAAATCAAAGGGCCCCTGAGCGGGGACATTTTTGGCCCCAGCACTATAATTTGAACAATCTTGGTAGGGGTCCACCAGATGAAGCTTCATACCAAATAACAAAGACCTGGGCCTTGCGGTTTCAGGGAAGAAGATTTTTAAAGATTTTTTCCCTATATAATTCTATGTAACACCAAAGGGACCCGGGGCGGGGGCATTTTTGGCCCCAGCACTATAATTTGAACACTCTTGGTAGGGGTCCACTAGATGAAGCTTCATACCAAATATCAAAGACCTGGGCCTTGTGGTTTCAGAGAAGAAGATTTTCTTTAAAAGTTTTCTGTGTACAAATCTATTTTTGGCTCCTGTGACCTAGATGTGCAACGGACCGGAACCATTTGAACAACTTTGAAAGGGGGCCACCTAAGGATTATTACTGAAGTTTGGTCAAAATCCGATCAGTGGTTTAGGAAGAGATGTCCTTTGAAGAAAAAGTTGACGCACGGACGAATGCACGCACGCACGACCGACAAAAAGTGATCCCAAAAGCTCATCTCGTCACTACGTGACGGTGAGCAAAAAATAAATTGAAGGGTAACAAACCTAAACAAGAGGGCCATGATGGCCCTGGATCGCTCACCTGATCCATAGAGTAAAAGTGGGCCCGGGGGAGGGCCATCATTAACCTCAGGGCTATATTGTGCATAATGTTGAGGGAAGTCTAAAAAGTTGAAGCTTCATACCAAATATCAACAAAGGCTATAATTTGAACAATCTTGGCAAAGGTCCACTAGATGAAGCTACACACCAAATATCATAGACCTGGGCCTTGCAGTTTCAGAGAAGAAATTTTTTTAAAGATATTCCCTACATAAGCCTATGTAAAACCAAATGGCCCCGGGCGGGGGCATTTTTGGCCTCAGGGCTATAATTTAAACGATCTTGATAGAGGTCCACTATATGAAGCTTCACATCAAATATCAAAGACATGGGCCTTGCAGTTTCAGGGAAGAGGATTTTCAAAGATTATTTCTATATAAGTCTATGTAAAACCAAAGGGCCCCCGGGCAGGGGCATTTGTAGCCCGAGGACTATAATTTGAACAATCTTGGTAGAGGTCCACTAGATGAAGCTCCATACCAAATAACAAAGACATGGGCCTTGCAGTTTCAGGGAAGAAAATTTTTAAAGATTTCCCTATATAAGTAAATGTAAAATCGAAGATTCTCGGGGTGGGGGCATTTTTGGCCCCAGGGCTATAATTTGAGCAATCTTGATAGAGGTCCACTAGATGAAATTTCACACCGAATATCAAAGACCTAGGACTTGTGGTTTCACAGAAGAAGATTTTTAAAGATTTTCCCAATATAAGTCTATCTAAAACCATAGGGCCCTGAGGCGGGGGCATTTGTGGTCTCAGGGCTATAATTTGAACAATCTTGGTAGAGGTCCACTAGATGAAGCTTCATACCAAGTATCAAAGACCTAGGCCTTGTGGTTTCAGAGAAGAAGATTTTCCATGTATAAGTCTATGTAAAACCAAAGGGCCCCCGAGCGGGGGCATTTTTGGCCCCAGGGCTATAACTGGAACATTGTTGGTAGAGGTCCACAAGATGACGCTTCATACCAATTTTTTTTATATCAAAGACCTGGGCCTTGCGGTTTCAGAGAAGATTTTTCCTATATAAGCCTATGTAAAACCAAAGGGCCCCGGAGTGGGGGCATTTTTGGCCCTAGCACTATAATTTGAACAATCTTGGTAGGGGTCCACTAGATGAAGCTTCATACAAAATATCAAATACCTGGGCCATGCGGTTTCAGAGAAGAAGATTTTCCCTATAAAAGCCCATGTAAAACCAATGGGTTTCAGGGCGCGGGCATTTTTGGCTCCAGCACCATAATTTGAACAATTCTGGTAGGGGTCCACTAGATGAAGCTTCATACCAAATATCAAAGACCTGGGCCTTGAGGTTTCAGAGAAGAAGATTCTTAAAGATTTTCCCTATATAAGCCAATGTAATACCAAAGGGCCCCGGGGCGGGGGCATTTTTGGCCCCAGCACTATAATTTGAACAATCTTGGTAGGGGTCCTCTAGATGGAGCTTCATACCAAATATCAAAGACCTGGGCCTTGCGGTTTCAGAGAAGAGATTCTTAAAGATTTTCCCTATATAAGCCCATGTAAAACCAAAGGGCCCCAGGAGGGGGGGCATTTTTGGTCCAAGCACTACAATTTGAACAATCTTGGTAGGGGTCAACTAGATAAAGCTTCATACCAAATATCAAAGACCTGGGCCTTGCAGTTTAAGAGAAGAAGATTTTAAAAGATTTTCCCTATATAAGCCAATGTAAAACCAAAGGGGCCCGGGGCGGGGGCGTTTTTGGCCCCAGCACTATAATTTGAACAATTCTGGTAGAGGTCCACTAGATGAAGCTTCTTACCAAATATCAAAGAGCTTGGCCTTGCGGTTTCAGAGAAGAAGAATTTTAAAGATTTTCCCTCTATAAGACCACGTAAAATCAAAGGGCCCCGGAGGGGGGAGGGGCGCATTTTTGGCCCCAGCACTATAATTTGAACAATCTTGGTAGGGGTCCACTAGATGAAGCTCCATACCAAATATCAAAGACCTGGGTCTTGTGGTTTCAGAGAAGATTTTTAAAGAGTTTCCCTATAGATATAAGCCCATGTTAAACCAAAGGGCCCTGAGACGGGGGCATTTTTGGCCCTAGCACTATAATTTGAACAACCTTGGTAGGGGTCCACTAGATGAAGCTTCATACCAAATATCAAAGACCTGGGCCTTAGGGTTTCAGAGAAGAAGATTTTTAAAGCATTTCCCTATATAAGCCCAAGTAAAACCAAAGGGCCCCGGGGCGGGGGCATTTTTGGGCCCAGCACTATAATTTGAACAATCTTGGAAGGGATCCACAAAATGAAGCTTCATACCAAATATCAAAGACCTGGGCTTTGTGGTTTCAGAAAAGAAGATTTTTAAAGGTTTTCCCTATATAAACATAGTAAAAAGGGCCCCGAGGCGTGCCATTTTTGGTCTCAGAGGCATAATGTGAACAATCTTGGTAGAGGTCCACTAAATGAACTTGAAGTGTCATACCAAATTAAATAAATATCAAAGAGCTGGGCCTTGCGGTTTCAGAGAAGAAGAATTTTAAAGATTTTCCCTCTATAAGACCACGTAAAATCAAAGGGCCCCGGATGGGGGAGGGGCGCATTTTGGCCCCAGCACTATAATTTGAACAATCTTGGTAGGGGTCCACTAGATGAAGCTCCATACCAAATATCAAAGACCTGGGTCTTGTGGTTTCAGAGAAGATTTTTAAAGAGTTTCCCTATAGATATAAGCCCATGTAAAACCAAAGGGCCCTGGGGCGGGGGCATTTTTGACCCTAGCACTATAATTTGAACAACCTTGGTAGGGGTCCACTAGATGAAGCTTCATACCAAATATCAAAGACCTGGGCCTTACGGTTTCAGAGAAGAAGATTTTTAAAGCATTTCCCTATATAAGCCCAAGTAAAACCAAAGGGCCCCGGGGCGGGGGCATTTTTGGGCCCAGCACTATAATTTGAACAATCTTGGAAGGGATCCACAAAATGAAGCTTCATACCAAATATCAAAGACCTGGGCTTTGTGGTTTCAGAAAAGAAGATTTTTAAAGTTTTCCCTATATAAACAAAGTAAAAAGGGCCCCGAGGCGGGCCATTTTTGGTCTCAGAGGCATAATGTGAACAATCTTGGTAGAGGTCCACTAAATGAACTTGAAGTGTCATACCAAATATCAAAGAGCTGGGCCTTGCGGTTTCAGAGAAGAAGAATTTTAAAGATTTTCCCTCTATAAGACCACGTAAAATCAAAGGGCCCCGGAGGGGGGAGGGGCGCATTTTTGGCCCCAGCACTATAATTTGAACAATCTTGGTAGGGGTCCACTAGATGAAGCTCCATACCAAATATCAAAGACCTGGGTCTTGTGGTTTCAGAGAAGATTTTTAAAGAGTTTCCCTATAGATATAAGCCCATGTAAAACCAAAGGGCCCTGGGGCGGGGGCATTTTTGACCCTAGCACTATAATTTGAACAACCTTGGTAGGGGTCCACTAGATGAAGCTTCATACCAAATATCAAAGACCTGGGCCTTACGGTTTCAGAGAAGAAGATTTTTAAAGCATTTCCCTATATAAGCCCAAGTAAAACCAAAGGGCCCCGGGGCGGGGGCATTTTTGGGCCCAGCACTATAATTTGAACAATCTTGGAAGGGATCCACTAGATGAAGCTTCATACCAAATATCAAAGGGTCTTGTGGTTTCAGAGAAGAAGATTTTTTAAGTTTTTGGTGAAAAAAAATCTATTTTTGGCTCCTATGACCTAGATGTGCAATGCTGACCGGAACCATTTGAACAACTTTGAAAGGGGACCACCTAAGGATCATTCCTGTGAAGTTTGGTCAAAATCAGATCAGTGGTTTAGGAGATGTCATTTGAAGAAATTGTTTACGGACGGACGCAGGGACGTTCTTATGAGACGTACATTCTGGGGTTCCCCATGTTAACTCTATGGAGACTAACCCTATAATGTAGATGTGTACAGCCACTAACCCCATAATGACACAAATTTTAACCCCACTACACAAAAATTTACGGAATAAACCTCATTAAGTATGAAAAGTACAGAACATAAACCCCATTAATATGTATCTGGGGCATGTACGCACTGACGCACGCACGGACGAGGGACAACAAGTGATCACAAAAGCTCACCTGTCATGTAAAAAAATGGTAAGCAGATGACTGATGTCCCATATAATTGTTTTATTGTTTCTAGTCAATCATGTTGGTGCTAGCTCAAAACATGGCTATGATCAGCACATTTAAAATTTGTTAATTTACTTACATAACCATCTTTTTAACGTCCCCATCAACACTTTATATAGTTCATTTTGGGGACGTTGCTTCCAATTTTGTGGGTCTTTTACCTAACAATGAAATGAAAAGACATCTCAAGCTCTGTTGCCCAATGAAACCAATAGGGTTTATAAGCATGGACTCGCACCACTTTTCCTGGGCAGGCTTAGCCCCTCTAAGCAGTTTACCAGTACTCATGGGCAGTCAGTTTCAGCTCTGCTTGGAAGCATCATGCAGCCCATCTTTTTCTTCAAGCCCCGATATGCGGGGGCTGTTACATCACCTTGGCTAACGTGACAAGGTAATGTTTGTTTGTTTGATTGATTGCGGTTTAACATCAACACTTTTTATGTTATTCTGGAGATGCTGCTTCCCATTTTGTTGCCCTTTAAGCTGATATCGAGATGAACTGGCATCTCAGTCGCTGTCCAATGGTATGAATACCCTGGTTTATTTGCATGGATGGTCCAACTTGCACCACTTTACCTGAGCACTGGCTTTTCCAGGCTTTAGCTAGATGTTCTAAGCAGTTTACCATGGAGTACTCATGTGTGGTTGGTTTCAGCTCTGCGTCGAAGCTTTTGTTTGTTTGATTTGAGGTTTTACCTCCACGTCCCTGGCCTCGGTAGCTCAGTCAGATGCGCGTCTGACTGGTGATCAGAAGGATGCAGGTTCAATTCCTGCTGGGGTCGGCAACATTCTTTCGTGGAGATTGATCATGAAATCTTTTCTACGGTCATTCTCTCCCTTCCGCTGATTCAAGAAGGGCAGTTGTCAGTTTCTGGCAAAAGAATGTGCACTGTACTGGTTAATCACTTCAATATAAGCCTGCCCAGGAACAGTGTGGATAGGTAAACTGACCGGCTCAAAAATGACCTAAATAGTGTTGTCTGGGCCATTAAACTCCAATTCAAACAAACAAAAATTAACCCCATGTCAACACTAGGTCATTTTGGAGACGTTACTTCCAATTTGGTGGGGCTTTTACCAGATATTGAGATGAAATGACATCTCAGCCCTGTCGCCAAATGAAACCAATATATAGGGACTTTGGTTTATATGCATGGAAGGTCCTACTCATACCACTTTAGGCAGGTCCTCTAAGCAGTTTACCAGTATTAAGTGATGTCGGTTTCAGCTCTGCCTGGAAGCATTGTGCAGCCCATCTAGCTCTTTCTTCAAGCCCTGATGGGCCGAAGCGGCATCATGCAATTTACATCACAGGGACACGGTCCATACTGATTTTGCTCTTCTAGAATATTTCATTCTACACTGTATATACTAGTATGCTTATATTTCATTCAAGAAGAGCAAAATCAGTATGAACCGTGTCCCTGTGATTACACTGTATATACTAGTACACTTATATTTCATTCTAGAAGAGCAAAATCAGTATGAACCGTGTCCATGTGATTACATAATGCAATATTTTCAAATAATCTGATAATATATATATATATAATTGATAAAATTCTATCTGATTAATTCTGGCCGAAATGACCCGGGCTGAAACGACCCAACGAAATATGCCTAAATGACAAAAGTCCAAATTTAGGCCGAAACTACCCGGGCCGAAACCACCCGTGCCTTATGACTAGAAATCCATGTCAATGTGGATTTCTAGAAATGACAATAAATCGATGTTATTCACCTGTGTCAGGATCTGCACATCTCCTTTGTGGGCCTCCTTTGTTATGTTTTATGAGGCATTTTACAGTTACCCATTTTTTTTTGTTTTTGTTTTTTCTTCAGATAATTCTACCTCGGAATATTTCGGTTCTTTCCGGACAGCTTCCGATTAGTTGGGTTCACCTAAATCACGGGCGTCTGGCGATACATCAATGCAATTAATCGGCTGATCAAGAAGACTTAAACGCCCTATTTGTGCATATGGCGAGCGTAGCTCGCTGATAGGCATTTTGGGTATGGTGGGTGACTTTTAAAGTATTGTATGTGCTCTGATGGAACCTCAGAGGCCCGTGCCTAAATTGCCCGAGGGTGGCAAACTAGATCTACGCGTTGTCTTGGTTCTTTCATTCTTCACAGAAGCTTGAAGTTTTTTCTTGTTTGTCTTTAAAATCTTACTTAAAGTGAATGACCACCTTTAAAATATAATTACTTCATTTGCAAGAAAAAGTTACTGTAATGATTAATCTCTGACTTTTATTACCAATTGAAATCTGCTAAGGTAATTAAATCAACATTTAATGGTTTCAGTGAAGCCTTCTGGCAGCGGCCATATTTTCCCCAAGGTAATCCAAATGTATCCCAGCATCCAACATGTTTGCTCAATTCCTGACCTCAAGGAGACCATTGAAGCTCTATGTCTCTCTATGTAGCTACTAAAGGAGAAGTAATTAGGCTCTCTAATGAGGTTGCATTCTCAAAAATCCTTAAATAGGCTGTCAGTGCAGGACCTTACATACTGGCTTCATTATGTTTTTGGATGAAAATAAAGACTTTGAAGACAGTTTTCCTGAGTTTGGTGACATTGGTTTCATTGGGTGGCATCCATCTCAATGTTGGGTAAAAATCCCACAAAATTGGAAGCAGCATCTCCAAAATGCCCTAAATAGTGGTGATGGGAATGTTAAACATCAATTGAAACAACCAAAATCTGTTCTTTCCTACAAAACAATTGTTTTCTGTAATCCTTGTCTAATCTACAGTTAATCAAGTTGTACACCTGTACACTGTTTGC
Organism: Lucinisca nassula; assembly: GCA_963580285.1. Taxonomy (NCBI): domain Eukaryota; kingdom Metazoa; phylum Mollusca; class Bivalvia; order Lucinida; family Lucinidae; genus Lucinisca; species Lucinisca nassula. The sequence goes on from CAUZLF010000018.1 coordinate 14,535, forward strand.
ATAAAATCCAGGACTTTATCCAAAAATGAAAACATAAATTATGGGTACTCAAAGGAATCACCTCATTGAGTACCCACAATCTATGCTTTAATCTGGATTAATCCATTTAGTACCCGAAACCCCAAAAGAGGTACCCTGGCAAACAGTGCAGGCCCAGATCAGACGCCGAAGTACACGGCGTCTGATCAGGGCTTACACTGTTTGCAAAATGTTCAGCCATTTTTATACCCCCGGCATACGAAGTATGTCAGGGGGTATATAGTTTTCGTCTTTCCGTCCATTCGTTGGTTCGTTCGTATGTTCGTTTGTTCGTATGTTCGTTCGTTCGTTCGTTCGTACGTTCGTTCGTCAACCTTTACGTCAAAGTTTTGCGTTAAACCTTTTTGATTGCTCATATCTCTGTAACCACAGGTTGGATTCTCTTCATATTTGGTACAGGCTATCTCTATAGCATTACCTTTCATATGGAATATCTAAGCTCCTGGGTGGGTTGTCTGTCCGTCTGTCTGTTCATCTACTTTAACGTCAAAGTTTTGTGTTAAACCTTTTTCATTGCTGATATCTCTGTAAGCACATGTTAGATTCTCTTCACGTTTGGTAAAGCATATCTCCATAGCATTACCTTTCATATGGAATATCTAAGCCCCTGGGTCAAGCCCCTGGGTGGGCTGTCTGTCTGTCTGTTCCTCTAATTTTACGTCAAAGTTTTGTGTTAAACCTTTTTCATTGCTGATATCTCTGTAACCACATGTTAGATTCTCTTCATGTTTGGTAAAGGATATCTCTATAGCATTACCTTTCATATGAAATATCTAAGCCTCTGGGTCAAGCCCCTGGGTGGGCTGTCTGTCTGTCTGTTCATCTACTTGTACGTCAAAGTTTTGTGTTAAACCTTTTTGATTGCTCATATCTCTGTAACCACAGGTTGGATTCTCTTCATATTTGGTACAGGCTATCTCTATAGCATTACCTTTCATATGGAATATCTAAGCCCCTGGGTCAAGCCCCTGGGTAGGTTGTCTGTCTGTCCGTCTGTCTGTTCATCTACTTTAACGTCAAATTTTTGTGTTAAACCTTTTTCATTGCTGATATCTCTGTAACCACATGTTAGATTCTCTTCACGTTTGGTAAAGCATATCTCTATAGCATTACCTTTCATATGGAATATCTAAGCCCCTGAGTCAAGCCCCTGGGTGGGCTGTCTGTCTGTCTGTCTGTTCCTCTAATTTTACGTCAAAGTTTTGTGTTAAACCTTTTACATTGCTGATATCTCTGTAACCACATGTTAGATTCTCTTCATGTTTGGTAAAGGATATCTCTATAGCATTACCTTTCATATGAAATATCTAAGCCTCTTGGTCAAGCCCCTGGGTGGGCTGTCTGTCTGTCTGTTCATCTACTTGTACGTCAAAGTTTTGTGTTAAACCTTTTTCATGGCTGATATCTCTGTAACCCCATGTTAGATTCTCTTCATGTTTGATAAATGATTTCATGATACATGTCCCCTCCCCCTCCCACGGTGACCTTGACCTCAAGGTCACCGACTTAGAAATTTTACATTTGGTTAAAGTTTTATGTCAAAGTTTATAAATGCCTGTATGTTCTATTTGATGCTCTCACTCCCTTGGTCCATTTAGAAATTTTATGTTTGGTTTAGCTTTTACAAGCACATTTATAGGTTCTTATAGCTTCTTGACTTCATTCATATTACATAAGCTCAAAAGATATATCAGAGGGTGACGCTGGCCGGGGGTATACGTGACCCACTGGTCGCTTTCTCTAGTCCTAATAAATTTTGAGGAAAACAACCTGACAGCCCTTAATTTTGAAATGGACTCCTGGTATATACAAGGAGGAAGATTCCATTTTGTACAAAAAAAGGTTAAGAAAAATATCACAAAAGACCATATGAAGTGCCATGAAATATTACCTAAAATTGTCAAGGCGTGCTAAGGAAATGATTGGTTAAATGATACTGATAGGCATTAATTAATGAAGAAAAGAAAAGAAACAGGTAATCAACACACTTTAAAGTCCACTTGAAAACAGCTATCTTCAAAATGTTTAGCACAAATGTTATGCTTTGCATAAACAAATGTCTTGATGTTAAGATTCTCTGTTCCAAGATTATGAATCCATTTTTTTTTACATAACTCTCTATTTTTCTAAGGGTCAGGGATAGAATAACAGTTAATTCCTTGTCCAGTATTTGCCCTTACAAGAAGGCATTTTTATTATTTTTAAGTTCACTTTCTCCACTAAAATCCTCAGCTGCAAAAGATAGCTATTGGAACATGGACTGAACAGTCTCCTTGAGATCACTGCAGGCGATATAGTCTGTAAAAATGTCTGACACCCTATAAACAACTTTAATGAGCCATTACAGTTAATTAGAGCAACAGTTTAGGAGGAGAATATGATTTTATCATTCCTCAATGGTGTTATTGTAAAATGGATCTGAGTAAAAAAAATGGTGGTCATTCACTTTAACGATTTTATTAAAAATCGTAAAGACTGTGAAAAATAGAAGTGAAGGCAATGATCAAGAATCGATACAATTAATTAACCCTCACCTCCCAACAGAGACAAAAAAAATGTATAACCTGTGAATTCTTTTTCCTTTCTTTTTCTTTTACGTTTCCATCCATACTGAGTTGTTTTACTCTGCTGGTGATGTTTGCTCTAAACAATTCGTGGTTGTACATGAATATGGACGCTTCGCATGATTATATAGACTGTGACTAAAATGAAAGGGACTGAAAGATTCCTGAACAATGCTGGGCTTAAAAAGGAGAGACCTCCTTAATACAGCGCTAGCCCAGCAATTATAATAGAGGTAGACATAATTATGAAAATTTAAGAAATATCTGAGACCCAGACTGACAACCCATTCCTAATTGAAAGGCTTTATTAGTTCGAGTGTCTACTGCTCTCTATTGATCCGGTGATTAACTATTGATCCTACCTGTCAATAAACCAGGTGACATACACATGTGATATATACATCTGTGATAATACACCATATGTGCCACTGTAATGAACCCCGAATTCATTGACAGAAAAAAATGGAGGAATTCATGAATAAAAAATATGGAGTTTATATTTCTATTCAAAATCATCACGAAAACATGCCTATATAATTTTTACCCCCTTGAACCCCACTTTTATATAGTAAAACTGGGGTTTCCGGGGGTATACCTTATTTTTCTTATTTCTGCTCTAAAATATAGATTGTGGGTACACGTTAGAATTAACCGCCTCGATGAGGCAGTTCTAACGATTGCCCACAATCTATATTTGGAGCAGAAATAAGAAAAATATCACAATTTTTCATCATAAAAATTTCATTTTTTTTCAGCGATAAAGGTGGCAATGTATAGGCGTGTTTGCGTAATGTGGAGGTGGTGCATTGCAAATACTGACAATTTTTTATGTTTGCATTTCAATGTTAAGAAGATTTCAGCAGGGTAGTATTTTAAAGTGGATGGTGTAAAAACATGCTTTATAAGACACTTTTTTTTAACAAACATTGATTTATTATTTACATATATTACAGAACCTTATTTTTGTATAATTGTCTAGTCCTTATTATTATTATTATTATTATTATTATTATTATTATTATTATTATTATTATTATTTGTGATTTGTTATCCAAAACGCTTCGTTGCAAACACTGTTTCCTGATTTGTGACTTTGCTATACGTTGCTTCCAATTTTGTGGGACTTTTACCCGACATTGAGATGAAATGACCGATGAAACCAAAATGAGTTTATATGTTAGGGTGTTCCGTCTCGGGGAGGTTTAGACCCTCTAAGCAGTTTATCAGTACTCATGCGTGGTCGGCCCGGGTTCAGCACATCGCAGCATCTATTTCTGCAAGCCCAGATGAGCGGATTAAAATAAATCAAATAAAAAGAAAATAATAATAATAAAATGCTCATTTTCGATATTTTCATACCTGAATATTTGTTAGTCAGTGGTCTAATATAGCCCTTGGAGCTAACACCAACAGAAACGTGGGAACTGAGTGATTAGTGCTCTTGCTACTGGTACTATGGGTCCTGTAGAGGGTTCGATCCCTGGCAGCAAGTATGTAATTTCGGTGTCCAGACATCTTCCAGTCGACATAATTTGTATGGACGACTGCCCTAAAGTGCGACGCGCTTCGGATCAGAACGTTGATTAGAGCCCGAACCCATCCCTTCAGCAGTATGTTAGAAAGATGGCTCAGTTGTATATAATATAGTGCACTTGCCTCTGATGCTGGAGGCCCCGGGTTCGATCCTCGGCTGTGGTGATAATTTCGGTGTCTGAACAAGCTCCACTGGCATCATTTGCAGGGATGAATGTCATAAAGTGTGCCGTTCTTCGGATCGGGACTTTAACTGGAGGCCCCATGTGCGGGGACAGCAATCCCATGTACATGTTAAAGAACGCTACCATTATTACATGATTACTGTGTAGGCTTTCATCCTGCAAAACTTGAGTGTATATAATATACACAGTTTGTGTCCTTTTACTGGAAGTTGGAAGAAAGAAAGAGAGAAATTGGAAGAAAGAATGAATGTGAAAAATAAAATAAAATAAATAAAAATGAAAAATAAATAAAAATGAAAAATAACATCTTTCGATATTTTCATACCTGAATATTAGTTAGTCGGCATTCTAATATATAGCCATTGGAGTTAATGTGTTTTAAGCTAAGGATTTAATCAAATTTTGTATATTTTTCACAAAATATTTCATATGTCCCCAACACTCCACAAATCATTCAGTTACCTTGATATATAGCCTAAGGGCAGATCAACAGAGGAGCTACCTGGCCTATTCCAGTTATATTAACACAAGGCATACCTGTCTGTTACCCCATGATCTGAAATTTGTCAGACCGTGATTTATTGGTGATGAGATGTTTATTGTCCTTATTGGAGAATAAAAAATATTCTATTCTGTTCTCTTGTAGAACTCGGCGTACACTAAACTTGACTAATCGAGAAACCCCAAAATGTGAATCTCTGAAAATGTCTTGTTTGAAAATTGATAAAATGCCTTATAGATATACAACAACAACAAGAAAATTGTTGTTTATAAGCAGCGCGATATATAGAAAAACAACAGTATCTTGTTTGTCTTCAAGCCAGAATTAATTTGGTGGAAGTAACCTCAAATGTGGTTTGGACAGACGAGTGAACATTTCATTAACTTGATTAAGCCATTGTTAGTCAAAAATCCAGGTAAGGATCGCAGTTTCCCACGCCACAGCATTAGTTATGCCGTTATTTATAGAACAAAAAAAAGAAAAAACTTCTATTCAAATAAAAAAAAAACCCGCCCCGATGGGCTGTACGATGCTTCCACGCAGAGCTAAGTCCGACTCTATATATACATTAACAAAAAAAAAAAAAAAAAAAAAAAAAAAGAAACAAAAAAGGTGACCTGTTTTTAAAGTATCAGAATTTGTTTGGAACTGAATTTCTAGCCTTTGTTTTCTCTCTGTCTTCTCTTTTTTTGGCTATTTCAAGTTGTTGTTGTTTCAAGTCGGCTGCATCCATGACATCAGCAACAGGGAATAATTTTTTTTTATTTATTTTTATTTTTTTTTGTGGTTTAAACAAGACAATCATTAATGCATACATGTAGGGTAAATAAAATTGACAGCATCTGAACTATACGAACTATACGGCTTGATATGTAAAATGAAAAGAGGAACCCGTAGGAGTAAAAGAAATCAAGAGAAGAACAAGGCACTTGTAGAAAGCATCTTAAATAGTGAAAAAGAAGTAGGGGGTATTCCTTCAGATATCAAGGATTTACATTTGGGCCTGTTAGCAAAAAAAGCATCTGCAGCTTCAGAGATGATGATTTGAATAGAAGTTTTTTCTTTTTTTTCAGCTTCTTTACTATACAGAGGTTGGAATATACATGTAAGGGTTGTGCTAAAAAGGACCCACCTGTGCAGAGGTATAAATCCAATCACTGGATACTATGTGATTGTTGTGGGGGTTGGTGGCATATTGACTGTGCATGTATAAGTGTAGAAACTAAGGCGAAATTTGATCACTATCAGATAGAATACACTTGTGCTCGCTGTGTATTGGAAGTTTTGCCAAGAGTTACTGTGAACAATAAATGTGAAACAATTCCCCAGATAAGGTCAGATAACGCATCTCCTTCTGCAGACAAACTCCCTAGGTTTATCTGTGCTAGCCCAGAACAAGACATCCCTGATACAGGCCCGACCCCAGCAAAGAAAACACCACAGCCAGAGTTAAATTCAGTAACACATAGACTTGAAACTGAATCTCCAATACCCGAAAGCCCAATTACCCATTCAAAAGTTGACATTACGCCAGCACAGGTCCTAGTTGTAGATAACATTGACCAGCCAAAGGAAGTACGAAGCTCGGATAAAATCCTGGGAAAATTAAAGAGGTTTGAACAATTTAGAGACATCCAATTTGCTTACAGTTTGCCCCAAGGTGGGATTGCCTTGCATTTTAAAACAAGTGGTGCAGCAGGGGAAGCATTAGAAAATTGGCCAGATTTTGTTTTTAATCCTGGAGAAAAACCTCACAGGACAACCCCTCATACAGAAAACACTGTAACGTACATGAAAAATGCAGACATCAGTCTCTCTGAAGTCAAGATAGGTGAAGTTTTGTCTTCAGTAGGGATAAAGTACAGTAAAATAAAGAGACTTCATTACAGATATAACAGGCATCCCATGCCTGTAGTTCAAATTATTCATCCAGCTATCCAAGATAAGGAAGCTGCTCTGAAAAAGAACATTCCAATCCAGTTTCACAACAGGAAAGCTTTCCTGGAGTCAAAAAAGAATAGTGTTATAAGGTGTTATAAGTGCCAACGTTTTGGGCACATTGCTAGAGTCTGCACATACACACAAAGGTGTGAGTGCTGTAGCAAATCAGATCATTTGGGAGAGGTGTGTGCTGCATCAGATTTATGCTGTGCTAACTGCTCAGGTAACCATAGGAGTTCTTCGAAAATATGTCCAATATTCCTTCAATATGCCGGTAAATACAGATCATCAACTATCTGCTAGCTTGGGGATTCTGTCCTTGAACTGTCAGTCATGGAATACTGCAAAAAGGGGGATACACAATTTATTAGATTCATATAATGTTGGTATTTTTTGTCTTTCAGAAACTTGGGAAACTAAATCGAATCCAGTTAATTTTAGAAATTGGTCAGTCTTTTCAAAAAGCAGAGATGATGGGCATGGGGGGGTAGCAATTTTATGCCGGCCATCAGACAGATATTTGGCTCACAGGTTAGGGAAGTATGAGGTTGATGATGTAGAAGCCATTTGTATTAGAGTTACCACAGACACGCAACAGTCTTTCGCTATAGTTAACGCATATGTTCCCCCGGCTGAAATAGGTCAGATGAAAGGACTCATTAGTATTGTGGAAAAAAATTGTAGGGACTTCAAACAGGTAATTATCACGGGGGACTTGAATGCAAAAAGTATGGAATGGGGAAATGCAAATCACAATACTTGTGGCTCTCTGTTACAGAACTGTATGCATGAATTGAACCTTCTGTGTGTCAATGATGATCAGCCAACCAGAAGGGAGTCAGAAAGCATAATAGATCTTTTTGTGGTGAATCCACCACTGGTAAGAAAAATCATTCAATGTCAAACACTAACACATGAATGTGTTAGGTCAGACCATATAAGTGTTCTTTTACAGGTTGACTGTTGTAGATCAGACAGAACAGATATCCGAGAAGAGAGGTATTGTATCAAGAACGTTGACTGGGAAGAATGGCATACTGTTTCAGAAAGAGAATTCATGGTATTCAATGTAAGATGTCAATCAGACAAAGACTTTTCTGCTCTGTTTTCAGATTTTTCAGAGACCTTTAACAAATGTATGGAAGAAGTTATCCAGAAAAAACAGGTAAGACTTTCAGGTGGAAGGAAGAGGCCACCCTGGTATAATGAGGATGTGCAAAAGGCCAGACATGAACTTAACAAGGTAAAAAAATCCTTTAAACGTCGTAAAACACCAACAATTTTACTTGAACTTAGACATAAAGAGGAAGAGTTGATTATTACAGAGGATAAGGCTAAACAGAAATGGACAGAAGAGGTATGTGAAAAGGTGAGTAATGCTGACACACCGTCAGAAATGTGGCAACATTTCAAAAAACTTTCTAGTTATCAGGATGAAGAGGGGGTTGGTGTACTTCCATTGTTAGCGGAAGATGATTCAGCTGTTTTTGACAAAGAAGGGAAAGCAAGAATTTTGCAGAATACTTTTTTTGCAGGAACTCATTTGAAAGATGTACAGTTTGATGCTAGTTTTAAAGATGAAGTGGAGAAGCAAGTTGGAAGGATGAAAAATGGAAGCTTAACGACTGACGTTGACTGGGGAGGAGACATGGACTTCCTAAATGAAGACATTTCACTTGAGGAAGTCCAGGCTGTATTGCAGAGGCAGAAAGTTGGCATTGCCCCAGGTCCTGACTGTATATACTCAGAGCTCCTGCTTCATGCAGGGGAACAGTTAGCTACAGCAATTCATTTCATTTATTCAAAGTCATGGGCAGACGGGCTGATTCCTGAAGACTGGAAGAGAGCAGATGTAAAATTTCTTAAAAAGAGTGGTAAGGCAAGCTATCATTCTGCCCTTGCATACAGACCAATTAGTCTCACTAGTTGCCTTGGTAAAGGCTTAGAGAGAATAGTAACTCAGAGACTGTATGCATTTTGTGAACACAACAAAATAATTGATAGGGATCAGGAGGGTTTTAGACGTTTCAGAAGTTGTACACATGCAGTACTGCGTCTGGTGCAGGATGTGTATAATGGTTTTAATGATGGAGATAACACAGTGGCAGTATTGATTGATATGGAGAAGGCTTATGATAGTGTATGGAGGGAAGGTTTAATGTATAAGCTTTTCAATATGGGTATTGTTGGAAGGGTATGGCAGTGGATATCTGCTTTTCTACAAGATAGAAAAGCAACATGTATCATACAGGACTATAAAAGTCCTGTTTTTGCAACTGACATTGGTCTGCCACAGGGATCAGTTATCTCTCCATTACTGTTCAATCTCTTCATAGAGGATATATACAAGGAAATTGACAGTGAAAGAGTAAAGTATGCGGATGATGGAACAATTTGGAGGAAGGGTAAAGACATTACAGAGGCAGGAAAATTAATAGAAGCAGATGTATTGAAGGTTATTGGGTGGGCCACAAGATGGCGAATGAAGATTAGTGTTGAAAAGACTGAAGTCTGCATCTTCTCTCGAGAGAAGAACTTAATTACTGACCCATGTTTGGAAATCAAGGTAAACGGCAACAAAATCCCTTATAATCCAACACCACGTTTGCTTGGAGTTCATTTAGATGAGAATTTGTCCTTCTCCAAACATATTGCTTTGTTGGAGATGAAAGCAGAAAAGACACTCTCCTTACTAAGAAGAGTGAGTATAACAGAGAAAATGAGTACTAAATCAATGTTACAATTATATAAGGCTTTAATCATTCCTCAGATAGAATTTGCAGCACCAGTGTGGCAGAACAGTAACTCAACAGATGTTCTCAACAAGATTCAGCGTAAAGGTTTATCTTTATGTTTAGGTGTTCCGGCTACAGCAGCATTAAATGCCCTAGAAGTTGAAGCATCAGTCTTGCCCCTTGACTTACGCCGTGAGGAGCTATCAGTTAGGGAAGGTGGTAAAATCTTGGCAAAGGATAATGGCCAGGCAATTAAACAGCTTTGGAATGACTGGAGAGATGAATACCGAGGCAAAGAACGATACATTTCCCCTTTTGGTTTAGTTGATTTACAGCTACAAGACATGGAAACCAATTCAGGAATTAACCTTATTAACATAGACCCAGAATTTTCTTTTTTGGCAGGTTTAAGTCTCAGCAAATCTAAACCAGATTACTGGAATAGGTTAGGCTCTTCAAAGTCAAGATCAGCAACACAACAAGAAGAGGCAAAAGAAACAGTGCAGGCTCTTGTGCAAAATTGTAAGTTTAATGAACTTGTGGTTTTTACAGATGGTTCCTGTTTGGGGAATCCAGGACCCTGTGGGTCTGGGGCTTGTGTATTTCTCCCGAATCGGACAGACCCAGTTATGCTAAAGAGACCTGTCTCTAACAGAGGATCAATTCTACTGGGAGAATTGATTGCTATTCTAATGGCATTAGAATTTACAGATAGTGAACACAGGAAACAACAGATTAGAGGTATTAATATTTTTTCAGATAGCCAGTCGGCGCTAGGTATCCTAACATTAGGATGGGTAGCTACAGCCCATAAAAAAACTGTAGAAGATATAAAACGTCTCATTTCAGAACTGGAAAGATCCCACATAGCAGTCAACTTCAAATGGACGCCAGGGCATGCTGATATCAGAGGTAATTCTATTGCTGATGAGTTGGCCAAAGAAGCTGCTGAAGAAGCCAAGGATTTGCCAGAGGACAGTCAACTTCTTACTATAGCTGATTTCAAGAAATATGCCAAAGTTTCATGCTGCATGAAGTGGCAAAGGTCTTGGGATGCAGCAGACACTGGCAGACATCTATATGAGTACAGACCAAAAGTGTCTTTAAAGACCCCTCATTATTTGTCTTTACCCTTCGTAGAAGAAAAGACAATAATCTCAAAATTAAGGCTAGGCTACAGTCTTAATGACTACAAGTACAAAGTAGGACTACATGACTCTCCCAACTGCAGTTGTGGTGGGATTGAGACTGTAGATCACTATCTTTGTGAGTGTGAGTTATACGAGTCAGAACGACAGAAGTTACTCACACAATTATTCTACCAAACAGGAGAACAAGTCATCACTACAAATACTTTTCTTTCATTAAGTGATGAAGTGTTCAAGGAGCACAGAGAGAGCCTCTTAATGATGCTGAGTGATTATATCACCAGCACAAAGAGGTTTGTACGTAAGTAAACTAATTCTTCCCCCTTCCCCCCAGCCCAACCCATTCCTAATTGTACATAGTCCAAAGCCCCATTTACTTCTCCCACTTCGCTATTTTATTTCATAAAAAATACAGTGTGCTACCGTTGTCTCAGGCTTTGAAATCTCAGGCAGAGGCTTGGGTTGGACTAGGTTTTGTGCGTTGTTGCGTTGGTTCTGATTTGTGTACTTGGATTTCGGCACCCTTTGTCTCGGGCTGCCGATGTCTCAGACTGGGTGTTCAAGTCACTTGGAGTTGTGAGACAGCGGGAGTTTGCTGTATATATATGTATATATCATTGCATATTGTACATTGTTTTGGGAGCAGTCGGTGGTTATGCGTCATGTGTAATTTTGTGCCCAATCAGACCACTTTTTTTTTATTATTATTATTATTATTATTATTGGTACAGTCAGACAGGGGTTTGCAGGGATATATACTATATATTTTTCCATGTTCTTCTCGAGGAATTCCAAAGCAGGTACTGGTTGGAACAGGCAAGGCCATTGTGCAGGCTAGCCTGTGCAAATATAATGCCACCTGTTGCCGAAGTGGTGAACGTTTTGTGATGGAAAAATTGTGGTGTTGTTCTTGTTTCTGCTCGGAATATGGATTGTGGGTACTCGTTAGGGCCGTGTCTCTGCGGCGGTTCTGGCGGGTGCCCGGGGTCTGTGTTTTAGGGTGGGGATATGAGGAATAAGGTGTGCCCCTGGAAGCCACAGTTTCACTATGTTGGGGGGGGGGGGGGGTGGGGTGGTTCTGGAGTGTATGTGCGGGTTCTGGTGTTGTGATTCAAATGGTTATCTGCGGACTGCCTTGGAACATGGATGTGAAACTATCCAATTTGTTTTTAAGGCTTAATGTGTTTATTATTAATATATATATTTATGTATATGTATATATGTATGTGTGTGTGTGTATGTATGTTTATGTATGTATTTTTCCTCTTGGGTGTGTTGTGTTATCTGAACTAAGTTTCAGTATCTGCATCCCACAGCCATTAACTTATCTATAATATAAGTATAATATTTTTGTGCGTCACAGCCCCAATTATACACAGTTCAATTTCCTTTTTTTTTTTTTTTATCTCAGGAGTGGGGGGGGGGGGGGGGGTTGACATGGCATATTTTGGACTTAACAAGCCGTGTAGTTCATGTATTTAACTTTCATTCAGTGTTTTTTTTTTTTTTTCCCTCAACTACATGAATTATTCAATTCATTAGTTCTACATTCATGCCACCATTAACTCTTTCAGCAATAATCCCAGTTTTTGGGATAAATATATATACATAAATGTCTAATTGGAACTGTTACTTATTTTGTGGATGCTGCTTGCTGTGAACAGTAATTCATGTTGCATGTGTAAGAGAATATTTATGACAGGAATGTATTATGTGATGAAGAGTGTGTGTCATAAAAGCATAGAGTAAGTGAGTACGCGATGTTTGTGTCTGTTTGCCAATAGGTTTCAATACTTTCATTCCAATTGTATATAGGTAGTTATTAGACAGGGGGTGTGGGGGTGAATTACACCACTGTAGAATGTTCTTAATACATGTTGGTAGTGATTGCGTAAATTAAGAGACTTCAAGAACTGTGATAATTCATATTCAAACTGTGATATTAGTGTTTGCTGTGATATTACCAGTACCAAATTAAACGTAACTGTCATTAACTGTGATTCACAAACTTTTTGGTGCTTGGAGTACCAAGTTTCTCCATGCCAAGTGAAGTAACTACATGTGTGAACAGAAGATTATATTTCCTAGTGGATGGGTTAAGTCGGCTCTGACATTTTGCCTGTTAATGGATTCCAATAAATTAGATGCTGTGCAATGGCAAGGATATAAATGTAAACAGATTGTTCAGGAACTTACTATAAATGCATCATTAATAGTAAAATTTTACGCGCACCACCAAAACGCGAATACGGGAGTGATAGTTCTACTGCGAGAAGATACTGAGAGAATAACTACCGAGAGACAACTACAGCCGATTGGGGCTTAGCAACAACCAACCGACTCGCACACAAGTACTGGTAAACTGCTTAGAGGATCTAAGCCTGCCCAGGCAAAGCGGTTCCGAGTAGGACTGTCCATGCTTTTAAACCCTATTGATTTCATTGGGACATTTACCAGACGTTGAGATAAAATGTCATCTTTTATTTTTTTTCTCCTATGCTACTCGCTTACATCATTACCCAGGAAATCCTGCTCGTAATGCTCAGATGTGAGCGAGTAGCAGTAATAGGAGAAAAAAAGAAAAGATGTCATTTCATCTCAACGTCTGGTAAATGTCCCACAAAATTGGAAGCAACATCTCCAAAATGACCTTTACAGTGTTGATGGGGACATTAAACCTCAAACCAAACAAACAAACAATTTAAAAAAAAAAATGAACATTTTCATATGAAAAATTCTGATTCTGAACACTCCCAGATAGGGCGACGTCAAATCAACATCGGTGCAACGTAGCTGTCACATTGCATAAAAGTCACGACGTTGATATGTCACAATTACATCATGTGCATGCTGGGCTGATTGTGGGTACTCATTAGGAATGCCGAGACAAGGTGGTTCTAACAAGTACCCATGGTCTATGGTTTTGAGCAGAAATAAGAAAAATAATAAAAGATGGAGCTATATTTAACATCACTTATTTGAAACAAATAACATTAAGCCCTATAGAGCTTTTATCGAGACAAAGTATGATTTAAAAAATACTTAACTACCTTCCACTTATCTTCCTAGGACTACAACTGATAATGCAACTCTCAGCCAAAGGAGAACCTAGTACCATTTTTTAAGTCTTTGGTATGGCACGGCCGTGGATCGAACCCGTGACCTTCCATTCCTGAAGGGGATCCTCTACTTCTGACCTAAGGGGGTCAGTAAATAATATTATTTACCCTTGTAAACTCCAGTTTATATAAAAATGGGGTGGCGTATGGGGATTTAAAGTTCGGATATAACACAGTTGTTTAAGTAATACAATTTCTGCTTTAGACCCCAACAATAGTGTTATAAAGAGTTTGCGGTGTACTATTTTTCGTTCTATAATAATACACTGTAACACCCCCTCACGAGGGTGTCATGCAGGTGTACATTACATACACTCCAGGTTACACTCCATTACATACACTCCATACTATTAACCCATAAACAGCGTATTACTCCTGGGTGCCATTTCTGTTATTTTTTTTTCTTATTGCTTTCTCAAAGAATAGGAATTCAAAGTTCTACATCTTAAAACTTTTGGGTTAATAAATGATTGGAATGCTCTACCACTGTCTGTCTTTAAGATAAAGGATGTTACCGCCCCCACCCATGGGTGCTTGAAGAAATATATGGGCTGCATGGTGCTGGTGCTTCCACGCAGAGCTGAAACCGACCCGCACACGAGTACTGGTAAACCGCTTAAAGGATCTAAGCCTGCCGGTGCAAGTTGGCCTGTCCATGCTTATTAACCCTATTGGTTACATTGGGCGACAGGGCTTGAGATGTCATTTCATCTCAATGTCGGGTAAAAGTCCCTCAAAATTGGAAGCAACCTTTCCAAAATGACCTTTTCAGCGTTGACGGGGACATTAAAGCTCAAATCAAACAAACAAACAACGGATGTAACATCATGTTAATGATTTCAATAAAAAAAATTGGAAACATTAACTTGTGTATCAACTGATACTAAATACCAATAATATGTGGCAATTACATATTTCAATGAATTTCTAAGTTTTAAATGGATGCTATGCAAGTTTTAAGGAAACAACTTTTCAACTCATATGAGTACAAGTGACTGAACAAGTCCACAACAACGTGGGGCTTAAAAGGAGACAACCCCCTTACTTAACATGCTTAAGAGCCAAAGTGACCATCTCTTTGCGAATGATTCATATGAAATACATGGACTGATTTTATCTGTAAATTGAAGCCTGTCTCTGTAGCTCAGTCAGTTTGTTTGTTTTGAGGTTTAACGTCCAAGTCAACACTGTAAAGGTCATTTTGGAGATGTTGCTTCCAATTTTGTGGGACTTTTACCCGACATTGAGATGAAATGACATCTCAAGCCCTGTCGTCCAATGAAACCAATAGGGTTTATTAGCATGGACGGTCCGCCTCGCACCGCGGTTCCTGGACAGGCTTAGATCCTCTAAGCGGTTTACCAGTACTAGTGTGCGGGCCTGATTCAGCTCTGCGTGGAAGCATCATGCAGCCCATATATTTCTTCAAACCCCTATGGGTGGGGCCTATAGCTCAGTCAGATGTGCGTCTGACTGGTGATCCGCAGGAGGATGCAGGTTCGATACCCGGCGCAGGTTCGATACCTGCCGGGGTCAGCAACATTCTTTCGATTGATTGATTAGGAAATCTTTTCTACGGTAATTCTGTCCCCTCCACTGATTCAAGAAGGGCAGTTGTCAGTTTCTGGCAAAAGAGTGTGCTATCTACTGGTTAACCGCTTTCTTATATAAGCCTGCCCAGGACAAGTGTGGCTAGGTAAACTGGTCGACTAAAATGACCTAAATAGTGTTTAGTGGGTCGTTAAAATCCAATACGAACACACAATTTCTCTGTAAATTGACGAGATTCAGAATGCTATCTGCTTAAAATTTGCATTGACACTCTGTCATCTGTCTGCTTTCTCCAGTGAATGAGACTAAGTACTGTGTAAGGATTAAGCTGATTTCAATACATGTGGATTAATCTGGATTAAGCCTTGTCACAAGTTTTGCACTTTGAACATAACATGCAGTTTCAAAATTTTTATATCTACCCAGGCCTATATAAGGAATCATTATAAGTTGCCTTGATCAAATGTTTCAGCTGCAGTATACTCACTAGCAGATTGTGGATACATTGTGTTTGTAAGAAATACCCCGGTATAATATAAATGTGTGACGCTCCATGACACATTTCTGATCGGAACAGAAAAATCCTTCATTGTGAAAAGTTGGAGTTCCCGAGTTTAAAACAGACAAAACATAGAAAGACATCCGGACTTGAAGAAATAGATGGGCTGCATGATGCTTCCATGCAGGGCTGAAACTGACCGCACACCAGTACTGGTAAACTGTTTAGAGGATCTAAGCCTGTCCAGGCAAAGCGGTGCGAGTTAGACCCTCCATGCTTATAAACCCTATTGGTTTCATTGGGCAACAGGGCTGGAGATGTCATTTCATCTCCGTGTCTGATAACAGTCCCACAAAATTTGAAGCAACATCTCCAAAATGACCTACAGTGTTGACGGGGATATTATACCACCAATCACACAAAGAATAAAATCCTAACAGGAAGCTTAAGCACCTAGATGAATTACTGCATACTTTCGTGGCTTCCAAATTTCCAATCTGTCTCTTTTCCACATGAAAATGTGTCTTATACAGTGAAATTCCGATATTAAGACCCCTTTCTAGACTCCCTTAAAGTAACCTAATTAGTGCTTCTTATAATTGAACTTGTGAATGAAATTCTGTTTGCAAGAATGATTTAAATTCTTTTGTTAGGTATAATTACGCCCATTATATCAATTCAAATGCTAGAAGATACTTTACTTAAAGTGTTCATTCTTTTCATATTTTTGTAAAATTTGTATCCAAGTCTTGAAGATAAGACAAGTCTTTAAGTCTACACTCGGTATTGATGGGTCCGAGATCTACATAAAGCATTGAAAAGCACATTGATAATAATACATAAAGCATTGAAAAGCACATTAATAATAATAAATTATACTTTAAGTATTTATACATTATGCTGCTTTATAACATTATATCATATTCAATTGTTCCAACATAATCTTCTTGAATAGCTGAGGAAATTCAGCTGCTAAATTGCAAAATTATGAAAACTGTATTTTAGTCATCCTAAGGTATAGCCAGTGACACCCAAAACACAGATTCATAATAAGCACTTGTATGCAAACTGATGTTTATCACACCTTTTTAATTTTTTTTGGAAAATTGACTCGACCAAAAAATTTTAAATGACCTTATAAAATTTAAAAAAATTGACCTGATTTGACCAAATGCAGACCCAGATTAGACTGTACCTGTTAAATGCATAATTATGCATACCGTATTCGCCCGAATTACCACACATGCTCCTATAAGCGCACACCAAAGCTATTTTTGAAACAAATTGCATAAGCGCACACCTTACAGTAACCTCCCATTGAAGCTTTCGCAGGAAACCTATAAAAAACTTACCGTTATTTCTTCAACAGTGAACTGCATTTCTGTCAAATGTCAAATTCATTCGACAGCTCTTATAGACACTTTAATTCCTCGTTTCAAGACAGTTACGCGAAATGATTTGTGTGCGCTTATTAGGTCGATTTTTCACCACGATTTTTTGACACAATTTTGAAAAATCTAAGCGCACGGTGCGGTAATTAGGGAGATTACGGTATAATAAGTTGGCTATTGGAATTTCAGTTATAATTCAAGAGCAAACAGTTATGACAGATTTGGTCTTTTAAAAGTGGTCTTAACCCATTTTGTACCAGAAATCCCTAAATGGGTACCCTGACAAATAGTGCAGGCCTTGGTTAGACGCCGCAGAATGCAGTGTCTGATCAGGGCCTCCACTGTTTGCTAAAAGTTCAGTCATTTTCTAAATAAATTTTGAAGAAAACACAACCTGACACCCCTAAATTTTAAAATGGACTCTAGCTATATATAAGGTGGAAGATTCTATTTGGTACAAAAAGGGTTAAACTCCATTCAGAAAATCTGAATCATCAATTTTTTCGTTTCTTCCTTTTAATACTCATTTTAGCCCATACATCACTATAGGAAAGTTGTAGACCTCACCCTCCGCCGATTTCTCCAACAAGTCTTATGCCACTGCGACAGCCAGGAAAGGCTGTGATTATTTGGAGAAAATTGCAAAATCTAAATTTTCGTTCACAGACTAAGACATTCTGACAGGTTCGATACACCCTTTTAAAGTTCAACGGAAACGGTAATTTTACCACCATATCTTTATTAATTATCCATGTAGCACAGATAAAAATAAGCAATTACAAAAAGTCGCGAGAATTCAAAAGGTTATATAGGGGAAGTTATAAGCCAATAAAGTTACGTGATTTACCGTTCTTTCGCACCTGTCCAAATTTAGATTTTCACGCATGCGCACTTGCGCGTGACGTCATTTGTAGACACATTTCGAAGTGACAGCTATGGCGGACAGTGCAAATCTTAGAGAGTTAGAGGAGAATGACGGTGATTCTGTTTTAGCTGGGTCAATCAGGCCGGTACAGCCGTATCAGTTTGAACCAAGAAGAGAATCTGCGCCCGATTACTCGGAAGATTCCGAATCGGACACATCTAGCGAGTCAGATTTGGAGGGCCAGCTGAGCGATAGGCTCGGCAACACAGACTGGTAAGTTAGCGAGAATAATAAACAAAAAAAAATGCATGACGAGGAAAAAATAAGTTCGTCCACTTTACTACTGATTAGCCCAATATTAGTAAGGTTCCGTTTCGTATTTTGATAGCCGAAAATAACGTAAGGAAAGGAGGAAGTAAATAAAAAAATCGGGGGGGGGGGGCGTGGGGGGGCGGGGGGCACTGGTTGAGACAGTGGGGGCTGACAACTGTTTTGTCATCTTTACAACCCGCAATAGGGCCAAATACTTTCAATAGAATGAGCCAGAAAGCCAAGATAATTCCTGCTCATTCATTGTTTATGAAAAGTGGAAAAATTTGCACCCCCACCCCTTGTTGAAGTGTGAAATTATTGGCTTGCTTTTGTTATTATAGTCTCTATATAGATATTTACACACCAAAAATGCCACAGATAACCTACAATGTAACAGCAAAACATTGGACTTATCTTCTTCTGTCATCCCTGGCGACAAGTGTGTGTTGAACCCAAAGTGGGGTGATACCCGGGTGTATTTTAATCATTACTGCAACAAGTAACCGGCCGGCCTCTGCAGTTCAGTCAGGCGCGCATTAGACTTGTGTACAGAGGACCAAGATTCGAGACCTGTGAGTGTCAGCATAACTTTTCGTGGAGATTGATCATGAAATTACTTTAAAAACATTCTCTCCCTTCTGCTGATTCAACCAGGGTAGTTGTCAATTTTTGGCCAAAAAGTGCAATAAATTAGCCTGTCCAGGAAAAGCATGGATAGTTCATTGACATGCTCCACATAACCTAAATAGTGTTGGTTGAGTCATTAAACTAAAAATAAAAAAAACAAAAGGTAAATATTTATGTGCTAGATTCAGCAAAAAAACTCCGGGATTAACCCATGTCCTGCTGAATATTCAGTGTAGCCACACCCATTTTACACTCATTTTTTACTTTGAGCCAATCAGGCTACTTGGATAAGTTTATACCTACAAATTCATAAACTGAATGTCAGTGTAGATCCTGATCAGATGTCTTCTTCAGAAGCCATCTGATCTGGATCTACACTGTTTGCAAAGATGACTTGTGTAATAAATTAAATTGTAATTTCTGGCAACACATGCTAATGGTCCTTGCCCACAGGGCTTGAAGACATAGATTGGGTTGCATGTTGCTTCTACACAGAACTGATCCACACAAGGACAGGGTAAACCCTTTCGGGTTCAAAGCAAGACTTGCACCACTTTTCCGTGGCAGGCTAAGAACCTCCCAGTAGTACTCATGTGCGATTGGTTCAGATCTGCGTGGAAGTAATATGCACCTAATCTATTTCTCCAAGCCCCAATACATGAGGGTAGTAGGATGAGGGTAGTAGGCCAAAAGCAGAGTGCACAGAGAAAAAAAAAAACATCAAGTTAGCATGTAACATTGGCGTCTGACCCTAAATTTGTATGCCATTTTATTTTTCAGGTGTGAATGTGGATTTTGTATTCCCATGCCATCTGTAGATGAGAGCACATGCTGCAGGGAGATTGGTCTCATTGACAACTTAGTAGAAGATCAAGACCTTCAGTGCATCACACAGCATCCTGGCTATGAAGGAAATTGTCTGAACCAGTATGTTATAGAGACATCCTTCTATGAATTCTTGGACAACTATGGTCATGTTGGTGATGATGAGCCAATTCATGAGTAAGTATGAGCCATTGAATGTGTTTACCAGCTAGGTAACGGTGTTTTACTCATCAACTCTCCTAGAAACTGTAAGCCGGTCTCAGTAGCTCAGTCGGATTTGTTTATGACTGAAGATCGGGAGGACATCGGTTTGATACCTGTGTGGTCAGCGACATTCTTTTGTGGAGGTTGATCATGAAATGATTTCAATAATCATTCTCCCTCCCTTATGCTGATTCAAGGACAGTTGTTAGTTTCCGTCAAAAAAGGTGCATAGTTCTGGTTAACCGCTGATGTGTAAGCCTGTCCATGAAAGGGTGGCTAGGTAAACTGACGGGTTAAAAAATGACCTAAATAGTGTTGACTGGGTATTAAAACCCGGAAACAAGCAAAATCCAACCAATTGGTTTTGGTAAGCAGCTGGTGAAACTGAGCACAAACAGAATGTATTCTATAGACCTGCATTGATGTCATACTGTAGCTGAGTCTGAGAAAGATGGCATTCTGGTACTCCAACTATATAAGATCAAGGACAGGGGCAAGAAAAATAACAGCATTATATGTACAAATATTTTTTTTATTTTTATTCTTGGTATTTACAGACATGCCCTTTCCCCATTGGGTAGGCCTGGGTAGTTCATTGGTATCCTTCGTTATACTAAGAGCCAGCGCATGACAAAATTTACAAGAAGGCTTGAGTGACCAGCAAAGACTCCAGCCTGTACATTTTTGCAGGCTGATCAGTCTTCACTGATCGCATGTACCTACTATATTCTATGATCTATGCCCGGATATGAGCAAAAGGTCTTGTCACTGTGGATGGATGATAAGGTTGATTTACCAAATGTATACAGTCCAACCTGTATTAGCAAGCGCCTCAAAACATATTCGAAATTTGCTTTCTAATGACAGGTTCTAGCTTTATACAGGTAAAATTTATGCATTCTACTTTTCAGGTAACCAATGCTTGCTTGCTTATGACAGGCTGCTTGCTTAATAGAGGTGGCTGCTAAGAACTGTTTTACTGTACATGTTTGCTATCAAAAATAGCATATCTACATATAATATATACATACATCTATAGGAACAATCCAGCCTGTCTACAAAGATGGCACAAAGGAATGGCCAAGAGTGGTCTTTGTTCACAGGTTATGTCTGTTTGGAGGTTTACATTTTAGACAGAACAAGGCCATTAAGGTTTAACCCTTATCTTGCTGTTCTCGACAACCTCATTCGTTGGAAAAGTGTAGATCCAGATCAGAAGTCATCTGATCAGGATCCACACTGTTTGACATTCAGCTTATAAATTATTAATTTCATCGAGTAATTTGATTTATTCAAAGTCAGAAATGGGTGTGGTTAAAATATTCAGCAAGATCAGGGTTACTAGCAGACTGTGGTTGTTAACCACTTTTAATTTATAAAATTATTTACTTCCAGAATGTACCGCCATGTTGCATACAGACGTTTTACGAGATGGGTGTGGCACAGACTTGGAAGAGGAATGCGGAAGGTGATACCAGCTTGTGCTGTGAACAAGATACGTCAGAGCTGGCCATCAGAGCAATACTGTGGTTTCAAATATCAAAGAGACTATTAGTGCAAAGAGGATAACAGTTTTTCTACATAGTCATTCTTCCCCTTCCCCCAATTCAAGACAAAGCCTACAATGTGACCATGCAGCCAGCAGACTAAAATCAATCCACTCACCCATCCACTAAGACAAGACCTTTTGCTCATTTTGGTTTACATAGACTGTAGTATATAGTAGAACTTTACATGTGACCAGCAAAGACTCTGATCAGACTGCTAAGGCGCAGGCTGATCTCAGTCTTTGCTGGCCACCCAAGCGTCTTGTAGGTTTTTTCATGAACTGTTCACAGTCTAAGTGACTGTTCTGCTTCAGGATCAAGGTTACATCTAGTTATCATACACTCAAAGGCAAACAACCCAACAGTGTTGTCAGTGCTCTGATTTCAGTCAGTTGTATTAAACAGATCTTTAACAAATGACAGTGTTCCTTCTGTTTTGTTTTATTATGTTTCGTTTTTACAGCCCTTTCAAGATTTTTTCACTAATATTAGGCAGATTGCAGAACTTGGCATCTCAGGTGACAGGAGCCAAGTTCGTTAACCTCTACCCTGCTGTTGGCGACAAGCCCTATCTTTGCAAACAGTGTAGATCCAGATCAGATGGCTTCTGAATAAGCCATCTGATCAGTATCTACACTGTTTGACATTCAGTTTATGAATATGTAGAAATAAACTGTAGGGTTACTAGCAGACTGTGGTTGTTAACCACTTTCAATTTATAAAAGTATCTACTTCCAGAATGTATCGCCATGTTGCATACGTAGAAATAAACTGCATCAAGTAATCTAATTGGTTCAAAGTCATAAGTGGGTGTGGCTTAATTGACTATTCAGCAGGTTAAAGGTTAAAAACACAGGTGACCTAATAAAAGAAGTCTTGAGCTCTTACCTATTACGGCATCAAGGCCAGAGATTTATTCAGCTGTATCTAGTCTACAATTTGTTTGATTTGAGGCTCAATGCCCCTGTTAACACTGTAAAGGTCATTGTGGAGACATAGTTCCCAATTTGTGGGACTTATAACCATCAGTGAGATGAAATGACATCTCCAGCCCTGCTGCCTAATGAAAAGAAACCAACAGTTTGTACACATGGGCAGTCACATACTTGAACCACTTCTCTTGGGCAGGCTTAGATCTGCTTTTATAGTGGTTTTCCAGAACTCCTGAGGTTGTCTACAGCTCTGCACAGAGGCATTATGCAGCCCAACCTATTTATTCAAGCCCTGATGGGTTCGGGTCGGCAACATTCTTTGTAGAGTTTGATCCTGAAATCCTTTCTATGGTCATTCTCTCCCGCTGATTCAAGAAGGGCAGTTCTCAGTTTTGGAGAAAGAATGTGCACTGTACTGGTTAACTGCATATGGATATGCTCGCCCAAACAAAAGTGTGGATCTATAGGTGAATGGAACTGCAAAAATGACCTAAATAGTGTTGACTGGACCGTTAAACCTGAATGCAAACAAAAATGCCTGATGGGCGACCAGTCCATAATAACTGAGACACTTAGGTCTATTTCACGGTGCCTTCCTCCATGACTCATGTCATTCAGCATTTTAAGTTTATTGTTGAATACTCTTGAAATGGCTGTGATCACACAAAATAATCATGAAAACAAGTTTTAAATCATACAGAGAGGATAAGATGCAATGAAAAAGACTCTTACTGCTAGTAAAGTCTGTTATCTTCTACTGGACAGAATATGTACCTACAGGACTGAAGGCATATTTTATTGTAAGATATCATTTTTGTTTCTAGGATTTACTGGACATAAGTCACACTGTGTGTTTGTGGTGCTGTACAAAAAATTTTGGTCCGGTAGTATAAATTAAAGATACTCTCATCATGCTCAACTGATTTGAGCATGAAATCTGTAATGCTCATAAACAAAGAAATCCAGAAAAACATTAGCCAAACAGGCCTCATACTGACCAAGCTTTTTAACCATTATTCTGCTGGACATGACAATCCCTAACTTTGCAAACAGTGTAGATCCAGATCAGATGGCTTCTGAAGAAGCCAATCTGATCAGGATCTACACTTTTTTCATGCAGTTGTGAACTGAATGTATATATAATATGAACTAAACCGATTCGTTCACAGATACAAATGTTTTTAGGCAACAGGATATGGGGTAAAAATAGTAATCTGAAATCTGCAGATGCCCGAAAAATATGACACCTGGGGCCCAAAACACACAGAGTTCTGCAGGATCCAGTGATTATTGTGTGGCATTTTCAACATTTATGAGCAAGACAAAGTTTCATGCTCAAATTAGCTGAGCATTTAAGACCAACAGTGGCTTCCAAGCAATGCAGTTTCTCTTGTAGCCTGCTTGCCTACAAGTACACCTAGAACTGGGTTTCTGCATGGGCTTTGATATAGTGTCTGAAGAAAAGATTCTCACTGGTTAGGTTTGCAGATGATTTTTGCAAAAATATGTTCTGCTTCTTTGTCTTTCAACTACTCACTGACGTTCTCGAATTTAAATGTATAATCCATTCAGGTTAACACGCACATTCACAGTATCCAAATACAAATCACAATTTGAATGTAACTGACACATTCTTTGACATCTGCACCACTGTTAACCGCATCTTGTGGCTCAGGCTGTGAGGGGAGACTTGGCGATGGTGGCTCGTACTGGCAGCCCTTGTCGACCATGATACATGTAGGTTTAGCTGTCTGCGTACCAAATGACCTAGTTGATACAGGTGGCCTTGCTTCCCAGCGCTTTGGGGTCTGACTTTTCTGATGTCGCCAGTTCTAAAAGCAACAAAAAAGCATTATAAAAATATGTACACCACAACCTCATTATAACACGGTTCATTGTAACACGGTTTTGAATATAACACGGTTCTCAGATGGATCCCAAAAATGTGTAGATTATATAGAAAAATGACCATGAATGGTAATTTTTCTATATAATCTATACATTTTTGTTTGGATATAACATGGTTGTTTAACTAACACAGTTTCTGCTTTGGACCCCAACAAAAGTGTTATAAAGGGGTTGGGGTGTAATAGGAATCAATAAAATATATTGTAAATACGAAAATGTAAGTATGTGTACATGTATCCTTTTCTTTATATACTGGATATTCTCTAAATGAACATCTACACAAACAGGTCAGACCTAGTCACCTAGAGCACACTCAAGAAGTGTCTGATCAGTGTCTCTACAGATTGCATACAGTAACAGATTGTTTTACCGAAATTAAATGGGAAATATTGACACGACGAATGGGGTTCTCTGCAAAAAAACCTGTTCTCTATCAGTATTTTACTATAGAAGAAAAGCCCCACCCATCGGGACTTGCAGAAATAGTACAATACTGATAGAGAACAGGATTTCTAGCACTTCCTTGCAGAGCTGAAACAGATCTGATAAACCCCTTATGGAATCCAAGCGTTCCCAGGCAAAGTGATGTGAGACGAACCACCCATGCCATGCTCTTAACACATGTTGGTATAATTGGACAACAGGGCTTGAGATGTCATTTTCATCTCAAAACTGGGTAAAAGTACAACAAAATTGGAAACAATGTCTCCGAAATGGCCTATACAGTGTTAGTGGGATGTGAAACCTGAAACAAACTTGTGTCTGTTTTTTGCATTTTCTAATGTAAAGAATCATTGACCCTTTATCCTGCTGAATATCTGAATTTATTAAACCCACTAATTTCTGGCTATAAGCAAGTTAAATTACATCATAAAGTGGTTCGCTCAAATTCACAAACTGAATGTCAGTGTAGATCCTGATTAAAATTGGCTTCAAACATGATGCCATCTGATCAGGATCTACACTCTTTGCAAAGGTAGGGATTGTCATGAACAGCGAGAATGAAGGTGAATGAAGCTATGTTGGACCCGTGCAGAGGTGTAAAATTTCCTCAAAACTTACTGTTTCATCTGGATGGTAAAAATAAAGAAAAGGGGAAGTCAGTTCTGAAAATCTCACTCGCCCTGCCTTAAAAATTTTTCGCAAATGCCAGTGGACGTGTGGAATTTAAAATCCCTGGTCTGTGTCTGACTGATCATGGGGTCAGGGGACCAATCATGATCATGAAATCTTTTCTCATTCTACCCCTAACTCGAACCAAACACACAAGTACTTGACAGAGGTCCGTAACTGAATGTCAGACTGTAGATCCTGATCAGATGACCATCTGATGTGGATTTACAGTTTGCAAAGTTAGGGATAGGCGTGAAAAGTAAGAATAGGGTTAAATAAGTGTTGCCGGGGATGTTACGACTGGAATCAAACTAAACACATCTTATAAATTGAAAATCTTACCCTTTTCCGAGATGGCACATTTTCGACAGAACTCAGAACTTGGGAGCTGGAAGAGGATGTGTCAGACTGTAGTCCTTCTGTTAGACTCTCGCAGGCACCCTCCTGACTGCTGGAAAAAGTGGATTGGTCAGTCACAACCGGCTCTGTTGTCTGTGATATGATCTGCTGGATGGTCTGAAATAAGAAGGTTTCAACTTTAAACCACCGCCTCAACCCTTGACAATAATTCTAGGTCTCCAAATACATGTAGAAGAGATAGCAGATACAAGAAAATGTCATTTGAGAAGATAAAAAATATCAGTAAAAATGTATAGGCCTGGCTAATTGGTGCTGAAATGATAATCGATTATCAGTCATGCCATTGAGATTGATAATCGATCAGTAATCACTGGAGATTTGGTCATAGTTTTACCTCTCTGGCTTTCTGTCTGAACATGACTCTTACCATAAGAATCCGGGTCGTTTCGCCCGTGGGTCGTTTCGCCCTGAGTCAGTTCGCCCTGATTTTTGGGGTGGGTCATTTCGCCCTTGTAGGGTGAGTCGATTCGCCCGTTAGTCGTTTCGCCCGTGGGTCGTTTCGCAGCATTTTATTTTGAAGGGAGTGTCAAATGGATTGGACGTATAAATTAATGAATTAAAAAAAACACAACTTTTATGAAGTAAAACTGGCGTTTTCAGTGTTTTTGTTTTATTATTTTCTTATTGTTCCTAAAAATAGGTTGTGGGTACTCGTTCTACCGAGTGCACTCAGGCTATATTTGAAGCAAGAATATTAAAAAAAAAAAAACGAGAAATTTTCATTGGAAAATTTTCATATTATGGAGGTAAAATATCCATACACTCAGTGTTGCGCCGAGAGGGGGCCATGGGGCCATTTGCCTACCTAAAGTCATTGATGGCCCTTTCAACATTAAACATGGGGCCCGGATGACCCTCAGAAATCAACAACGTTGCTTATATTTTATTTACTGAAGCCCCTTTAAAATATAAAATGACCCTTTGGAAAATGTCATAAGGGCCATTGGTGTCCCCCAAGCAATCGAGCCTAGGCACAACACTGTACACTTAAATAGGCATGTTTTCGTTACGGTACTGCACATGTATGAATGGCCATGGCGTTACTAATTATACGTACCGGTTCACGTGGACATACTAATACGTCACCACTTGCGCAGAAAGAACAGCTGTTGACTAATTTGAGCATCATGTTAACAAGTTTATGCAATGTAGACACCCCACCCTAAACCCCACTTGATACTTGCGTCTGTTTCTAAAACACAGACAATAAAGTGGATCTAATCAACAATCTATGTTTTCAGCAGAAATGAGAGAAATCCCAAACTCTTTTTACATATTCCCAGTCTTTTCCACGGCCATAAAAGTCCCATTACATTGCAAAGACTTGTTAACGTTATGTGAGCTTGGACATCTTCCCCCAAAAGGCATTCAAAAGGTGGCATTTACCCCGTTATATGCCAAACCATATAACCGTATTTCATAGAGCTTGAAAAAATAAGGGCGAAACGACCTACCAAATCAGGGCGAACTGACCCAGGGCGAACTGACCCACGGGCGAAACGACTCACGGGCGAACTGACCCGTGACCTAGACTAACATGAGACACAGCAAAATGTGGCATCTTATCATGGTCTGCGCTGTTTGCCACTCCTCCAACTATTTTAGAAACGATTATGAGCATGGACGGACAGAGTCGCAGCAGTTTTCCTAGGGTTTAGCCCCAAGCAGATAACCAGTACTAATGTGCAGTCGGTATCATCTCTGCATGGAAGCATCATGCAGCCCAATCTATTTCTCCAAGCCCCAATGGGCGGGGGCGGATTTGGATAGGCATGTTTTGGCAATGAGAAATTGGCTAATTGAGACTGTCCATTGAGACAGACATGGATGAACTGTCTATGATCAGGGACACAACACTTTGGTCAGCATGAGGACGGAACCCACCTCTCGATCACAAATCTGATAAAATGAAATGCTGCCATTCAGGACCATTGCACCAAAAAGCTCTGAAAACAAATGTTATTTATAATCAGCATTCTGATAATCTACATTACCTCTTGTCTCTGCCGTTTCCTGTATGCCCCGCCAACGTTGGTCTGTTTTGGAGTGTTCCAGGGGTGGTTTGGTCTGGCAAAGATCGTTGGAACAGCACGAGCTGAAACTTGCCTGGTTTGAATCCCAGATCCGCCGCTAGTATTGGGCTCACAATAAAACACTCCTCCGTGAAATGAGAATCACACAATCTCGAAGTTTTTGAGTTTTCCCATAGTTTGAAAGGCTCATTTGCACTTTTCGCGCGACCCATATTCACTCTCCACTCAGTCTTTATTTAATACCGGGTCCTCCGGGAACGTAAACAAACCGCGACCAGGTGCAGGGGTATTGCCACAACCCGGTGCAACACATCGCGTCGGCATTTTTGGAATTTATTTCAGATAACAAGATGTTTTTTATCACAATTTTCTCGAACAGTCAATGTAAAATACACGCTATTTCCACTTCCGTTCTACAATTGACGTCACAGGGTTCAGAGTCACGTGACTCGGATTATCACTTCCGGTTCGCAATTGCCCACAGGTGAACCGAAAGTAAATTGTTAATAAATACATAATTCCGTAACAAGAAGTACGGCGAATAGCTTATTCGAGATGTATTTTATATGTATTCAATGATAAGTCATAGAAAAAATAGCGTTGCAGTTGAACTTTAAGCTATATATAAATATATATATATATATATATATATATATAGAAGTGGTTACTGCTCTTGTAAATTACAAGGGCGTCTATGTTTTATTTGCACGATCACTTCATGGAAAATCATTAGGTGTGACACCACATCTGATATCGGTATAATTCATTTTGACCACTGTTGACAGCTCATCCCACTAGTGGCTCCCCGTTCCTAGTGAGCTTCTATCTAGCCATTCGAATGTAAGGTATGTCGTAATTGCATATCTATTTATAAAGAGTATCACATGGATTTGAATATTTATTATTTTACCTGACAATCATCATCAAATGGACTTAGTCGGTGGTCTCATTTCTTTGTTTTGCAATTTTCTCCAAATAATCACAGCCTTTCTTGACTGTCATAGGACTTGCTGGAGAAATCGGCGGAGAGTCGGGTCTAAAACTTTCCCAAAGTGATGTATGGGATAAAATGAGTATTAAAAGGAAGAAACGAAACAAATCAATGATTCAGATTTTCTGAACGGAGTTTAATACTGAATAGCTGGGTGGTTTTAATCTTAATAAATGACCGTTAGTTATATATAGGAAACAGTTTGAGTAGAGCAAAAAATTTTCTAAATAGCATAATGGTTCAAAAATAGGGGTGGTTCTGTAAGCAGAATTAGTATAAACATATTTTATTGCATCATAAATCAAGCAACAGGGTCAGGCCACAAGTTCTGCCAACATTAGTTCCTCCCCTAATTCTACTGTACATGTACTTATATACACCAATGTGTTCATATACCGTATTGATCCTGTGTATTGGGACAGATAGGCCTAATCAATCAATGTAGACCCAGATCAGACTGTATCTGTAGCAAGATAATTTTTTTAGTATGCTTCTGATCCAGACATTCGGATGCGGCTTTCAACCAGGGTCAAGTTTTGGTGTGTGAAAAAATGTCGCAGGAAAAAAGTCACAAATAATAAAAATTGGAAAAAAAAATCTGCTTAAAAAAGGTTGTTAAACATAAATAAATTTTCTGATATCTCTAAAAGAAGCTGGGGTAATTGTAATTTTGGTCATTTGCTGATGAGGTTATTTGCTTGTGGAATTTATTTTCAAATTTACAATGAAAGCACATACACTTAGTCTTTTGGCAAAGTGGTAGTATTCATCCTGTTAACGAGTTTTTGTTGTGAATAACCATGTAAACCCAACATTATATATAGAAAAATGGGGTTTAAGTATTATTCATTACATTCCTTATTTTTGCTCAAAAATAAAGATTGTGGGTACCTGTAAGAAGCATCCAAGTGAGGCGGTTCTATTTAGCTCCCACAATCTCTGTTTGGGCTAAAAATTAGAAAAAAATAAAATCTGAAAAATGCTACTTCTAGCGTAGTTGCAATTTGTCATGGTAATGTGAAGACTCTTACGGATCTTAACCCTTCTCTTACTGAATATTCAATTTAGCCACTGACTTTGAACCAATCAAATTACTCGATGTAATTTATTCCTACAAATTCTTAATCTGACTGTCAAACAGTGTAGATCCTGATCAGATGGCTTCTTCAGAAACCATCTGATCTGGATCTACACTGTTTGCAAAGACAGAGGTTGTCATGAACAGCAGGATAAGGGTTAAAATATGGATTTAACTCTGCTAGTCATCATCAATACTTTGGAATGGAACTTATCAATCAGTAACTCACAAAACACTTAACAGCCATTTTTTTCCTTATTTTAGGCTCAACAACATAGATTGCGAGTAATATTTAAAACAACCTCATAGAGGCTGTCCTAACAGTGACCCACAGTCTATAAGTTTCCATCTGATTTATGCTAGGCCTTGAGACAGAAAAGATGCCACTTTATCACATGGGCATGTTACATGAACAAGCTTTAGGATGGAAACTTCCGTTGTGTATCGTCATTTGTAATTGTCACCATTTGAATCAGTTACTCACAAATATATACTGAAAACAATGATTTAAGTTCAATTATGTGGCTTTTCACATGACTTTTTGTCGAGCCGCTTTAGCGAATGCGAGACATAGTCGTCACAATGGCGTCCGTCTGGACGTACGTAGGCCTATGTTAACCTTTTTCCTTAACAAATGTTAACCTTTTTCATTAAGCACTGGCGGTTCGACATGCAGGCAGTGGCCAACTAGTTTTCCTACCCAAACCTGTGACTTGTTTTCCTACATTCACATATACGTATGACCTTAGTCATTGGTGGGACATAATTTTAACTAAAATACACATACAAATTAACGTCTGGTAAACATCAGCATGGGCTTTTGTCCCAGTGGGCTATTGTCCCAGTGGGCTATTGTCCAAGTTGGGTTTTGGCCTAGTGAGCTTTTGTCCAGTGGGCGTTTGTCCTACACTCAAAAGCAGAGTTATTTAAAATACATAACGAAAACACGCCTATTCTAATATATTGGAAAAAAAAAAAAACACCTAAAAGAATTTTTTTTAGATAAAAATCCTGATAATTTTTGCTCAAAGCATATACATGTATTGTGGGTATGCATTAGAACTGCCTTAGGCAAGGCAGTTCTAACGAGTACCCACAATCTATGTTTTGAAGTAGAAATAAGAAAAAATAATGTATACCCCTGTAAACCCCAGTTTTACTGTATAAAAGTGTGGTTTAATGGGGTCAAAATTATATAGGCGTGTTTGCTTGATGGTGGGGATGTATTTCATAATTCCACTCGAGCCATTGTATCGGAAAAATATATTAGTTAGAATCTATGGACTGAATCTGATTTATTTTGCTCAATGCTGTAATGTGTAGGCCCATAAATATTTCTAAAAGGCCCACAAAAATTCAAAAAGGCCCATCAAAATCTTGATTTTCTTTCATGTAAATGAATAGGAGATGGGCCAATGGTCCATTTTGGGGCCCATCAATATATTGAGCCCAAAATATGCCAACACAGATGTGTGTAATGGTGTGGATTGTAGGTACTCATTTAGGTTGCATTATGAAAACGGTAATCAGAAAGAAAGTATCAGGAATAAAAGTATCAGTTTTGGGTAGGAAAAAAGTATCTGGAAACAAAGTTTCAGTTTTAATCAGATTTGCTTCTGATGTTACAATGATATGATGATTAGGATACTTTTGTATGTTTTGATTTGTTTTTCAGTGTAATAATCAATTTTGCAATTCTCTGTAATCCTTACCTTATAAAAGGGATGAGAGGTCACTTCATCTCAATGTCTGGTAAAAGTCCAAAATGACATATATAGTGTTGACGGGGATGTTAAACCTCCAATTAAAGAAACTAAAGTGTGCAAGTCAGACCTCCATGCTCATGAACCCTATTTGGTTTCATTGGGCGACAGGGCTTGAGATGTCATTTCATCTCGCTGTCGGGTAAAAGTCCCACAAGTTGGAAGCAACGCCTCCAAAATGACATATATAGTGTAGATGGGGATGTTAAACCTCCAATTAAACAAGTGTGCAAGTCGGACCTGTGTGCAATGGGCGGCAGGGCTTCAGGTGTCATTTCAGCTCAATGTCTGGTTGGTAAAATTCCCACAAATTGGTCACATTAAACTGAGACTTTCTTCCTGAATTTTTTTTTTCCGGATATCTTTTTTTCCGATACTTTTTTTCCTGATACTTTCTTTCCTACATTCTATGAAAACACCCCTATACAAATACATTGTAAGATATACTGCCGGAAATACAAAAGTTTTAGATGCAAAATTGTGATATTTTTCTTATTTCTACTCAAAATATAGATTTTGGGTAAACTTTAGGCCTTCATGAGGTGGTTATAATGAGTATCCACAATCTATCTTTTGGAGCAGAAATAAAAAAATAAGGTTTACACCTGTAAACCCCAGTTTTACTATATATAAAAGTAGGGTTCAAGGGGGTCGGAATTATATAGGCGTGTTTTCGTGATGGAATATCAGGAATGCTCAGGCTCTTAAGATTTTAACCCCATTTGGAAACAGTTAAATTCCTATACTTTAGCAAATAATGTAGATCCTGATCAGATGCCACCCTCTGTATCATTTGATCTGGGTCTACACTGCTTGCCAAATCCAGCCCAGATTGACTCAATAACAACACTCTGATCTCAAGAGAGATTTGAGGAAGGGGTACATATTTTCATCTAAGGATTACTTTGTAAAAAAAAAAATGTCACATCTCATCAGACTTTATATAAGTCTATTTGTTAACCATGCAAATCCCTGTGGGGAGTCCAAGTCAGTCACCTGTGTTTATTGATGAAAGATAAGAATTACAATGTTGTGTCCAGTGCATGAAATAGATAAGCCTTCTAGGTAGTCAAACATGTTACTTGAAAAGGGGCCTTGTGACACTAACTTAGATAAATAGGACTGGCTGATCAGAGTTTAACCTTTATCCTGCTGAATAAATTAATTAGCCACACCCATTTCTGACTATCCCCCAGTCAAATTAATTGATATTATGTATGCATTTCACAAACAGCTTGACAAATAGTGTAGATCCTGATTAAATTACTTGACAAACTGCATGACAAAGCTTGTAGATCCAGATGAGATGACTTTTTGGTTCTACATTGTTTGTAAGGTGATCACAAGGAAAGTCACAGGAAAAAGAGTCATAAAAATAAAGTTACAGAGAAAAGTCACAAATAAGAAAGTATAGAAATTTTCAACTATTTAAAAGGATGTTGACCATAAATGAAAATATTGACAATACCAGGTCCTGCTCATCTGACTTTTGCCTATATATAACTTTAGTGGATTTAAAAGGATGTTGATTCCACAGATCATTGCCTTCATTTTTAATTTGTCAATCTGATGCATACATGTATATAGAGCATAGACATTCATTCACAGACAAATTATAAATGCTTTTACTAGAAAAAAAATCAGGTCAACAAGTCGGTGCAATGAATATCCCTCTTAACCTCACCTTATACAGAGAAAAGTGTGGTTTTATGGGGGTATTGATTAATTTTCTTATTTTTGTTCAAGATGGTGGATACTTGTTAGACCCTTCTCATTAAATTAATATATTTGTCTTCAATATCTCTTGATCTAGTATTTTTCTGCAGCAATTTTTTTCATATTTCTAGGCCAAATATAGACCGTGGGAAACTGCCTCCTTGAGGTGGTTCTAATGAGTACCCACAACCTGCCTCAGAGCAGATATAAGGTAAACAGTGTATACCCCTGAAGACCTTAATTTTCTGTACAAAGTGGGGGTAGAGGGATGTTCTTTTAACCTGATTTAACATGAGCACCAACAATCTGTTTTGACTCAAACTAAGAAAATATTGAACATGATTGAAACCAATTCTGTGACTTTTTCTGTGACTCTGTTTTTAACCAATGGACTCTTCTATTGCTATATGTTGGACAAGTCAATTTGTCATAATGGGTGTCAGGCCTATTTTTTGTTTTTATTCTATTTTTGACTGAAAATCCTGTAAGCAAATTATAGTGCAGACCAGCATCTGATCTGGGCCTGCACTGTTTGCCAAGATACCCGCATGCAATGGGTTAATACCCAACCTTTGACTTTTTTCAGTGATATTTTTTCCTGTGACTTTCTTTCCTGCATTAATCAGATGGCTTCTTGGCTCTACACTTTTTGTAAAGGTAGGGGTTATCTTGTTCAGGAGGAGAAGGGTTAACCAATTTTGTACTGCATTACGATAACACATCCGTGCATCATGGTGCATTTTTCACATCTCCAAAATGGTCAATTTTCTGAAGAAAATTTTTGATATTATTCTTATTTATACTCAAAACATAGGTTGTGGGTACTCAATGAGGCGGTTCTAACAAGTATCTACAACCTATGTCTAGGAGCAGAAATAAGGAAAATAATGTATACCCCCATAAAACCCCAGTTTTCTCTATATAAAGTGGGGTGTAAGGGTGTGTTTATTTCAGGGACTTGTTAGCATGATGCATTGTGGCTATGGGGAAACCTTGTGAACAAAATATCTGGAGAACCACTTGAGCTTGGCTCATGATATTTGGTATACAGCTTGAGTTTAAGTTGTAGATAACTTGATTAACTTTTGACAAAATTCTGACTAAATAAAACAAAGTTATGCCCCTTTTAAACTTATGCATTGTGGCTATAGGAAAACCTTGTGAACAAAATATCTGCAGAACCGCTTGAGCTAGGCTCATGATATTTGGCATACATTTTGGGTCTAATGAGTAGATGACCTGATTAACTTTTGCAGAATTCCGGAAATATTTAACGGAGTTATGCCCCTTTTTGAACTTATGCATTGTGGCTATAGGGAAACCTTGTGAACAAAATACCTGGAGAACCGCTTGAGCTAGGCTCATGATATTTGGCATACAGTTTGGGTCTAATGAGTAGATGACCTGATTTACTTTTGACAAAATTCCAAAAAATTTGAAAGGAGTTTTGCGCCTTTTTCGATTTAAGCATTGTGGCTATTTGGAAACCTTGTGAACAAAATATCTGAAGAACCACTTGAGATAGGCTCATGATATTTGGCATACAGTTTGGGTCTAATGTGTAGATGACCTGATTAACTTTTGACGAAATTCCAAAAAAATTATTGGAGTTATGCCCTTTTTGGACTTATGCATGGCTATTGGGAAACCTTGTGAACAAAATATCTGGAGAACCACTAGAGCTAGGCTCATGATATTTGGCTTACATTTTGGGTCTAATGTGTAGATGATCTGATTAACTTTTGACCAAATTCCAAAAAATTTGAAAGGAGTTAACTTATGCGACTTTTTCGACTTAAGCATTGTGGCTATGGGGAAACCTTGTGAACGAAATATCTGGAGAACCGCTTGAGCTAGGCTCATGATATTTGGCATACAGTTTGGGTCTAATGTGTAGATGACCTGATTTACTTCTGATGACATTCCGAAAATATTTAATGGAGTTATGCTTCTTTTTGGACTTATGCATTGTGGCTATAGGGAAACCTTGTGAACAAAACCGGAGAACCGCTTGAGCTTAGAGGCTCATGATATTTGGCAGTCTGTTTGCTACTAAGGCATAGATGACCTGAATAACTTGTTTAAAATCTGTTAATATTTGACAGGTTTATTTTTAATGCAAATGATCATGAGGTACAGTTTACTGTCCCATTTAGAGACAAGCATATGGTTGGGAGCATAGTGTTTCACAAACCCAATTTCTAGTTCTTTAAGAGCTTATATCTTCCAAAGCATATGTTGGATTGGAATCATATTCGGTATGATGATATATATAGGTGCAAAGTCTTATTCCGCAATACCCCCACTCATGCTTATGACCTCAAGGTCAAGGTCACAGACTTAGAAATTGTTAATGTTAAAGACACAGGTTAAGATATTTGTACCAGATAGAACCTGAACTTTTACAATTGATTTTGGTTCATATTTGGTATGATGATAGATGTAGGTCATAATATTCATTCAGCAATACCCCGGTCTATCCAGTCCAGGTAAAGGTCACAGACTTAGAAATGTTTAATGTTAAAGTTTTCAAAGAGTTAGTTTTTTCCAAAACATTCATGCCTAAGACCTCAAGGCCAAGGTCACACACATAGAAATTTTTAATGTTGATTTTTCGAGAGTTCATATTTTCCAAAACATTATGGTTACCAATGAACATGACCTCAAGGTGTCACAGACATAGAAATTTTCACATTTAAGTATGTTAATAGCTTATATTTTCCAAACTATGTAATGGATTTGCTTCATATTTCGCATGAAGATACATGTCTTTACAGGTCCAAAGTTTTATTCATCCATACCCCACACCCCTGACCTCAAGGTCAAGGTCACAGACACAGATTTTTTTTATGTTACGTCTTTTGAGAGCTCATATTTCCTGAACCATTTGATGGATTTGCTTCATATTTGAAATGATGATAGGTACAGGTCAAAAGTTTCATTTAGCCATAACCTCAAGGTCAAGGTTGCAGACTTAGAAGTTTTTATTATTAACATTTTTTAATATTAACATTTTTAAGAGCTCATATTTTCCAAACCATTTAATGGATTGAGTTCATGTTTGGTTATTTTTCAAAGGTTTAATTAGCAATTCACCAACACCAACCTATGCCAGTGACCTCAAGGACACTTTTCCAGGTGAGTTATGCTGTCCAATGAAAAAGTGTTATTAAGTGTTATTGTTATATGAGTTTTTTTTTTTTTTTTGGGGGGGGGGAGGGGGGGGGGGGGTGAGGTGGGCCCCTGTGCGGGGGCATCTGTGTTGTATTGATACATTTTTAGTTGTTACATACTTTTTCTCTTTTAGACTTGCTGCATGGCCAATATGTCTACAGATGTTTACTAGAATGGACACTTGAGCAACATTATGAAATTAGTCTTCTCAGGTAAGTTATGAAATAATGCATATACCATAATGATCCTAAGTATTGGGTCATATAGGCTAATGCAAACAGTGTAGACCAAGATCAGAATGCTCCTGATCAGGGTCTTCTCTTTTTGATATTCCATCTGCATTTTTATATGCCCATTTTGAAAAATGGTTTCCATGGAATATATCTTTTAAAAACCTTTGTGGATTGGAATCAAATTTTATACACAGGTATACATGTATTATCATAAAATGCAGATCAAGTTCTATTTTGGGTAAAATCTGCCAATTATTATGACTGAGAGGTATGATCCTTTTTATCCCCTCGCACAACAAACTTGTGAGGGGGAATATATAGAATTTGTCCTGTACGTATGTACTTTTGTCGTCACTCTAGCGCCTACATTTATTGACGTATTTTAAAATAACTTTACACAAATGTTGCTTATGATAATATCCCGAGCCAGTTTAACTTCCAAGGTCATGCCCTTAAGGCCAAGGTCACTGTGGCTATTTTTAGAAAAAACTTTTTCATGGCTCTTAACCCATTTAGTACCGGAAACCCCAAAACGGGTACAATGGCAAACAGTGAAGGCCCAGATCATACATCACAGTATGCGGCATCTGATCAGGGCTTACACTGTTTGCAAAAAGTTCAGCTATGTTATAGTTTTAGGAGAATTAACCCATTTCAGACTGGAAACCCCTAAAGGGGTACCCTGGCAAACAGTGCAGGCCCAGATCAGACGCTGTGTTTTGCGGGGTCTGCACTGTTTGCAAAAAATTCAGCTATTTTCCTAATAAATTTTGAAGAAAACAAAACCTGACACCCCTAAATTTTGAAACGGACTCATGCTATATATAAGGAGGGAGATTCCATTTGGTACTAAATGGGTTAATATATATTGCCTATGATAATATCTTGAGGGAGTTCGACTTTGTCATCACTCTAGCGCATATATTTATTAATGGATTTCACTATAGTATCAAACAAATGTTGCTTTTGATAATATTTCTAGCGAATTTGACTTTCAAGGTCATGGCCTCAAGCTCAAGGTCACTGTGGCTATTTTTAGAAAAACTTTGGCTATTTTTAGAAAAACTTTATCGTTCTAGCACCAACATTTATTGATGGATTTTAATATAGCTTCACACAAATGTTGGGTGTGATGATAGCTCGAGTGAGTTAGACTTACAAGGTCCAGGTCAAGGTCGCTATCATGGCTATTTTAGAAAAACTCTGTCATCGCTCTAGCGCATTTATTTCCTGATGGATTTTAATATAACTTCATACAAGGGTTGGGTTTGATAATATCTCAAGCGAGTTTGACTTTCAGGGTACTGGGCTCAAGGTCAAGGTCACTGTGGCTAGTTTTAACCCGCTCGCACCTTCATTTATTCATCAATGGATTTTAAAATTACTTTTCACAAATGTTAAGCATTATGAAACAATGTGTCACATGCAAGACTCCGGTCAGTACCCCCATGGTCAAGGTCATATGTACAGACAATTACTTGCCATGGGCGAATAATGCCCCAATTGTGAAGCTCTTGATCACTGACTTCTAATTAAAAAAGGGCTCAGAATAAGTGAATTTATTTTAATGGCCATAAAACCAAAAAAAAAAAAAAAAAAGCTTTGTTGGATCTATTGTTTCTAAGCTGGGAAAGTGGCCCTTAATGAAAAATCAGACTGATTTGCATTTACCCATAAATTCCTGTACTTTCTACGAGTTTAGACCCTGATGTTTGTTTGATTTGAGGTCTAGCATCCCCATCAACGCTGTAAAGGTCACTATGGAGATGTTGCTTCCAATTTTGTAGGACTTTTACCCGACATTGAGATGAAATGACATCTCAAGCCCTGCTGCCCAATGAAACCAATAGGGTTTATAAGTACTGAGTGGTTAACCAGTACTCGTGTGCGAATAGGTTTCAGCTCTGCGTGGAAGCATCATGCAGCCCATCCATTTCTTCAAGCCCAGATGGGCAGGGGCCAGGTAAAAAATAGACCCTGATCAGACACCATGATCTGTGGCATTTTATCTGGGCCTAATTGTTTGCCAAAGTCGAGCACATATTACAAGTCAGTGTATGACAATTTTTCTTTTACACAGCACTCTGATGTCACAACAACAAGAATAGCACAACTGTTTTCTAGAGATAACTGTTATGTTGACTTCCTACAAATCAGTGATAGTCATGTGTGAACATCAGCACTGAAGAGCTTTTGTTCTTATAGCTTTGGGTCACGTGACAACCCATTTTATATTTATGAGGGAGTTCTAATGAGAACCCTACAAAAAAGTTTGAAGTAGATCTGAAAAAAAAAAATATAGCAATCTTCCAGTCCTGTACCTGGGGCAGATATAGGGGATATTTGATTGTTTCATTTTAAGATCGATTTATATTTCACCAAATGAACACAAATAGAAGTATTTTCAAGATTGGGAAGCAACGAGTGAAAATATTTCTTTTGGTGTTCATGAGTCGAATAAAAATTGATCTTACAATGAAAAAATCAAATGTTCTGTTTCTTATATGCTTTAAATAAACTGTGATTATTAAAGTAATTTTAAAGAGTCAGCTGAATGAACACCAAAAATAAGTATTTGCAAGAGTGGCGAAGCCATGAGTGAAATATTTGTTTTGGTGTTCATGAGTGAAATAAAAATTGGTCTTACACTGAAAAAATAAAATTGTCTGTTTCTTGTATGCTTTAAACTGTAATTATTAAAGTAATTTTAAAGAGTCAGCCGTCAGCATGGGGAAAAAAAAATTTCATGGTGATTTCGCATCGATTTAGATGTGTTCAGTGTGTTAACTTGGTATAATATTGGTTGCCACTTTTTGATATATTTTAAATTTTGCAAGTCTCGCTACTTTGGACATCTCCTTCCTGATGCCGGGGATTTCTGTGGAGTGTGGGCCATGTTTGCTGATGTTGGCTCGGTGGGGGACGCCTATAAGTCCTAAGGTAGGCGTCTCTTGCCTGATGCCTCCAGTTGACCTGTCTCACGAGCTATGAAAATGTATGTTATTTTTCAATGATACATCAAATTCACAAAGTGTGAAAATTTAAAATCGTAATTACACTGCTTGAAAGAGTGACAATATGGATTTTTATTTCACTGAGAAATCTCTGTATTTCTACAGGTGTAAAGCATGTAAGAGTAAAACTGCCTTGCTTTCCATTTCAGATTATTCCTGCTGCATGTGGAGGTTATTGCTTTAGAATTAAATCTTGGTGTATGTCATATGCCTCATCTATTCAGTTGTACAGAATCTCCAGGAAGATAGTGACTCTACAAGCTTCAGTTATTCCAACGCCTCATAAGTTTTTGTGCTGTGTAAAGATTATGATACGTATATTGAATTGATTCTGGTTATTTTGAAAATGGAAAACAACTGAAAGCCAGCACTGGATGGAATATGCAGCCTTGAAGAATATTCATTAAAATCCTAAATATTCGGATACCTTGAGGACTTGCTTTAACACTTTTTGTACCAAATTGAATCTTCCTCCTTATATATAGCAGGGGTCTATTTCAAAATTTAGGGGTGTCAGGTTGTGTTTTCTTCAAAATTCATTTGGAAAATGGCTGAAATTTTTGCAAACAGTGGAGGCCCTGATCAGATGCCGTGTTCTGTGGCGTCTGATCTGGGCCTGCGCTGTTTGCCAGGGTACCCCTTTATGGGTTTCCAGTCTGAAATGGGTTAATTCTCCTAAACTAATAACAAATTTAATTTCACTATCCAACAATATGTTAAAAAAAGTGTAGGCAGAATGGCAAACAGTGTGGACCCTGAACCAGACTGCAGTAGCAGTCTGATCTATGTCTGCACTATTTGCTTAGGCCTGTCTGTCCCAATACTTAGGATCATTACAGTATTGAATGTTTGAAGAAACTCAGTAAAATTGAGCTTGTGAATTCTGTTCTCTTATGTTTATGTATCATGTTTGATGGGCATAACCAGTTATGGAGTTATTGTCCTGATACTGGGGGATATAAAAATTGTCCAGATCTGTGGTGTCAACGGACGCAAGGTTGCACAGTAGTGTTGTCATAATGAGAAAATATATGCAAACCAAAGAATCATTATAAACAAGCTACAAAATCATTTACCCGCTAAAGGGCTTGTTTGGAGTTTCATGTCCCAGTTAACACTATTTAGGTCATAATGAGCTGGTCAGCATATCTAACCACACTTTCTTCAATGCTGATACTTAAGCCTGCACATTCTTTCGCCAGGAACTGACAACTGCATGCCCTTTTCGAGTCAGAGAAAGCGAGCAAATAACTACAGGAAAGTTTTTAAAATTGTAACAAAGGATGTTGCTGACCCGGCAGGTGTTGAAACCGCAGCCTCCTAAAGGGAACAATTTTTATTACGGCCCTGTAAAATGTTTGCTACCAGGGGGCTCTGATCATGACTGTAATGGCTCTAGTTCCTGTGGTAGATGGGATCATCTGCTATTCTTCAGTACAGTACATACTGAGCATAGTGTTAACCCTTATCCTGCTGAATATTCAGTTTAGCCACACCCATTTCTGACTCTGTTCCAATCAGATTACTTGATGTAATGTATTCCTGTAAATTCAGAAACCGAATGTCAAACAGTTTGAATCCTGATGAGAAGCCATCTGATCTGGATCTACACTGTTTGCAAAGGCAGGGGTAGTCATCAACAATGGGATAAGGGTAAACTTTAAACACATGAACATTTGCAACTTCTTTTGGAATGAAAATGCAAAGTACATTGTATTTTTGTATCGTGCTTTATTAACCAGGCTAAATTGTGTTGTATGCAGTTTTAAGGGCATGTGATTTTGGGATTTTTTGTTTATATTTCTCCACTAAAATAGGTTGTTGATACTCTCTGGATCAACTCGATTAGGCTATTCCAAAATGTACCCTCAACATAGTAATGTGTTGGAATTCTAACAACAATGATTAACATGCCATTTCATCTCAATGACAAGGAAAAACTCGCACAAAATCAGAAGCATTGTTTCCAAAGTGACCTTAATAGAATTGACTGGGATGCAAAATCTAAACTCAAACAAAACTGTTCAGGCTCAGCCACTGCAGATAAGGGT
Source organism: Lucinisca nassula (assembly GCA_963580285.1). Classification (NCBI taxonomy): domain Eukaryota; kingdom Metazoa; phylum Mollusca; class Bivalvia; order Lucinida; family Lucinidae; genus Lucinisca; species Lucinisca nassula. The sequence continues at coordinate 56,548 of CAUZLF010000018.1, forward strand.
GTAAGAAAGTGTTCTGAAATTATCAACTGTATAAGCCTATACAGAACAAAGGTTTACAGACCTGATAGACATGACTTAAAAAGGGTTGAGCATCAGGTCTATCATAATTTGATTTGATATCACAACTGTGAAAAACAACAAAGATTTGGCAGTTAATGCACATTTATTTATTTTCACAACATCATATACAAACAAACAAAAAAATCACATCTAGTGAGAATGTGTCTTCAGAGGTGTTTATAACAAGCATGGATACTGTACTGATCATTAGTATTGGGACAGACAGGCTCGGCAAACAGTGTGGACCCAGATCAGACTGCTCCTTCAGTTTGATCATGGTCTACACTGTTTGCCATTTGAGCTGCACTCCTTTGACTCCTTGCTGAATTCAAACTGTTTGCCATTCAAGCGGCACTTCTTTGACTCCTTGCTGGATTGTTAAACATTTTTTTATGTCCCCGGTAGCGATAGCGGGGACATATTGTTTTTGCCCTGTCTGTTTGTTTGTACGTGGACAACTTTAACGTTGGCCATAACTTTTGAACCGTTTGAGATAAAGCTTTCATATTTGGCCTGAAGGTTTCTTGTGACAAGACCTTCACATTCATGCAAAAAAATTTGATGTGTGACCTTGACCTTGACCTTTGACCTACTTAAAAGAAAAAAATAACATTGGTCATAACTTCTGAACCACTTGAGATACAGCCTTCATATTTAGCATTGTATGTTCCTTGTGACAAAAGCTTTACATTCATGCAAAAAATTTTGAATTGTGACCTTGACCTTTGACCTACTTGAAATAAAAAAAATAACATTTTGGTCATAACTTTTGAAAGGTTTGAGATAGAGCCTTCATATTTTGCATGTAGGTTCCTTGTGACAAGAGCTTTACATTCACACAAAAAATTTTGACCTGTGACCTTGACCCTTTGACCTACATAAAAGAAAAAGTTAACATTTGTCTTAACTTTTGAACCGTTTGAGATACAGCCTTCATATTTAGCATGTATGTTCCTAGTGACAAAAGCTTTACATTCATGCAAAAAAATTTGACCTTGACCTTGACCTTTGACCTACTTAAAATAAAAAAATAACATTTTGGTCATATCTTTGGAACGGTTTGAGATAGAGCCTTCATATTTTGCATGTAGGTTCCTTGTGACAAGAGCTTTACATTCACACAAAAAAATTTGACCTGTGACCTTGACCATTGACCGACATAAAAGAAATAGTTAACATTTGTCTTAACTTTTGAACCGTTTGAGATACAGCCTTCATATTTAGCATGTAGGTTCCTTGTGACATGCGTTACATTCAAGCAAAAATTTTGACCTGTGACCTTGACCTTTGACGTACTTAAAAAAATAAACATTTTTGGTCATAACTTTCGAACCGTTTGGGATAGAGCTTTCATATTTGGCATGTAGGTTCTCTATGATTCGACTTGGTACAATGCATCATTACAACATAATGCAGATTTAATTAGATATTGGATGACCTTGACCTTTTTTCAAGGTCACAGCCCCCCCCCCCCCCAAAAAAAAAATGTCAATTTTTTGCCAAAAATGGTTTGTATACACTATCACATTAACGAGTTGATTAATTTTATTCAAACTTGGTACAATGCATATTTACAACATAATGCAGATTTAATTAGATATTGGATGACCTTGACCTTTTTTTTAGGTCACAGCCCGCCGCCCCCCCCCCAAAAAACAGACAATTTTGGGCGAAAAATGGCTTGTCTGCACTCTTATCTCGTAAACGAATTGATTAATTTTATTGTCGCGCCTGCTATTATTGTGTCTTCAGAGGTGTCTATAACAAGCATGGATACTGTACTGGTCATAAGTATTGGGACAGACAGGCTTGGCAAACAGTGTGGACCCAGATCAGACTGCTCCTCCAGTTTGATCATGGTCTACCCTGTTTGCCATATGAGCTGCACTTCTTTGACTCCTTGCTGTTTTCAAACTGTTTGCCATTCGAGCGGCACTTCTTTGACTCCTTGCTGGATTGTTAAACATTTTTTTTTAATTTTGGGAGAATAACAGCAAGTCCTCAAGGTGTCCTAATTCTTAGAATTTTTATGGTAAACTCTGACTTTCTTTGTCCGCATCAGATCAACAAGCCTGTGTAATGGACACCCCTCTAAACCCTACCTCGTAAAGAAAACCAGGGTTCTGTAAATTAGAGTTTAATTTGTTCTCCTTCTTTTTGCTCAAAAACATAGATTGTGGGTACTCATTAGAACTTAATTGATGAGGCAGTACTACAGAGCACCCACAACGTATGTTTTTACTATAGAGACCAGAAAAATACAAAATGAAATCATTGGAGTGTGATATAAAATGAAGTTTTAGGACATGGATATATATTATTGTAATGTGATGAAGCTGCTTTGTATCAAGGCTGTTCATAAAGCACATTGCTGAGGCTGATCATATAGCAATATGCAATAAAATCTATTTCATTATTTAGCAACTCTGAAAGAAAACCTGGTACGGGAGAAAAATCCCATTTTCGATTAAGGGATAAAAATCCCATGGGATTAAAATCCTGCGGGATTTTTTTAAAATAGTTATATTCATGCTTTACTCATTGTAAGCTTCTCTAATTGACCTTATTAATAGAAAAGAGATATTACACCTTCATTCCAGAGCATTTTAAAAAAATAAAAAAATCCCGCGGGATTTTTCTCCGTAAAAAATCCCATGGGAGAAAAATCCCACGGGAGAAATTGAAATTAGAGCAGGAGCAGCCATATTTTTTGTGCATGTATTTTAATGTTAAGTAGGTCCATTTTGATAGTTAAAAGCAAGATTTAAAATTTTGAAATTCTCCCGTGGGAGAAAAATCCCTGATATTTTTATGGGATTTTAATCCCGCGGGAGTGGAGAAAAAATCCTGCGGGATTATTTTAATCCCGCGGGATTTTCAAAAATCCTGCGGGATTTTCACCCTTTCACCCCGGTTTGCCAAGAAACCGTTATGTATATCTGCACCAAATCATATAGAAATAATTTGTATAGATCTAAGCTATTACCTAAATGCATTGAAAGCCACCAAAAAGTGTTAGAAAGACTAGGTGAGTTTGCCTAATTTCTGGTGAGGCAAAAAAAAACTGGTGGCTGTTTTAAATTCTTTACACACGCGCAGGTCTTGATAACTTTGAACCAGTGTGGAAGCTTTTAAGAGCGGGTAATGGTTCCATTTGAAATACATGTAATTTATACAACTCGCGGGAATCAGAATATCAAATTTCGTATGATATAAAACTTACATTTTTTATTTGTTTCATATTGCATTTCAGAAACTCCTTGGATGAAATAAAACGATACTTGGCAAAAATTGTTTAAAATCTGGCATCCGACTCATTTCAAACATTCATTATTGATAACAGTATTCTTTATATCCTTCTACAGGACTGCCCCCAACCAAAGCCCGATCCTTCTGGAATCGTTGGAAGGCGAAATGCCGAACAGAGTTCTAGTAGTAGTGTTCTCTGTGACAAGTGTTGTTCTGAAGATCTCTGCAATATTGATTGTTGTAAGTACAATATAACCTTATAGCCGATAGGTATGGTGAGCGAAGCTTGCTTACCAAGTAATGCTTACTGTCCTAGGACACCTGATTACACTCTTCTGGAGTCCATGTCTGTTGGTCTGAACATTTATATTTGCCATTTGTCTATGGATTAATAATGTTGGATTAACGCTTTGGTACTACGACCAAACTACTTACGAGTATGGTCGCCCCTTTTTATCAGGAACCTGTCTTCAAAAGCTAAATGGATTCCCTAAAGTAGTATTCATATATTTCCCTTGAGTTAGGGAACTTTGACGTTTTGATCACCAGAACAGGTTATATTGTCCGAGGGCGGAGCTTGAGGGAAATACAACATGTCGAGGGTGAACAAATCGATATATATATATTCCCTCACAGTGGGAAACAAATGATTTATTATACCGAATTCTGACTTCGAGAGATTCTTTTAAGTGAGTTTTGCTGTTAGTTGCCGCCTGTTTTGTCAACAAGTTAACACTATGTCATAGCGTACGCGACCACAAGTGCACTTGTTCTTTTGAGAAGTGACGTCAGAGAGAAATATTGCAGGGGAATATGATGATAATTATTTATGGCCATGCGCTTGACATGCTCTCGCCCAAATAAAATTCTAGAATAGCTTATGAATATTAATGAGGTATAATATTTCAATATATTGCGGCGATTCAGTATTTCATTGTATTTGGCTCTATTCTGTTGTTAGGGTATTCTTTGTTACCCTTTGTCAACAAAGAAAGTCTACCGGGCAATGAAAAAGCAGGATCGATCCCGGGCTTATCAACACTTTCGGAAGAGTCTTTAAACCGAGGTCCCGTCTCCGTAAGACCTTAGCTGTTGGTGGGACGTAAAACTGAAACACACGCACTCCGACTCCAAGAGCATAATTTAATGATAAGGAAAGGGAGAAAATATAAGAAATAGAGGATATTTGATTTTTTCAGTGTAAGATCGGTTTTTATTTCACCGAATGAACATCAAAAGTAATATTTTCACGAGTGGCGTAGCCACGAGTGAAAATAAAACTTTTTGTGTTCATGAGTGAAATAAAAATTGATCTTACACTATAAAAATCAAATTTTCTGTTTCTTTCATGCTTAAACTTGTAATTTGTAACGCATTTTAAAAGCAACAGCCATCATCACAGAGATTAAACTTTTTCCAGGGCAATTTGGCGTTGATTTAGAGGTGTTCAGCGTGTTAACTGGGTATAATATTGGGTCTAAACTGAAAGTTTGCACCTGATAAACAGCTTAGAATATTACTTTTTCAAATGGTTTGTGTGAAATTTGCATTCAAATAATTTCCGCATTTGCTATGCTCGTCTGGCGTCGCGTGCTATATTTGCGTTGCGTGGGTGCTAAAAGTGACGGCATCAACGTCCGAATGACATGAAAACGTGCTTGACGTGATTTCTGACACTATTTGTAACACTGGGTTTCAAACAGTGACAATATAGTTTTCGATTTCACTGAGAAATCTCTATATTTCACTGAAAAGCATGTAAGAAAATGCATTATCGATGGTTTTCAATAACTCTCGGGAATCAAAAAGAATTCTGGATTCTGGTCTGGAATATATAAAGGCTTGCCCCAGTGGTAAGAGCTGATTTGGCCGTTGGCTTTCGAATGGTTCAGACACATACCCAAGTAAATATTTTATAATTAAAAAGTGAAACGATCAGGAACTGGTACAATCAGATCCCAAATTCTTCCCAAACTATAATTAGGGATGTAGTTACGATAGTAAACAAAACGTACAACAGATAAACCTGGTCAGCAGCTCTTTCCCAAACAGGTTGTGACTCAGAATACCCAAACCGAATTAAAACGGTGCAATATACAACATTGGGCAATTAATCAGGATCGCCAACATGACAAACATTAAACTGGAAGGAGTTAGTGAGCGAGTGAGTTTTAGTTTTACGTCCCACCAACAGCTAAGGTCATACGGAGACGGGACCTCGGTTTAAAGACTCATCCGAAAGTCTGGAGAAGCCCGGGATCGATCCTGCGATCCCTGGTTTACGAGGCGAGTAGCGTAACCACTGCACCACGGAGGCTTCTAAAACTGGAAGGACAAACGTAACCAAAAAGGGAAGAACCACAATACTCGCCCTTACTTCCGTCTCGATAGAGACAAATAATTTGCTCAGTCCGCATGAAGGCCTCCTAACCCATCAGTACAACAGCTCCAAGAACACAAAAATCAAACAACCACAGTAATGAAACAACGATGAGAACTAGACAGCAAGAAACCACTGAAATGGTGGAGCAAAAAAATCGACAGTAAGACCCTGATGGGTCCGACCAGAGACAGAGCATCAGGCATCAACCAACATTACATAAAATTAAATTCCCTTTAATTCAAAGAGTAATCCTTTACACTGACACCGTCATAGAATCTGAGATCTGACCCCCGGGGGTGCAATATAAGAGGGACGCAAAGCTGTCAACTGTGATTGGGTTAACTATATATAACATATATGTTAACTATATATAACATTTATGTTGTACCCAATCTTTTTAAATCGAAGAATGATTTTACGAAATGGGGTGCTGAAGTCATTGCAAGTATATATTTTTCTGAATTTATATCCTAATTCACCATAAAATTCGTAATTCCGATAGAACCTGTTGCAGAAGAGATTTAAATCCAACAAATGAAATTAAATTCGAAGCACGTTTATAAAATTTAGAAAAAGGTTTGCGTAGTTCATGATACCGATAACCCTGATTAAGTTGTTAAGTATTTAACAATTTATTACGAGTGTTGAAGTTACATGACTAGATACTCTTGCAAAGCGAATAAATTGCGACATATAAACGCCATAGAATGCGACGCGAGGAACAGCCTCATCCTAGAAAGGAAAATTATCAATGTCAAAACCATAATCATCGCGTTAATCATAAATTTTGCAGGAAACCAACCACCTAAACCTACATTGTAAGAGGTAAATGGGCGGTTTTACGTTCGAGAATTCCATTTTACGCCGACGCGTCAGTGGTGCCGTAAAACGATTTCGTAAACGTAAAACCGACGATTGTCCTTCCAAAAAGACAATATTTAATACAGTTATTACCATTCTAACGGACTTTTACGGTTGTAAAAAAGTGTACTTAATGGCACAAAGCCGCAAGCTCTTTGAGCAGCGTAAAACAAATATCAGCCAACGGAATGCGACGTAATGATTTTGGGTTTATATCGGAAATCGGAAATAAATTATTGGTTTAGACTCATATTCTAGACAGGGTTTTAATTATTTGGACCCCATTTTGATTCATATCAGTCTTTGAATCAACTGCCTATTCGAAATTCGCACAATTGCAGTATGTTTCCTCTGGCTTTCTTTGCCGGATAATTACAGGGTCACGGATGAGGCTTTATTAGCCGAAACTACGTAGTATGACCCATCTTCTTTCTTATGAATGTTTTCATTGCTCTTAAAGGAACTCATTTTTGATTTTTATTCTTTGTCCTTGCAATATTTAGTTATCCAGTTTAACGTCGTGTTACATATGCAGCTGCATAAAAATTGCTATTGTTGCATGATATTGCATTGGATTGAGATTACGAAAACACGTCTATACAAATGTACTGTTAACATTACCGCCGAAAGAAATGAACATTTTAAGATGAAAAATTGTGATAATTTTCCTATTTCCTCTAAAAATATACATTCTGGGTACTCGTTAAAAAAAATGTGATAATTTTCTTATTTCTGCTAAAAATATATATTCTGGGCACTCGTTAGAACCGCCTCGACGACAATTTATATTTTACAGCAGAAATAAGAAAAGTAAGCTTTACCCCTGTAAAGTAGAAAACAAAGTTTACCCCTGTAAACCCCAGTTTTTGCTATATAAAAGTGGGGATCAAATTTATATAGGCGTGTTTCCTGGTGAATTTAAATTGTACGAGACCCCAGTGGAAAAGATCCACATAATCCCAATGACTTCCCATACACAGGCATTATTATTATTTAATATTGTTCACCTTGAAACGAACTCATTTTGTACTGACTTAGAACGATATGTCGCACCTTCCGTTTGTATATGATTTCACAAATTAGGTAACATCTTCACCGCTTTCATAACTGGTGCCGTGAAAGGACAGTAACTAATAACGTCAGTTACAGGCGTCGCTTGGCAATTAAATCCTCGCGCTCAACTAAAAGTTGAGTGTTTTAAATGAAACGGACAGTGGAACAAGCATAAACTGAATTTTCTGCTGAGAGTCAAGACTATTGCCTTTCGGAGCTATGAACGTCCGTTTGCAATTTAGACCTTGGACACTGGTTTCACGTAATGATTCAGCTGGGGTCTTGACAGAATAGCATTTGCTTTACCGCTAACTAACATTTTAAAGACTTATATTATATGTAAACATTACATTTCAGATTCGCAGGCGAATGGCTTTGACTGTCTGGATATCCTTCATCGAGGACTGGGGTATACAGACGGCGTATACACTATTCAAATAAACGGAACGGATTCGTTTAAACAAGTTTACTGTGACATGACAACCGACGGAGGTGGATGGACGGTAAATAGCGCATTCTTGAGTAAACTAGTAAGAAAAGGTCACTCACGAAAGGCCACAATTTAAGAACGCAGCCGTCTCAAGTCACCTGTAGAAAGAGACACGGAGGCACACACAAAACAGACGAAAAATGAACCAACGGCACAAAGCCAAATAACAAATAAGACACTGCAAAAGAACGGCCGACTTGGGACGGTCAGTAGCAAAACTATTTGGAGCTGCAACTCCGGAGTTTATGAAATTTCAACCCTCACCCTCAGTTCCAGTACAGTATCAAACAAAATAACAATAACAAATTCACCTGCTTGGAGGCTTTGTAGCTCCACAGTGCATCATGACCTGTGTTTACTGTGACGAAAGTGCATTTGCAAACAATATTCGTAAAGGTTCAGCAAAATGCTAGCTGGTGTCTGGGAATGTGTGGCGGTCGTACAAAGTCTCCCTGCCCTGCATCATAGTGTAGTTTATAGTTTCTTGTCCTTTGGGATCATTGATTGCAATGTGAAATTTGAAAATAGTTTAGGCTCACTGATGAGGCCTAATTGGCCGAAACTAGCTAGTCTGGCCCAGAAAACATGTACACTCAAAAGTTTCCACTTCTTTGGTGCATTCCTTGCTTCCAAAGGATAACCCTTTATAGAACACATGTAACGTCCCTACAGCTGATGTCTGGGAATGCCTCAAAAAGTCTCCCTGCCCTACATCGTAGTGTAGTTTAGTTTTTCTTGTCCTTTTGGATCATTGATTCCAATGTGGAATTTGAAAATAATTTAGGGTCACTGATGAAGCCTAATTGGCCGAAACTATCTAGTCTGGCCCAGAAAACATGTACACTCCATATTTTTCACTTCTGTGGTGTATTCCTTGCTTCCAAAGGATAACCCTTTTAAAGGCGTCAGTGCTCAAGTACTGATTTAAATAACTATATTATATCTTTATTTTTGCAGTATAAAATTCTATTTCTTCTAAAACTAAGACTGACTTGTCAGGTGAGACACTCGATCTTAGCGGATTTGGTTTACATCTATTGTTATATTTTAAATTTTGCAAGTCTCGCTACTTTGGACATCTTCTTCCTGATGCCCTGGACTTCCGTGGAGTGTGGGTCATGTTTGCTGATGTTGGCTCGGTCCGCGGGTGGGCGTCTCTTGCCTGATGCCTCCAGCTGACCTGTCTCATAGGCTACATCGGTCGGTGTGTGCTCGGAGGGAGATGTGCTGTGTTTGCCGGGTCTTGTCCATCATCCGTGTCGGTTTCAAAACTTTTGGGCTGAGACACACTGATTAAGATTACATATCAGAAAGGCCTCTCTTTCACTAAATTTGGTATAGCCTTAAATATAGAACTATTTATATATTGTAGTTGATGAAAAGGTTTTGATATCTTTACGAAACTTCATTCAAACATAATCTAAAGCTGTGAAACATGCAAAATTAAAGAATGATATCTGTTTGTGACAAACATGAGCTGAGTTGTATCCCTTTCAACTTAGTAAGCAATAATTAATTAACGAAACACTGAGCGCTCTGTGAGCCTGAAAAGGGTTCCCCGTATTGTTTATTCACTAAGTTTATAAAACTTCGAAGTGGAAGAAATGTTACTCATAATGATAGCTCAGTCGGTATAGCTCTTCACTTGCAAGCAAGGGGTCGCCGTTTTGGGTCCGGTTCTGATCGCATTTTTTCAACTTCAATTCTTAGAGATTTATGTATTTATTTGCAAAAGCCGGTGTTAAGTGCTGTTGTGGAAAATAAAAGTGAAGGCAATTATCAGGAAGCGATACTGTTAACCGGCAGCTCTCATCAGAGACATCAAAGGGAAAGAAACACAAACACGAAGCAACTAGACCCTATTGGAAACATCAATAGCGGAAAGCCAAAAGGAAAGATGTATATATTTATTTGCAACAGCCGGTGTTAAATGCAGTTGTGGAGCCTGTAAACGGACTCCCCATACTTCATAAATAGTGTTGTTTATTCACTAAGTTTATAAAACTTCGAAATTGAAGTAATGTTATCAGCGTCCGGATAGAACACTTGCATTGTAAGCAAGGGGTCGCCGATTCGTGTCCGGTTATGGTCACATTTTTATAACTTCACTTCTTAAAGATTTAAGTATTTTAATAAAAATATTAAGCCCAAACTGAACGGTTTGCAGGAGTATTAACTCTATATTTTTCGAATTCTTTTGAAGTTCATAAGAAGCCATTTCTTTGATGAAACGGTGTCTGCTCTATATAATTGCCTGACAACTCTTCATGCGATCATGTATTTAAAACAGTGAATGACATACATAGTGTTTGAACATGTGTTTCCTTAACACAAAACCAGGTAATCGTTTCTAAAACGTATTCTGATGGAGGAACGTGTTTTTCTCTCTTTGGAGCGGTTGCTTTACATTAAAACAGCTTTGTTTTTGCAAGTGTTTCAAATAAGTCCACATTACTTTTCAGCCTCCTCAAAAATATATAGTTGTATTTGAGACAAACTAAAGAATGTTTTTTTGTTTGTTTGTTTGTTTGTTTTTTCTGCGGCAAAAGGCGACCGACTTACTCTTACAGCAGTTCTATAATTTGGTAAGAAACAGAACTTATCCCATGTTCCACTTGTTAATCGATTTGGCGATTTTGCGGTTCTACCTATGCGGTAGCATCCTTTCGCTGCGCTTGCGTTAGCATGCCTAATATGTCACAGTATCATAGCTTTCAACACTCATATTAACATTCAGTACTTATTTGCACTTTACAAAAATAGTATTTCTTGAAATTTCCAGGTTATGCAGAAACGATTTAGTGGACGTGTTGACTTTTTTCGCAACTTTACTGACTATGAGTATGGATTTGGTTCAGTCAGCGATGAATTCTGGTTAGGTAGGTATTCGTTTTATAACTGTATTGTATTAAAACTTAGATTTGATTCTTATTTTCGTAACATTACCATGTTTACATTTTTAAGCAATCTAATTTATGCGATACAAATGAATGACAAACTTTAACTAGCAAAGAGTCCTAATTCTGAAGAAAAAGAAGCAGAAGAAGAACAAGAACAAGAAGAAAAAAGGCAAAAGCATGGTCGTTTGGCCTTTATTTTTTACATATTCCCATTTTGTAGATTTTAATCTATACCGGTAGTTTCACTGCCATGTATAGTGCGAACAATTTGACCTGAGACTGACCTTTATGCAAGGAATGAAATAGTCAATGCTATCGCCTAATACGTCGGCTTTCGTAAACGTCTCGTGAATTTTCGGCATCACGTGAATTGTATAACAGTATCGCCATCTTCGGAAAACGGCAAAGATAAATATATACATTCAGTCGGATATGAAATTATGTTAATGGAGTTCACCAGTATCAGGTCAATGTGTTCGAACTATATCTATTTACACTAAGCCGGTTACATTCGGCTTCTGGTCTGGTCGTCCCAAGGATAACATTTTTTCTGAGTTTCTTTTGATATTGATACCCCTAATGTTTATAATACATGACTTATTTGTACTATTGTGTGTATCTTAATATCGCAAAAATTATTTGTTACTGGTATGTGTTTTATTTTATCATAGCTAATCGGATACGCTGTTGGGGATAATTGTTTTTGATATGTGAATCAGTACGGTAAATTGGCGGTTTTATGGTCGGGAATTTTGCTTTACGGCGACCCGTCATTGGAACCATAAGACAGAACATGCAGTCGTAAAATCTCGATTTAGGAACCCTTCCCCACTAAATGCCCATTTTAAATATTGGTATCACATCCAAACAAATTAATTCATTTGTTTCCTTAAATATATAAGATCTGTTCAATGCGGTGAGCAATATGAGCTGCGAGAATCAAAAACAGGCCAATGAAAGCGTCATTACGCGATCTGTCGTATATTTTGACTAAATCCAATGAGACGGCGTGTTTCATACCCAAGTACATTAAAGTTTATATTCGATTGAGTGCTTGAGACGGCTATGTTTATTGGTCGAGGCTTTAACTTGAAAATGTTCGTTTCTCGACTTTTAAATGTTTTGTTTTGTGTTTTTGTTTGCAAAGGGCTGCACTACATATATTCAATTACTAGACATGTTTCCAATGAGTTGCGGATAGACCTAACAGCTGCAAATGGTAGTACAGCGTACGAAGTGTACCAAGATTTCTTCATATCAGGCCCACCTCTGTATACACTAAACATTGGATCATATTCTGGAACAGCAGGTTAGCTCGACATTCCAACATTCTGAATCGTGTCTTCTGCTCCAGGAAGAAACAGTTGAATTCAGGTCTGAACCCAAGTTAGCATTTAAATGTGAAATTAGAAACCGGTAGGATGGTCTTTACAAACCCGCGTAACAATGCCGACAAACTCCGAAACCCCTCGGGCGGCTATTGACATTATGCGGTCACCAACAACACATTCTGCATTTATTGTGTTTCTCTTACAAATGGTTTGATGAAACAATGTAAACGCGTTTTGAAGTAATTCTATATAATAATGATATCATGGATTAAACGTCTACGGTATGGAACCTTTCGGAAAATACGTATTAACTCACGAAAACTGTCGATTCATTGATAATAGACCAATAATTGTTATGCTCGCACCACAACCCATCACCGTTTTTGGCTTAAAGTAGAGGCACAGTGAAAATTAAATCGTTCGTAACTTATATATAACTGATCTATGTATGATAAGATCTCAAAAAGCAACATATATGGTTATGTTTCAGTACATTGTAGCTATTTTTTAGGGGAATGGAAAAACTTTCGGGGAAGGCAACTCCTGCAAAAGTATTTTTGTCTCCCATGTCAATAGGGGTCAACTCTTAAAGGACAGAATTTGCTCCTCAGGAGCAAATTCTAGCAAATTCCTTTCTTTAAGGTGAGAACCATTTTTCAGTAAGACAGGGCTAACGGAAAAGCAAATAGGAAGTCCCGAAAGTTATCTCCCTTTGACTAATGGCGGAAAAAATCAGCCAGGTGTCCCCATTTCCCTTAAATGCCGTGATGTGGCGGAAGAAGTCACACCTTATTTTATCATAGTTTATATGACTTCACACGTCACGCTCTATCACCCAGTGATTTGATGCAGTATAAATCAGTTCCCTTCATTTACCTATAAAGGCGCTGTGCAAGAACAATATTTCCTTTGCGTTCTTAGGTCCAGGGTTATTTTGATACCTTGAATCAATGTACTGTTTATAAACGATAAAGGGCGTACTCTTTTTATGCTTTTCGAGCTATAGTACTTTTAATGAAGATTCTCAGTTATGTCGAGACTCATTTTAACAATTATAGCTTAATTATCTTGTCTATTTCCAAATAATATTTTGATAAATGGAACAATTCAATGAATAGAGGATCTTGATGAGGGTTCATGTGTTATTGAACTTATTAAACGAGTTTAGAAAAAGGGATAGATGCGAGACGCGATGTCATATGATAAAATGTGTTATGAACGTCGTTCGTTTGAAACTATTAACACTGTTTGCAAGGGTTACGACTCACTGGAAAGTAGAAGTGGAGGCAATGATGAGGAATCGGTACAATTAACCCACAGCTCCCATCAGAGACACCTCTTTGAGATCAATTAATCGAAATTGTTAGAAAAGCTGAAGATTAAACAAAAGACATAATTTTTGTCCGATAAATGTCAATACTATAAACAGTCATTAATATAACAGCATTCTGTGGTATTGATTAAGTTGAAGTGCACGGTCCTGGATTAGTCGGGACTGAACTGGCGGAATGATCTCGTGCTTTAAATCAAACCATTTTGATTCATTTGCTGCATGGACCTAGCAGACGTTCGCGCGGACCGTGTGTTCGACAACCCTCCGTATGTAACGCTTTCGGACATTTTTTCGGAAAAACAAATGTAAAGAAAAAAGAGAAACGATCAGGAACAGATACAATCAGATCCCAAAAGTCTTCCCTAAATATCACTAGGGAAAGAAGTGAAAATATGGAGTGACGACAGTAAACAAAACGGACAACAGGTAAACCGATTCAGCGGCTCTTTCCCAAACAGGTGGTGACTCAGAATATCCAAATCTAACTAAAAATGAGCAATATACATAAGGTGGCAAAATCGCCAACATGACAAACTGAAAGGACAAACGTAACTAAAGGAAACGACCAAAAAAAGGGGGGGATCAGAATCATCAACGTAGCAACCTATGTGATTAGGGAAGGAATCAGAACAACCCACACAACATGAAGGAACCACAGCAGAAGCACCGACTTAGAGCGGTCAATAAACTACTGGTGGGTCTTAGTTAACTTTACGGGATCCCAACCCTCACTCTCACTTTCAATGTGGTCCAAACAAGTATTTGTTTGGTCCGCCTGTTTGGTCCAAACCTAACTAAAAAGGAGCGCTATACATAATGAGGGGATAGAATCGGAATCTCCAACAGGACAAACATTAAACTGGAAGGATAGATGTGACTTAACATGAACAACCAAAAAGGGGGAAGAATCAGAATCATCAACGTTACAACATACATAATAAGGGAAATAATCAGAACCATCAACACATAACATGAAGGAATCACAGCAAAAGCACCGACTTGGAACAATCAGTAAAAATTGCTGGTCGGTTACAGTTGTATTTACGGGATCCCAGCCCTCATACTCACTTTCTCTGTGGTTTAACCAAGTATTTATTTGATCCCCGTGATGGTTTTCTTACTCATCAGTGAAAAAACTCAGTAAACCAAGAAATGACAACTAAAGCCAAGTTGACATACGGATGAGGACTCGACAATAAATTGCGCTGAGTCATCTGGTGCTGAACATAGCGCCATAGGAACACTGCAGCAAAATGAAACCAACAGTTGAACCCGTTGGACAAAGCAGCAGATATAAAAATTCCGGGAATGTGTGGCGGCGGTAAAACGTCTCCCTGCCCTACATCATAGTGTAGATTATATTTTCTTGTCCTTGTGGATCATTGATTCCATTGTGGAATTGTGAAAATATCTGAGGGTCACTGATGAGGCCTAATTGGCCGAAACTAGCTAGTCTGGCCCAGAAAACATGTACACTCCATATTTTTCACTTCTGTGGTGTATTCCTTGCTTCCAAAGGATAACCCTTTTATAGAACATATTTAACTTCACTACAGCTGGTGTGTGGGAATGTGTGGCGGCGGTAAAACGTCTCCCTGCCCTACATCATAGTGTAGATTATATTTTCTTGTCCTTTGGGATCATTGATTCCATTGTGGAATTTTGAAAATATCTGAGGGTCACTGATGAGGCCTAATTGGCCGAAACTAGCTAGTCTGGCCCAGAAAACATGTACACTCCATATTTTTCACTTCTGTGGTGTATTCCTTGCTTCCAAAGGATAACCCTTTTATAGAACATATTCAACCAACTAATGCTTTAAGTCAAAGCCATCATGGAGTCTGAACCCTGATCCACCGGCATGCAATCAAAATGGAAAGAATAATGGCTGACCGCAATTCGGTCAAACACAATACATACAGTCTGTTGAATAGAATTTATATTATATTTTGTAACGCTTAATAATATTCTGAAATAGTTCCGAAAAGTCAGGTTTGCCATTATTTTTCTTAATTTATCGATAATGTCGCCAAAAACGCAGTCTGTGGCACCCTTGCAGCAAAATAGAAGTGAAGGCAATGATCAGTAATCTGTACAATTAACCCGCAACTCCCATCAGACACACCAAAGGGAGAGACGCACAAACATGAAACAACCAGACCCTAATGGAAACATCAATAGTGGAAAGCCAAAAACCAATTACTTTCCCACAAAATGGCCAATTGGCAATCCAAAACAAAATAATATAAGCGATACACACACACAAAGACAAACCATACCAAAAATAAACCGCGACCGATGAACTGCCTGAACACAAAAATCAAACAACCACAGAGATGAAACAACGGTGAGGACTCAACACCAATAAACCACTGAAATGCTAGAGCAAAAGACGACCAACGGTGAGACTCCATTGGGCCCGACCAGAGACTATTTAATCCAACCTTAAATTTAGAAATTAATTGATAGTGTCGGCGATGAAACGTAGACTTTTTTTCCGAAGTTTATAATATCGATAACCCTGATGTAGCATTTTAGCAGTTAAACTTTTATTTCGAGTGTTTAAATCGGCGACATGACTCTTGTGAAGCGAATAATCTGCGAAATAAACGCACCACTAGTACTATACCTCAATTGTAATTGATTCACAATATTTTCAGCATTTGATCACGTTTAATGAATTATCACTAACTTATCCACACACTCACTACAGAGTTACAGCATTTCATTGGAGGCAGAGATGCGGAGACTCGAATAAGTTCACAATCCAAAAAATAAAGAAAACATATCCTAATAACGGGTATGGCCACCATTACCGTCAAGTGTTGCTTGGCATCGACGCCTCATGACGCTGTATCAGGTCTTGTGTGATGTTGTCATATTCTTCGTGTAGGGCCATGGCAAGCTGCTGATGGTTGATTGGCGGATGACGTCGGTTGTACACACGTTTTCCGAGCTGGTCCGAAAGGTGCTCAATTGGGTTTAAATCCGGCGAAAACGCAGACCAAGGAAGAACTTGCACACCATTTTGATTGAAAATGTCCATGGTAAATAAAAATAAAAAATCAATAAGCCTCGCCGAATGAGCACGTGCATTGTCCTGTTGGAAAAAGGTAAAGTCACCCTTATTGCGTAAAAATCGCACCACCTTCATCGATGTACCGACGTGCCGTCAAATTGCATTCAACAACGATGAGTTGGGTTTTGTGAGATCCCTCCCCACACCATTACGCTAATACCATCCCAACGTGATAGCTGTTGAACAAAACAGTCTTGAAATCGCTCTCCACGTCGATTGCATACTTTACGCCGCCTATCAAGCATTTCAACACAAAAACGGGACTCGTCCATGAATAGTACACCACGCCAACGCTGTTGTCTCCATCGGACACGCAGTCGACAGCAATTAAAGCGACTGATTCGACGTTCTGTCGTCAAAAGGTCCCCTATACGTCTTATGGCTAGAAACACCGCATTCCTTGAGACGCCGCTGTACAGTGAAGGCACTTTTGCGTAGGTTGTGGGTTCCCATTGTCTCCTGGGCAGTTTCCACAGACGTCCTGAATCGGTCGGGTAAATGACCCAGAACAATGAACCGGTCCTGCTGATGTTCACGTCCAGGACGTTTTCGATCGTCCACAGACACCGTAGCGTTGTGCCTTTCAACCAGTCAAACACTCGTAGCGTGCGAACAACTCATTCGCTCTGCAACTTGCCGGTATGAAAGCCCACGTTCAGCCACACCGAGGGCACGATGACGATCGACGTTACTTAGACGTCCCATTGGCTTGTTCTTATGAAACGTTTTGCTGGCGTTTTAACGTAATGAATCCGGACCTTATAATGACAGCAAAGAAAGTGCCAAAATTATCGTGATTACAAAACTTTTGCAATTTCTGCATATGCACATCATGAAATCACGCAGTATTTGTGTCAAACAAACTCATGCTTCGGTGACAACTTTACAATACCGCATTTATCAGTTTAAAAAGTCAGTCATTTTAACCTTAAACTAAAGAAATCAAAATTCTAAAAGTGGTGTGTTTTCATTGAATCTCAGTATATAAACATCGTAAGATTGCAAACAAGGAATATCACCATCAAAAATGGGAAGTTAACTATATTTAAATAAAAATTATCGCGCTTATCATATATTTTAGTTGAAAAAAAAAACACACACAAACATTTGACATATTCAAATGCAAATCCAAAAACGGGGCTTCGATATCAGAATTATTGGCGTTGTTTAAATGCAGCTCAGATGGATAAATTTGATTGACCATTCCTTCAAAGTAAAAGTAAGGGTTGCCAATATTTAAAAGACCATCTAAATATCTTAGACTTAAAGGCTAGAGTTAGGAGGACTTCATGCGGACCGAAGAGGTTGTTTGTCTGAATCGGGACGGAAGTAAGAGCAAGGATTATGGCCGCGTAAAATCCACCGTTTGCTGTGGTTTGCCTTTGAGTGTGTGTATCGCTTATATTGTTTTGGATAGCCAGTTGATTATTTTGTGGAGGCTTTCCGCTGTTAATGTTTCCATTAGGGTAGAAAAGTAACACAAATAAAGCTCGTTCACAGCTAAATAAAAATAAAACAGCTACAAGGGGAGCACAGTTTGAACCCATTGGCATACCAACCATTTGTCTATGTAACTTTGTTTTAATATAAGGTAAATATTATCGAAAAGATAAGATAATGTGTCACACATCGTTTGACGATATCAGAATATATACTTTTACAGTTTTTATCTGATGTAAAATAGAAGAGAAGGCAATGAACAGGAAACGATACAATTAACCCACAGCTCCCATCAGAAACACCAAAGGGAAAGAAACACAAACGTGAAACAACAGACCCTAATGGAAACATCAACAGCGGAAAGCTAAAAGGAGAGTTACTTTCCACAAAATGGCCAATTGGCTATCCAAAACAAAATAATATAAGCGATACACACGAATAGAAAAACAACAATCAGACTCCGATGGCCACATCTGTCATTGCATGAAAGGAAAGTAACGCCTGCTCTTTGAAAAGCCGTTCAATCAAATTAGCAAGATTTTCCTTTATCAAGTTAGGATTAGAGTAGAAAAATCATATATAGAGAAGTGATCAGTAGTGACATGTTACGTTTAGAAATCGGGAGAATTCTTAATACAGACTCGTTTCGACTCAATTAACGAAATTTTGCTAATTCATTTTCAATATCTTAACATATAATTCACTTTTACCAACAATTTTAAGAACTACCAGCAACTTTGAAATCCATAACCTTCAACCAGTCGACTTTTGAGACTAACGGGCTATATGATTACGAGCCGAGAATTGTCTTTAAAGTTTCTGTACAATTGCACGTACTCATTCCGGCAAAATGCGCAGCAAAACATACAATGTCAAAAACAAGTATATGCCACATGTAGCACTTTAACATATATCTCCTAGTAGAAATTCTTTGAAAAATACTGAAAATACAATTCACTTCATCACGAGAATTATTAACAACCATTTTCTTAAGACAAAAATGGTCAAGAAAGAACATTATAGCACAGCAGCAACTACGTGTGTAAACAATTGTGCAAAATAGAGGCAATGCTCGGGAATCGATACGATAAACTCACAGCTCCCATCAGAGACACCAAAGGGAAAGAAATACAAACATGAAACAACTAGACCCTGATGGAAACATCAAAAGCGGAAAGCCAAAAGGACGTGTTCAACGCATTTTATTCAACATCAAATGCAGTGACCTGTGAAGAGTCTACAATACTACAAATGTCACGTAACAAAAGTTCAACTTAATACCTCACTTGAAAACGATTTTCAGATCCTTAGAGACGCCAAGTCAATCCGTAAGTGTCCGACAATCTAACTTTTCCCAAGCCTGTCGAGGTACTCTAAGTTCCTTGTGCTGCTATGTAACTGTTTTAATGATGCAAAAACAATTAATCTTAAATTCTAACACAGCGCGCCTATACAGGCAATGGAAAATAACTGTTTTATTCTACAACAAATCACGGCAAGGAAGAGCGTGACGAGTGGCGTCATTTAAAACTGCAAATTTATGACGTCACTAGTCGATTTCCTTGACGTTTGACGATGTAAAGTCATTTCCTCGCATCGAAAACGTTAGAAAAGGATATAAATGCATGAGTTTCAGTCGATAATTTTAGCGAGATTTCAATGGCGAAAGGTTTTTGAAGGAAACAACAGCATTATTGCCGATTTTCAGCGTGTTAGAATCGAAATAGATCAGCTCTAGTTTGTAATTTGTTGATTAATAAATCAAAGTTTGTCGGTCAGTTGTAAGTAGACAAATCATGCGCGCTATGCGCTCGTGCTTTGTCTACTTTACGACTGACCTCAAAACTGTGATTTATTAATCAACAAATCACAGTTAGAGCTGATCTATTCTTAAATAAACATCATAAAATGACAACTTTTAGAATAAAAGGGCACAAGGATGATAGTCATACAGACCAGCTACCGGTAATAACCCATATTTTTTGTTTCGCCAAGAAAACGCCTAACGCGAAATCGGCTATTTTCTCCGCAAAACAGCGAGAAAAGATAAAATGAGCGAGAACTCTCCCGGTTTCGCGGATAAAATTCTCGGAGATTCTCGGCGTAAATTTGACCGTCTGCTTTCATTGAAAGTGAAATTAACCGCGTTTCGCGGAGAAAAAAAAATACAACTGGGCTTACGTAAAATTTTCGGCTCATTATTATTTCTTCGTTTGTGCGCTGTTTTTGTATTAGGTAAATGGTAGTCATTGTTAAATCATAATCAAATATTCTTTCATGTTACACAATTTCATTTTAGTAATTTATTTCTCCTTTGTATACTCCCTTTTTAAAAGTCTCATGACAACTTTTATTCACATCACGAAAATACGCCCATTTATTTGTTACCCGCTTAAACCCCACTTTTAACTGGGGTTTACAGGGGTATACATTATTTATCTAATTTCTGCTCACATAGATTGTGGGTACTCGTTAGAACCGCCTCGCCGAGTCGTTTTAAAGTGTACCCAAAATCTTGAGCAGAAGTATGAAAAAATGCCAGAATTTTTATCCGAAAATTTTCCGTTTTTAGTGGTAAAATTTTATAATATATTTGAATAGGCGAGCTCTCATAATGAGTCGTACATGTAGGTTATTAACACCATAATGATGTGTGACATTTACCAAAAGCTCAGCTTGATAAAATAGATGGGATGCATGATGCTTCCCCGCATAGCTGAAACCAACCCGCATGCGAGTACTTTTAAACCGCTTACAGGATCTAAGCCTGCCCGGGCGTGTGTTCATGATGTCAGGACAAATTCATTTATTTCGAGCCGACCGCGCTCAACTCGCAACGTTGTAGAATTTGAACCGAACGAGGTGCGAACCACAGCGATGAGAGTCCTAATAAGTGTCAGGGCTTTAAGGATGCCCGTTATCCTCGTGGTGTTTATTGTATTTACGGCACTTTCAAAATTATTTCACTTATTTTGAACGGACCGCTAATCAGAGTTGAGCTAAAAGCGAAGTAAGACCACTTTCTGTTGCAGATCTTGGCGTCTCATATGTGGCCCGAGCGAAGCGCAAACCACAGCGGAGAGACCTAATGGCCCGATGATTAACCCTTTTTGTACCAAATGGAATCTTCCTCCTTATATATACAGGAGTCCATTTTGAAACTTAGGGGTGTCAGGTTGTTTTTTCTTAAAAATTTAGTTCGGGAAATGGCTTAAAGTTTTGCAAACAGTGTAGGGCCTAATCAGACGCCGCGTACTGCGGTGTCTGATCTGGGCCTGCACTGTTTGCCAAGGTATCCCCTTAGGGGTTTCTGGTACTGAATGGGTTAAGCGGTAGCGCTCTTACCCATTAGGACACAGGGGCCAGTTACCTTCGGGGTGTACAGTAGACTTAACAAGATACCCAGATTGCATGTCTGTACGAACTTCGCTGATTATCTTGGAGAATTTTGTAGTTCTGCTCCAAGTAAGAGATCAGACTTATAAGCAGCCTTGGAATGCTTGCCGCGCAATTTCCCCATATTACCCTTTTTGTACCAAATGGAATCTTCCTCCTTTCATATAGCATGAGTCCACTTTAAAATGTAGGGTTTCAGGTTGTGTTTTCTTCAAAATTTATCAGGAAAATGGCCGAACTTTTTGCGAACAGTGTAGACCCTGATCAGACGCCCGTTTGCCACGGTACCCGTTTAGGGGTTTCCAGTCTGAAATGGGTTAATGTACATGTATGAGCAAAATTTAACTGTTAAAGCAAGAAACACAAGCGGGCCTCCATGTGAGCTTAAGTATAAGCATCAGTGATGTTTGATTACTCGCAGTGTAAGAAAAAATCAACCAAAATGTAGAGTGAGGTCAGTGCCCACATATACATTTACAAACAGGATCCACGTTATTATATACATTGAGTTTGATTTTTCTAAAGTATTTACTTGAGAAAAAAATAAAGTACTCCCAATATGGTGAATCGATAGAAAATCAACAGTTTTCAATTTATGATACGTTTACACAACAGTAAACAAGGAACACAGAAAGCATCCATGATGTTCATACTGCGTTGTAAAGTGCATAAGATGCAAATCATTATGATTCCAACTGGATCAAAATCATACTTTACGATCGCTAGAGTTGTCAATCTTTGTACAAAGAACATGCATTTCGCCATATGCTTCAAACTGTGTGTACCAAATTTTAATGCATGAAGAAAATACATGCACATGAACAAATATACATGTAGGTATAGGCAGATTTCGCGGAGAAACACCGTGAACGACTTCACCTGTACTGCTTGGCTTTCGCCGAGAAAAAGCGATGTTCGCGGAGAAATTTCGCGGCGTTTCGCGGAGAAATTAACCGCTTTGAAACGCGATTTTTTTTTCTTCTCGGAGAAATTTCTCGCTTGTTCTCCGAGGAAAAAAGGCCTATTACCGCGGAGAAAAATAAAATATGGGTTATTACCTGTAGCTGGTCTGTAAATGAGGAAATATTGTTCGTGCACACCAGATAATGAAATCGGTGGTTGTAACCTGGGATTGAAATTCTGTTCTTACCTTGGTGTTCATACCCAGGGACAGGGTTAAAATCGAATGTTCTCACAAGTTTGATATGTGCTGGTTGGATAAGACCTCGTTTGTACCGACGTTTAATTTGACGTCACAACACGTAACGTGACGTCACAAAATTACACCATTGTCATCGCTGGCCGCACATGTAAATTAAAGGTAATGCTGTGCCCTTGCTCATATATAATTCTTCTTTCCGTATTTAGGTGATGGAATATCCGATCTTGATGGTCGTCCTTTTTCAACACTGGATAAAAACCAAGGTGGCATTAGCTATTGTCCAAAGGTTGATCGCGGGGGATGGTGGTATTTTTATTGTACTGACGCCAATTTAAATGGCGTATACATTACCCCAGGAACAAAATATTCCGGAAGAAGTTACTTCACAGCAATTATTTATTTTCCATGGACTGGTTATTCGTCATTGAAATCTACTGAAATAAAATTCAGTAGAAAATAAAAGTAATTTAAGCATTTTGTCTGACTTATTGTTAATGAATTTCAAGCTCCAAATAGGCGGTTAGAGAAAAAACAAAATAGAAGTGGAGTCAATGATTAGGAATCGACACAATTAACTAGCTCTTCCCATCAGAAACACCAAAGGGAAAGAAATACAAAAGTGAAATAGCTAGACCATAATGGAAACATCAATAGCGGAAAGCCAAAAGAACAGTAGACTTATAAAGTCTGATGAGATGTGAGTTTTTTTACAAAGTAATCCTTAGATGAAAATATATACCCCTTCCTCAAATCTCTCTCTTGAGCTCTCATCACATCAGACTTATCCGATCTGTTCAGTGGTTATGTAAGGAATCAGACCATTGCCAATTGATATAACAGTACACTAATTAAACAAACATTATCAGCTCAAGGTTCACAGCAAGACAAGATTAATGTCCCTCATTGAGTTTCCCCCAGCAGCATTAGAAATTAGGTTTCTTGCATTTATAGAGTTAAGATAGTGCTCTTGAGTGGAGAGAATGACCGTAGAGAAGATTTCAGGATCAATCTCCACGAAAGAATGTTGCCGACTCCGCCAGGTTTTGAACCCGCGCCCTCCTGATCACCAGTCATACGCGCATCCGACTGAGCTACCGAGGCCCGCAAGCCTTTCGTCTTTATTTTACATCTAAGGCGAAAAGCACGGACCCGGAGCCGATGCCCTTAACCCTCTCTATTTTAGGACTCTGGAAAACAGTTCAGACACAAAATATATGCCGATTAACCAACGTATGCCTAGCCATAAGCAGTTCAGATGCAGCAAAATATTGTTTGATCAGGATCTATATTGTTTACTCACTGCAGTCATTTTTGAGCCGGTCAGTTTACCTACCTTTTTTTCCTGGGCAGGCTTATAAGTAAGCGGTTAAACAGTAAAGTGCACATTCTTTCGCCAGAAATAGACACCTGCCCTTCTTGAATCAGTGGAAGGGAGAGAATGACCGTCGAAAAAATTTCATGTTAAATATCCATGAAAGAATGTTGTCGATCCCGCCAGGTATTGAACCTGCGTCCTCCTGATCACCGGTCAAGGTACGCATCTGACTGAGCTACCAAGGCCGGCTCAGGCTTATCTGCACTTTTAGTGTTTATGGGATCTGCACATCAGGTCATTGAGGGGAAAAGTTGACGAAAATTTAATGAAAATCTATCAAACGAAGGGTTCATGAGATACAGAGGGGACAAAAAGTGTGACGGACAGTCAGACAGACAGATGGACGGACAACATCATTGCTGTAATCCCCACTACGCTTGGGCGAGAGAGATAAAAACCAAAAATAAAAAATAAACATTGTACAACTTTTAATTATAATATAGCATTTTAGTGAGTACCAACTGTCTGCGTCACTACCGCTATTGTCCACGTGACTATCACTGACCACACACAAAACCCAGAGCGTGACGTCAGAGCGCTGTGTAAAAAGTGTGTTTTGTTTGTGGTGAGGTTTAACGTCCCCCTCAACACTAGTAATTTAAAAGACATTGTTTCCAATTTTGGTCGGCTTTTACAAATCATTGAGATGTGATAACTGGACCGTGCCCGTGTACTGGGACATTGGCTTACCAGTCGATCCAAAGTTACTAACTAGAGATGGTGTCTATAAAACACTATGCCCCCAGCCATATGCTTGTCCTTAAATAACCATTATTTCTATCTATCTATATATCCTGCAGCACCCTCTCGCGAGGATTATGTGCAGCTGCGTGCGTCAGAAAAAGAAAAGTGTGATAGAAGAAAAAGTATTAGATTTTAGGAGAATTGAAAGTAAAAACAGCGTTAGTAAAGTAGAGATTAAAAGCAGATAAAAACAATGTTTCATGGTTCATGGCATTGGGTGATGGAGGGTGCATATGGTCGTTCTGAAAGAATCCAGATCGGAGCACACAACAGCATGAGGAGGAAGGTGATTCCATTGTACCGCAGCCAAGGGGAAGAAACTGTATTTATAGTAACTGGCAGTAGTAGGGATTTGAATATAGTGCATAGTATGCATGTTTTTAGTAGTTCTGATTGGATGTCGGATGTATGTAGGGAGCGGAATCTCGAAAAGACTATATACTATCTTGTAGAACAATAGGAGGCGAGCATCTGCCCGCCTCTGTTCCAATGATCTCCATTCCAGGGTATTAAGCATCTGGGTCACACTACTATATGAAGAGTAGTCATGTTTGACCCATCTAGCTGCTCTTCTTTGGACTTGCTCAACCTTGTTTATATTTGACTGGGTATATGGGCTCCACACAGGGGAGGCATACTCAAGCTGGGGCCTAACAAGGGTATTATAAGCTGTTTCACGTATGCATTGATGTTTGGTGCGTATATTCCTACGTATGAAGCCCAGGGTCCGATTTGCTTTGGTGGTCACATTATGAATGTGGGTGTTCCAAGTTAAATCACGGCTAAACTCAAGGCCCAGGTACTTGGCATGATCAGCCTCCTGGAGGACTTCACCGTGGAGAATGTAATTGTGTCTAATGGGTTCTTTAGAACGGGAAATGTGTAGGACCTGGCATTTACCCGGGTTAAATTCCATTTCCCAGTTCTTTTCCCAAGTTTCAAGCTTTTGGAGGTCCCTTTGCAATAAGGTACAGTCAGCATCACTGCGGACAGCCAAATATATTGCCGTGTCATCTGCAAAAAGTCTGACCTGTGAGTGGATCTGCTCTGGTAGGTCATTGATGTATAAAAGAAACAGGATTGGTCCCAGTACTGATCCTTGGGGAACCCCAGATGTGACCGGAATTTGGGATGAGGTTTCCCCCTCTAGGGCTACACGTTGAGTACGGCCAAAAAGGAAAGCTTTGATCCAGTTTAGGGTGTTTGAGGTTATGCCATGTTGGTGCAGTTTGTGGAGTAATTTAATATGGCTAACCTTATCGAATGCTTTACTAAAATCCAGGAGTATCAGGTCAGTCTGGTGACCTGCTGATAGATTTCGTGCAAGCTCATCAACAAGTTGGATGAGCTGTGTTTCGCAGGACCTCCTTTCCCTAAATCCATGTTGAAGATCATACAAGATGTTATGTTTGTCGAGATGCTTAGTAAGGTTGGATGCAACAATATGCTCCATTAGCTTGCAGCAAATGCAAGTTAAGGAGATAGGCCTGTAATTTGCAGGGTCACTTTTGTCACCCTTTTTGAACAGGGGAGAAACAATGGCTATCTTCCAATCCGAGGGGATTTGACCACTGGAAAGTGATTTCTGGAAAATGACCTGAAGCATGGGCGCTATTTGGTCTCTAAGGGATTTAAGGACTACTGGTTTAAGAGCATCTGGACCGGCGGCTTTGGTCGGGTTTAAGTTCGATAAGAGTTTAAGAATTCCTGCTGCTGATATGTTTATTGTAGGCATTTCCGGGAATTTGGGTAAATATTCTTCCGGAACAGATTCTTTATTAATGGTGCAATTTGCCAATCCATTCTCAAGAGCATTGTCAGAAAGCTGACTTAAACTCAATGGTGATAGGGGTGTGAAGGAGGACTGAAATTGTCTGTTGAGAGTATTTGTCTTATCTAAATTGGTTGTGGAATATTTGCCAGTTACAGGATCTAATAATGGACCTATACCTTGGGTGTCTTGCTTGCAATTTTTTATGAAAGAGAAGAGTTTTTTCGTGGAAAATTTGGCAGGACTAGCCTCAGAATTAATATTTTAAAAGGCAACTACCGAATGAAATTTCAGATTTTTTACAAAATGATAATCAGGCCATGTACTAGTCGTTTCCTATCAGCCTGTCAAGTTTCTAGACAAAACATCGTCTCATGATGGTTAACATTTCTGCCAAGTAATTTCAAAATCCGTCAGGGAATAAGAAAGTTATTAACCAAACACATAAAGACCCTTGTTTTGACCTTTAACCTCTAAGTATGACCTTGGCCCTGGAGGAACCGACCTGGGTCTTGAGCGCAACACATAGTGTCATGATACTTGTAGTTTAAAATTTCTGCCAAGTCATTTCACAATCCAACCAGGAATAAGAAAGTTATTGATCGAATAAGAAAAGAGGCCCCTTTATTACACTTGTCCGCTAAGTATGACCTTCACCTTTTGAGGAACTGACCGACCTTGGTCATGTGCGCGACATATCGTATCGTGGTGGTTAACATTTCTGTCAAGTAATTTAAAAATCAATTAAAAAAAAAAGAAAGAAAGTTATTGATAGGGCAAGATTTTCCCCTACATACATGCACGATTTTGTGACCGATAAACTCACAAGGGTGATAACTCAAAAAGTATAAATATTAGAGTTCATGCACCCTGCACGTCGTGTGATGTTGATTAATAATTATGAAAAGTTTCCTAAAGATATCTTGACCGGTTTTCAAGTTACAGAGCGGTCACGATTTTGTGACAGACGGACAGACCCCGAAAAGAGGGGAGACATAATTAGTTCAAACTTAAATCAGGTGATCACCTCCTGAGTTCCAATTAGTATACCAAACATCAAGGCCATAGCTCAAACAGTTTTGCAGATAACTTGCTTATGAGGTTTCCATGTTATTTAATTGAAAGAAACAAACCCCAAAGGGGAGATAATTCGGATAGGAAAAAATACATGTCAACTATTCTTTCACGAACAATCCATATACGAAAATTTCAAAACACTAGCATACATGGTTTCAAAACACTAGCATACATAGTTTCAAAGTTGTGCTTGGTATAAAAAGCGTCGCAAATGAACAGATAAACAATTGGACAACCCCCCCCCCCCCCACCCCCACGCCTAACTTTTGCAAGTTAGAGGGCATAACTACAGAAACTTCCCGCTTGCTATTGTCCACTTAACTGTCGCTTACCCTGCACACTATGCAGGTACTAGTTATTTATATCGATCCCTGCCCATAGGGGCTTGGAGAAATATATCGGCTGCATGATGCTTCCACTCAGAGCTGAATTCGACCCTCATACGAGTACTGATAACCGCTTAGAGGATCTAAGCTTGCTCAGGTAAAGCGGTGCGAGACGGACCGTCCATGCTTATAAACCCTATTTGTTTCATTGGGCGACAGAACTTGAGATGTCATTTCATCTCAATGTCGGGTAAAAGTCCCACAAAATTGGAAGCAACGTCTCCAAAATGACCTTTACAGTGTTGACGGGGACGTTAAACCTCCAATCAAACAAACAAAATTTATTTATAGCAGCGCTAATCTCCTTCTTGTAACGTTTGGGCGCTGTGTAAAAAGTAAAAACTGGACTGGGATCGTGTAAGGGACATTGGCAGTGGAAATCTAATCAGATGCCACATAAAGCGACGTCTGACCAGGTTTACACGCTTTGCTTAAAATACTGAAAATTTAAGTACCATATGTGCTGTTATCTGTTAATGTTTAGGGAGATGATTTACTAATGTTGTATAACTTGTATCCAATCCCATTGTGTTTCATGCAATTAAATATATTTAATCATAAGGGTTAAACAAACAGCTGGCTTGTAAGTCTCAGTCCGGGTCTATTTACCAAGCCTACACTTGGAGACAAACGACCCAGCAGTCAGCCCCCGCCCATCGGGACTTGAAGAAATAGATGGGCTGCATGATGCTTCCACGCAGGGATGAAAACGGCCGCTCACGAGTACTGGTAAACCGCTTAGAGGACTTAAACCTGCCCAGGCAAAGCGAGTCCGTCCGTCCATGCCTATAAACCCTATTGGTATCATTGGATGACAGGGCTTGAGATGCCAATTCATCTCAATGTCGGGTAAAAGTCCCACAGTGCCCTCAGTGCTTTGATTATAAATGCTACCCGAGCCGGTCAAAATTATTTCACTCATTTTAAGCCACGTCAGTCATTAAGTTTATATTGTGGTTTATATTGGTCTTATTTTAGCCGCAAAATAGATTAGCTATCCAAATTGATGTTCCATTAGGGTATAGTTATTTCATGTTTGTGTTTCTTTTCCTGGGTGTCCCTGATGGGAGTTGTGGGTTTATTGTATCTATTCCTGGTCATTGTCTCCACTTTTGTTTTGAAACGGTCAATGAAAATCGATTTCATGCGACCACAATCCCCGCCCTTACATCCTACGCGATAACGACAGATAATTTGTCTAGGCCGCATGAAGATTTCCTAACCCATCAGAGCAACATCTCCGACAAAATCAAAGCGCCAAAGGCACTGAAATGACAGATTCTATGAGACAATCATAACACTGTGGAAACTTACATCATAGTGTAGATTATATTTTCATGTCCTTTGGGATCATTGATTCCATTGTGGAATTTTGAAAATATCTGAGGATCACAGATGAGGCCTAATTGGCCGAAACTAGCTAGTCTGGCCCAGAAAACATGTATACTCCATATTTTTCACTTCTGTGGTGTATTCCTTGCTTCCAAAGGATAACCCTTTTATAGAACATATTACAGAAAACCTTTCTTAAAAGATCTTAAAATTTAGACAGGTAGTTCTGCAAATTCCAATATATATCATTGCAGATGTCTATAGACTGGTGGTATAATGAAACGCCATTCGATGTTTCAAATTTTTGAAAGAAACTATTTGCGTTTTCAAAACCAAACATTAAAATTCAAGTTTTAACCATGCTACTGTCCATAAGTAACAGTTTTTGTCTGGTTGGTTGTGGACATCTCTATTCTGAATGTTCTTAATGACACTACGCTGCGTTGGCTAACTTCGTACATGCAATAGTTCGCCACAAAATTACGCTTATTTCACCCGATATGTCATGCTCTATTACGCTAGCGTCGCCTCGGCATACCTTACACCTGTACGTCGAAACACCCGGAAACGACAATCGGCTTAATTGCGATTTGTCACTGAAACGCATATGTCAGTCGCTTAGACGCCAATTTACGTATTTTATGCACTAGCGTAAGTGGTCCGTACTGTGTCGACGCGTTAACTTTGGTCACGACGGGGAAGTCTAGCTCTCAAACGTGCATCGCAGAAGGGCGACGATCAGTGTCAGTGCTAATTAGTCGGTAGTTGAGACCCCTTGTTTATCTATAGGTACAGTGTAACAGCTGCCGGCGGAAATCTGTTTCGCATATGCGTCTGACGGTTGAATCGATCTTGACGTACTAACGTCGGTCTTCTGCTACGTCGACGTCCACTAGCATCTTCTGGATATAGTAAGATGTCGCTCCAATAGACGATAGATCACACACATGTGACACCCAAAATCAGTGCCAACGTCATCCGCTTTCCGACCAGCGTCTAACTGTCCAGGGGCACGCTTAAGATCTTTTGATGAAAAATGTTGCAATACGCTCTGACTCTGACACTAGTACTGTTTGCCAAACTCACCCTATGGTTCCAGGATAACCCTCTTCCGTCTTATGGAATACCCTGATCTCACTGCGGCTATTTTCTACATGACAAAAAGTTATTCTGAAAAGTCAGTGATAGTCACATAGACATTAGCACTGAAGCGCTTTTCTTATTAGCAACTTCGGGTCGAATGCCAAACAACCAACCCAAACATATATATAGCCGCGCCCTTTGTCAGTGTTGGGTACATGTAAGTATTATCTGTAAAATCTGCACATGAATCAAATGTTGGATCTGGCAAACAATGTAAACTCAGATCAAACGCCACAGAACACGGTGCTGATCTTGTTCTACACTTTTTTGCATTAGTTAAACGAATCAGTTCAAGTCCCCGTTCATGACCAGCCTATATTTAGATACAATCGGCATGGGTGTTGTCAGTGCTTTGATTTATTCACTGCCTTGAGTTTCTGGAGTGCACTTTTCCATCACTGAAGTTGGGCTCGTCCATTCTGCTTAATATATGGCATCAGACCTACACTAATTATCTGTACCATATTCCAGGGTTGAAAGGGACAGCCTTTCTTTCCAGTTTCTCCACGCAAAGTCAATAGACACCTAAGTTGTAACTGACCTAAATTTGACCTCGAAAGTCAGAAAGAAAACCCATTAATATTCTTGTCTGCAGCTGACCTGGTCCAACGACAGGCTGGTCTTTAAGGATTAAATATTGACAGTACTGATAGAAAACAGTGTAAAACCTGAGCAGACTGCTGATGAGACACCGCATTGATCAAGGTATACAGTTGTCGCCAAACCCGTCGCATGATGCAGCTGATTCATATGAAATGCTTAATCGTAAGATAAAATCGTCAAGTCGTCTGCTTCAAAAGTTTGTATTACGCTTACAGGATAACTAATACGCTTGTACAATTTTGATTACTGCGCCAAACCGGACTAGATACTGTGCGGACTCATATTTCTATGGCGGTCAAAGCCGGAAGAACTGAAGCCTGAATTACTTTTTACGCGTAGCACAGCAAGAATAGACAGATAGAATCTGTCATTAAAAATCAAATAACCACAGATATAAAACAGTGGTGATGACGCAATAGCAAGAAATAACTGAAATGCTGGAGCAAAAGAAAGCCCACAGTTAGACTACGATGGGCCCGACCAAAGATAATGTTCGAAAGGACACTAAATGGGAATCAAATATAAAATTGTTATTAAATATTTAATCTGCAAACTAGAAAAAATAGACACGCGGAAATACGGCTATCTAAAGCCACCGATAAAAGAGAACAAAATGGTTAGAAGAGGACACACAAATACAAATCCGAATCCAATTTATATGTAAGTGTCCTCAAAGGAACAGCCGCCTTGAAACGATATACAGAAACACCAGCTCTGGAGTTTATTGATATTCACTGCGAGCCAACTGCAATCAGAAAACTTTTATTCAAATATGTCATCAGAAAAACACGCCTATATAAATTTGATCCCCTAGAATCCACTTTTATATAGTAAAACTGGGGTTTACAGGGGTAAACCTTATTTTTCTTATTTCTGCTCTAAAATATAGATTGTGGGTAGTGGTTAGAACCGCCTCATCGAGGCGGTTCTAACGAGTATCTACTATCTATATTTTGGGCAGAAAAAAAATCACAATTTTTCATCATAAAATTTTCGATTTTTCGGCGGTTAAAGGCATTTATTCTGTAACAGTAAAACACACCGTGTGTCCATAATTGTTTTATTGCCCCCTGTGATATACTGACTATAGCAGATCAAAGGCGGCCCTTAAGAGGGTGATTAGTAGCTCTTGTTGAATCCCCGGACTGAGACACTTAAGGGGAAAATCAATAATGTACACCAGTCAACAGTAAGTAATATATTGATTTTCCCCAAGGCGGCCCCTTACCTGTTGAAGACAGAGGACTTCTCTCCAGTGAGCACTGAGGGCTACATAATATTATGTAATGAAATGATAGTCCTCAATAATCAAGAATAAATGCCTTTAAAATAGTCAATGTATTTGTATAGGCGTGTTTTCGTGATGAGTTAACCATTGTCTGTTTTAACAGTTGAGTTTAGGTAACTCCTGTTTTACCCGCAGTTAACATTCACGTACAGACTTTGAGTTAACCAGGTGTAAAGGAATGTTTGAACTGCGCTGTACGTTCTGATAAAGGATTTGTTATGAAGACAACAACATACAGAGTAAACGATGTGCACGAATAAAACACTAAAGCATTAGAGTTTAGTTCTCAGCAACATTCTAACACCAGAATGGAAGAAAGCTACCAGTCGGACGTTAGAACATAAAATATCAGGCAGCACACCTATTTAAAAATATTTAGGATGATACCGTCACAAGATCTACAATAAGTGAAGCCAATGATCAGAAAGCCAAAATGACAGTTACTTTCGGACAAAATGGCCAAACAGCTATCAAATAAAAATATTAACAATACATAAATGCAAAGACGAACTATACAATAATAAACCACAACAGAAGACCCGTCTTGGAACGGTCAGAAAAAGCCCCCAGTGGAATTCGTTTCCGCTGACCGTTCCAATGTGGTTCTTCTGTCGTGGGTTTGTTATGGTTTGTCTTTGGGTGTTTGTGTCGCTTATATTATTTAATTTTGGATAGCCTATTGACCATTTTGTGTGAAAGTAACTGTCCTTTTGGCTTTCGCTATTGATGATTCCATTAGGTCTGCTATTTCGTGTTTGTGTTTCTTTCCCTTTGGTGTCTCTGATGGGAACTGTGGGTTGATTGTATCGATTCCTGATCACTGACGCCACTTCTATTTTACTGCGCAGCGTAAACAGAAGTGAAGGCAATGATCAGGAATCGATGCAATTAACCCACAGCTCCCATCAGAGATACCAAAGGCAAAGACACACAAATATGAAATACCTAGACCTAATGGAAACATCAATAGCGGAAAGCCAAAAGTACTGTTACTTCCCCACAAAATGACCAATTGCCTATACCAGACAAACATGCCAGCGATGCACACACACTCAAAGACAAACCATAACAGAAATAAAACCGCGACAGAAGAACCGCCTTGGAACGGTCAGTGAAAAGAAGGCTATAATACCCATTCGTAACTTTTTCTAACTCATCAGTGCAATATCTCCGAGAACTTAAAACATCAAACGAATACTGAGATGAAATATTCATGAGGACCCAACAGCATGAAATAACTAAACTGCTGGAGAAAAAGAAATCCATCAGTTGGACTCCAGTGGGCTCGACCAGAGAAAGAGCGTCATGCACCGACCGATATTACTTAAAAAGTTCAAGTAAGTCGTAAGGCTGGAGCCGTCATAGTGTTTGAGGCCTGACCCGCTGGTGTGCAATTAAAGATTGAAGCAAAGCTATCACCCGTGAATGGGTTAACTACCATGCATTCAATCGGTCCAATAACATTTATATTGTACCTAATCTTATTTTATATCGAATAATGATTTTACGAAATTGGGTACTGAAATCATTGCGGTTCCGGCTCTGAGGTAGACTTCGGATGTTTGTTTTGTTAGAATCAATCCACTAAGGTACATCAAAATAATCTGTCAGTAAAACGAAGACCCTTTTAAACCACATTTCATATAAAGAAAAATTGAGTTTGCGAGGTATACATTATCTGCTTTAGTTTTTATCAAAACAAAGATTGTGGGTACTCGTAATAACGGCCTCATTAAGGGGGTTTTAACGAACACGCACAATCTATGTTGAAAACAGAAGTAAGAAAGATGTTAAAATTTTAACCTTAACTTTTTCATTTCTGACATCACGTTGGTATGGATGCCATTTGTTCACATTTCTGGACATGTTTTCCTTATTTTTGTCGGAAGGGTCTCAATAAATCTGAAACTCCCATTTCCTATCTGTTGACTTGTTGAAGAGTAACTAACAATAAGGAAAACAAAAACATGCCAAACATCAAAACAAAATAGAACAAAACTCGCATCAGAGCAATAACATATTTCTTGCACTTTCTGAAACTAAACTAAGGAAGCGTTGGAGACGATTACGTGAAACCAGAAGCGATCATATGGTTATTTTGAGAGAACATTTGCCGCGAATTGTTTTTGAAAAAACCAAAAGTGTGGCCCTGTGATACATTCCAGGAAATAAACAGAAGCGAACAATAAACCTACGGCTCCCATTAAGACACCACAGAGAAAGCAATACAAACATGAAATAATAAGACCCTAATGGAAACAATATCTGAAAGCCAAAAGGACAATTACTATTCCACTTGATTGCCAATTGGCTATCCAAAAGAAAAAAAAAGCGATACACAAACTCAGACATACTCAAAGACAAACCGTAACAAAAATAAACCGCAACAGAAGAACCGCCTTGGAATGGTCAGGGAAACGAATTCCACGGGGGCGATGGGGGGGGGAGCGCTTATATCGATTTTACGCGGCCGCAATCCTCGGCCTTACTTCCGTCGCGATTAAGATGAATAATTTGTTCAGTCCGCATGAAGGCCTCCTAACTCGTCAGTGCAACACCTCCGAGAACACAAAAATCAAACAAGCACAGAGAGGATACAACGGCGAGGACTCACTGAAATGCTGGAGCAAAAGAAAACCAAAAGTTCGACGCCGATGTAAAGCCAGTCAATCGCAATACGTCTTTGACCTTTGGTCCAATTACATCACAGAAATGTTGGTAGGTAGCCAAAACAGATTTAATGGCTTCGCTCCAGGGAACAAATTGACTACCAGAGCTAAACCTAGAAAAATTCGTTAAATGGCAACTCCGCCTATACCGTTGTGTACTTGCTTTCGTATCTAACGGAGTGAGTGACAGTTTGAGTTATACGTCCCACCAACAGATAAGGTCATCCGAGACGGGACCTCGGTTTAAAGACCCATCCGAAAGTCTGGAGAAGCCCGGGATCGATCCTGCAATCCCTGGTTTACAAGGCGAGTAGCATAACCACTACACCATGGAGGCTTCTCTAACGGAAGGTGCATAGTACAAACATGGTGAATCCAATATCTTTGCAGAGGATACTATTTCAGAACGAAAAAAAAGGTTCTAAACGCGCATATTTGATAGTCATTTCATTAATACCATGACTATAGAAAACGCATATGCAAGTCTTCTGGCAAGGTAAAGCAACCGAAAAGTTAAAACGTTTAGCGCCCATTCGAAAAGGAGTTGTTCACAAAAGGTACATACTATCTATATACACAAATACTTTCTTGCGTAAAACAAATACCCACCACCTAAACACACAATGCCTTTTGCATCACAAATAACTGTGATGAATAACCGAAATCACGCGGTCAACAGCAGAACTTTTAAAACATAAGGGTGGCAAAATCCAGTCATGCTCTACAACAAACTTTACCATTGTCTTCAGATACCGTTTATATCGTTTATGCTTCTCAATAAAGAAACAGATGTTAAGGCAACGATCAGGAATCGTTACAATTACCTCACATCTCAATGAGTCTGTTCTAACTAGAAACAACAAGTTACATTTCTGTGACTGTATACTCTTGTTATTTATTTTTTTCATATGTCACGTTGCTTGCCATTACACGACATATCGCTATACATGTTTAAATATGTCTTATCTGCATTGGAATGGAGACCGTTGACTCGAATATTAATTATTATATTTAGATAAGGTTTGCATGGTGAAACAGCATTAAAAATACCAAGGACATCAACGCAAGTATCAAACAGTTTATACCTGTCTTGCAAATAATTGAGAAAAACAAGGTTTATGCTTGTAGATACTTATAGGTTATTGACTTTATATTGTTAAATTACCGGCACGGGTTCATATGGCGGAGACGCACTCGCAAGCTTGCGAGTGCGTCTCCGCCATATGAACGAGTGCCGAATATTTCACAATATAAAGTCAATAACCTTTTTAATTAAAAAAAAAACAAAACAAAAAAAAAAAAAAAAAAAAAATTTGGACTGTCTGCCAGAATCCAGGATTGCCTGGCATAGAAATCTGAAGATATAATCAGATTATACAACTTAAGTGGTTTGAAATGGAAAATAATGCAGGTCGTTAAGTATCTTCCTACATTTTGATAAACGACGATCAATGTTGCCAACGTGAAGACGGTGTTAACATCGGTGGATGTGACGTCATTAAAAACATTGACGTTTCCTAACGCAGGACGCCATTTTTCCGAAGTGTCCTGTTTTCAAAATACTTCAGATTCATGATAGACATGATTGAATATCAAAACAGATTTCAGGCAGGTCATCTCTGCTAGCATAAAATCTGATTTCCGACTGATTTTCAGCAGAAAGGGACATCATGAAAAGTAGAAGTAAAACAAATATCAGTAATCGATACAATTAAGTTACTCCACCCATCAAAGACACGAAAGGGAAAGAAACACAAACATTTAGCGACCAGACCATAATGGAAACCTAAACAAAGGAAGGCCATAAGGACAGTTACTTTCCCACAAAATGGCCATATGGCCATCCAAAATAAAAAGACTCAAGTGATACACACAGTAAGTAACAAACAACAACATTAATAAACCGCCACAGAAGAACCGCCTTGGAACGGTCAGTGGAAAGATTTCCACTGGGGGGGGGGCTTAAATCGAAATCTCTCAGATAACAAAACAAAAACAGATCAGCAACAAGTGGTGCGCAATAAGTACCCACAACTTATCTTAATAACTTAGTACCAAATCATATGCAAACACTGTCAAGCAGAAAGGCGAGAGCCCCACACGCCCTCCGACAGAAACCACAAAGCACAACCTCCATGCCCCCAGAAGTGAAAAAAAAGCATTTCATACATTACATGCAAGATAGAGGGAGTCTTCCCTTCAAAGTGCTGCATTCGTTGCTTTTTTATTGAGCATTTACAAGAGTATCAATCGCATCCGATTATAAAACTTCTTGTAGACAGGAATCATGATGAGAAGCTTATACGGGTGTTAGGCATCGATAAAAGTATCCACGCCCCGCGTGTCAAAGACCGGCTCCAGAACAGCTTTTATCGAGTTTCCCAGCACCCATCACGTTAAAATGTCTGTTGTAATAAAACCCATCTTATCCCGATATTGTATAATGAAATTGTGTTATGCAATGGAAAACATCATTTTTCTTTATTTCACTATCCAGCCACTTAAACGCGCAACAGAGAAAAAACGGAACATATTGCATATGTTCATCAGATAAAAAATGCCATTTTACAGATATGAAGGAATGTTCAAATCGCGACGGAAGTAAGGGGCGGGGATTGCGGTCGGGTAAAATCGATTTATGCCCCCCCTCCCCCCATCACACCCACCCACTCAAGTGGATTTCTTTTCACTGACCGTTCCAAGGCAGTTTTTCTGTCGCGGATTTTTTTTTTTTTGTTATGGTTTGTCTTTAAGTGTGTTTTGGATAGCCAATGGGCCACTTTGGGGGAAAGTAACCGGCCTTTTGGCTTTCCGCTATTGATGTTTCCAATAGGATATAGTTAGTTGTTTGTGTTTCTTTCCCATTTGTAATTGTAAACTGCTTAGAAGGTCCAAGCTTGCCCGGGAAAAGTGGTGCGAGTCCATACATTGATATGTCATTTCATCTCAATGTCGGGTGAAATTCCCTCGCAGTTAGAAGCAACGTCTCCAAAATGATCTAAATCATGTTGACGGGAACATGTAACCTCAAATCAAACAAATAAATTGTTCATTACACAGAGACTTGTTAATTTGATTTTTTTTCTTCAGATCTGACAGTATTAGTGAAGGCATGGAACTCGGAGGCTTTTCCATCGTCTCTTTTACGGCGGTGTACCTATCAAACTTTTGCGCTAAAGGTTTGTTTTAACGTTTACTTATTTTATGCCATTCGACACCAGTTCGAAACAATATAACCAGCCTCTACAAATAAAACGAAATCTGTTTTCGATGCAAACACGAGGGTTAACAAATAAGGTTGTGGTCGAGTTTCTACCAAATGAATGATCGGTTACTTTGCATACCCATTGCATCAAAAATTCAAAACCTTTTATGTTGTTTTTCATTCGAGATACGTGATTTACGCATTGCTACGACCCTATTCAAACACCCTTCGACATTATTTCTAATGACGCGTAATATGGTAAGAATTTGGTAAGAACTTGTCGTCAGTCCAAACCTCATAATTTAACTGTCATAGCAACGGCAAAGAGGACTTTTGCACATGCAATAGTACCAACGAAATGTATGGCAGTCATGCTTTGGCGGTACCGTTGCTATCAATGGCGAAATGGTTGGAGAATTCGAATGAAATAAAACAAAATTATTGTCGCTTTTATTGTGTTAGCATCGAAATAGATCATTTCATTGAATTATTAAGTGATGACTACCAGTTTATCGGTCAGTTGGTTGTAGACAAATCACACGCGCGACGCTTTCATGGTTTGACCTTCTATACAACTGACGTGCCTATACTGTGTAAAATCATAGAATTCATTTGATCGGCGTGTTTGGTTTGTGAAAAATGTCTTATTTCATTGAACTAATTCAGGTGGTTTTTCACTGAGAGAATGTTTCATTTCACTCAAAGGATTATTTTATTTGCACAGAGAAAATATACTATATTTCATTGAAAGGAATTAAAGCATTTGTACTGAACAAATGTGAAACCTCCGTGGTGTAGTGGTTACGCTACTCGCCTTGTCATTCAGGGAGCGCAGGATCGATCCCGGGCGTCTCCAGAATTACGGATGTGTCTGTAAATCGAGGTCCCGTCTCAGTATGACCTTGTTGGTGGGACAAACATTCACTCACTCACCGAGCAAATGTTTTGCTTCACTGAACAGACTTTCTTGTTTTGCAAGAAGATGTTTCTTATGATTGGATTGACATCGTTCTTTGTAACAAACAAGATGTTTCGTTTCAGTGAATGGGTTGACGTGTTTGCACTGTGAAAACATCCCGCAGCCAAGACACTGCCACCGAGTAACAACTTGTGATGCCGGCGAGGTATGATGATTTATTTGTTTGTTTTATTTAAGGTTTAACGTCCCCATTACGAAAACATATCCGTGAGACATAGTGCATTCTTTCATTACGCAAAATGGGTTATTTTTCTGATGAAATTTTGTGATAATTCCCTTATTTAGACTCCAAACATAGGTTGTAGGTGCTCGTTAGAACCGCCTCATTGAGGCGGTTCTAACGAGTACCCACAACCTATGTCTTGGAGCAGAAATAAGTAAAATAATGAAAACCCCCTTAAACCCCACTTTTCTATATATAAAGTGGGGTTAAAGGGGGTGTTCATTTCACGGAATTGTTAACCTGATGCCCGTCAACACTGTAAAGATCATTTTGGAGACGTTGCTTCCAATTTTGCGGGACTTTTACCCGACATTGAGATGAAATGACGTCTCAAGCCCTGCCGCCCAATGAAGCCGATAATGTTTTTAAGCATGGGCGGTCAGACCCGCACCGCATTGCCTGGGCAGGCTTAGATCCTCTAAGCTGTTTACCAGTACTCGTGTGCGGGTCGGTTTCAGCTCTGCGTGGAAGCATCATTTCTTCAAGCCCCTATGGGCGGGGGCTGGCGAGGTATGATGAATATAATGGTAATTTGTGCGTATCAATCCATTGCATGTGGGAAGCCCCTAAATGAGGGTATTTTGCAAACAGTGCAAGCCCAGATCAGACGCCGCAGAACGCGGCGTCTGATCAGGGCCTGCACTATTTGCTAACAGAATTTTCCATTAAAAATAGAATAAAAAACGAAAAACAAAATAGGCCTACCACCACTTATTTGACAAATGGACTTGTCCATCATATAGCAATGGAAGAGTCGACTAGTATATAATGGGTTTAGAACGCCCACATGCACAACACCCTGAGGGTACCTGGGAGAGAGCCCGAACTGGGCTCCCCCCTGGGTACCAAGAGGATGAAGTCCCCAGAAGTATGCAAAGCGATGGCATAAATGCTGCCAGAACAGAGAATACAAACGGGGACAGGTCAGACGCTAAATATCTTTATAGGCGGGGCAACTGCAATAGCCGTCATTTGCTAGGTATTTGGAAATAGGAAGTCCCTTAAAAATGCCTTTTGGAAGACCGTTCATGATAAAAATTAGCGGAATTGCAAAATGGCTGTTTAGCCTCATCATCGCCCCATCCAAACTAACACATACCTCCAAACACATCACGAAGACACGCCTATGTAATTTTGGACCCCACTTGTATAGGCGGGTTTCCGTGATGAGAGCACGGACACTAGGACTTTATGCAATTGGAATTGGCTGGTCTATTAGTCACCCTTCCTGGCTCATTTTAGATACCTGTTCAAAATCCAAAAATTCCATGCGTAATCAACCTTTAACAAGCATCGTGACCGATGGCGTTTTCTTTGCCATGTCAGGGGTGGGGGCAGAGAATAATGGAAGCCAGAACTGATAATGTATGATAGCTTTTTTTCCTAGGCCAGCTATTCGACAACAGGACTGTGCTCTGACACATTTGGCAGCCGAAATTGGCAACATGTCATCACACACTAGAGCCCGTCTTTGGTCCGATTCCTGCACTCAACATTCTAAAACCGCTAGAGAACTGTTCGTTTCTAAGGACAAGCGCTGTTCCTTGGGTGCGATTTGTGCCTTCCTCTGAGCAAGAGGTCAGTATAGTCCCATTGGTCAGCTGACACCTTTCGAATTGACAAGTGCCAGCACATTGGATGCCTTGGGAACAGCAGCTCATAAACTAATCCCATATAGCGAGATGGTGGTAGCCCCTATGTGCTTTTAGCGCCCGGTTACCTTACACAATCTATTAAGTCAAGTCACATGCAATAACACCATTACGAAAACACACATACCCATGTAAACCCCAGAATCCTCTATCACGTAATGACAAACCACAGTTTTGCTGTATAGGAGAGGGGGTTTAATAAGGTCAGAACTATAAAGGCGTGTTTTCGTGCTGTTATATAAGAAAAACTCCTGTGACATGAATACTTGTGTTTCATTCGCAATGGCTATTTCGCATTATGAAAACACGCCTATACAAATGCATTGTAAACTTTACCGCTGAAAAAAGTGACCATTTTATGATGACAAATTGTGATATTTTCCTTATTTCTGCTCAAAATATAGATTGTGGGTACTCGTTAGAACCGCCCCATCGAGGCGGTTATAACGAGTACCCACACTCTATATTTTAGAGCAGAAATAAGAAAACTAAGATTTACCCCTGTAAACCCCAGTTTTGCTGTGTAAAAGTGGGGTTCAAGGAGGTCAAATTATATAGTCGCGTTTTCTAGATGAATTCGTTCTTGAGTCGAAATGAAAATTTCTCAATAGCACACTATATCAAATGTATGCATGTTATCAAGGGAGAGTATTCCTTTTCTTCGTTTTTTTTTTCTTAAAACTCTATGTTGTGGATTCGCATTAGAATCGCCTTATAAAAGCGATTCTTATTAGCGCCATCCCTTTATTCAGTACAATCATCCCTCTTTTTACCATCATTCTATATCTATATAAAGATAAAACTAATAATAATAATAATAATGATAATAATAATGATAATAATAATCGACCTTATTTATTGAGGGTAACACATTTAGTGCTGCTATTAATCTTCTATGTGGCTCTCTTTTCCTGGGTAGGAACCAGTACTAAGCAATGTCAATAAACTCTCTTGCTCAAGGAAACAACACTTGGCGCTTGCGGTGATCAAACCGGCTACCTGTCGATCTCACATTACGAAAACACGCCTATACAAAAACAATGTAAACTTTACTGCTGAAAAAAAAGAAAATTCTAAGATGAAATTTTTTTTATATTTTTCAAATTTCTGTACAAAATATGAATTGTGGGTATTCGTTAGAACGGCCTCATTGAGGCGGTTCGCGGTTCTAAAGAGTAACCACAATCTTATTAAGTTCAGAAATAAGAAAAATTGACATTTTTTCTTATTTCTGCTCAAAATATATATTGTGGATACCCGTTAGAACCGCCTCATCTAGGCGGTTCTAACGAGTATCCACAATCTGTATTTAGAGCACAAACAAAAAAATAAGGTTTACCCCTATAAACGCCAGATTTACTATACAAAAGTGGGGTTTAAGGGCGTCAAAAGTATATAGGCGTGTTTACGTGATGCACAAGCATTCTAAACAATGATCAAACTAATAATAATCGACCTTATTTATAGAGGGAACACATTTAGTACTGGTACTTATCTTCCATATGGCCCTTTTTCCCTGGGTAGGAACCAGTACTAAGCATTGTGGGTAAAATCTCTCGCTCAAGGAAACAGCACTAGGCGCTTGCGGGGATTGAACCTGGAACCTCTCGATCTCAAATCCGATACTTTACCACTGCACCACAGCGCTCCGCAAACTTGATATATGGCCCCCGTCAATCGGGGCTTGAAGAAATAGATGGGCTGCATGATGCTTCCACGCAGAGCTGAAACCGACCCGCACTGAATTCTTAATAGGTCCCTATAGTCATCAGCCATAGGGCTATAGCTTAAATTTTCTAAGAGCAATTGTGGGACCATTACAGACGAACATGGGGTCATTCATGAGTTCATTGAACGAAAAGCGCGAGGAGAATGCCTGTCTGTGAATTAAGCCTGTATCTAGAGACACCCCCCCCCCCTCCCCCCACTCACAAACACAAAAATATCTGATAATCCAGAATACAAAGTCATTCTGTTATTTAAAAAGTGTTTCGGCCACCCGTAATATTTAAAATGATCTTGTTCGAAGGTTCTATTTTGCATTGATGATATAACAGAATTCTAGCTTGACACCCCTAATATTTCAAATGCACTTGTCCTAATAACTGTTTGATGGACGATTTTTTTTTCTCACCATACTCTAACTGAAGTAGTTGTCACACAACAATATAGTATATTTCTTATGGATCTGTCCTAACTGTAAGTTGGGAGATTCCATTTAGTCACCATAATCCTAATAGAGTAGTTGTCACACATTTCATTTTCCTACCTGAGTAGTTTTTTACAAATTGACATAATATATTTAATATGATTAGTTGGAGGATCATAGAGAACGTTTTATTTTAGTTGGACTTGAGTAGTCGTCACACGTTCATTGAGTACATTTCATATGGGTTTGTCCTAACTGTTTATGTTGGAAGATTCTTTTTGTCACCATAATCCTACCTGAGTAGTTGTTAAACATCAATAGAGAATAATTAATTTTAGTTGGAAGATCAGTCCTACTTGAGTAGTTGTCATACATGCATTGAGTACATTTCAAATGGGTTTGTCCTAAATGTTTATGTTGAAGGATTCTATTTTGTCGCCATAATCCTACCTGAGTAGTTGTCAAACAACAACAGCGAATATTTAATTTTTTGTTGGAAGATCAGAGTCCTAGTTGAGTAGTTGTAATACATAAGTTGAGTACATTTCATATGGGTTTGTCCTAACTCTTTATGGTGAACGATTCTATTTTGTCGCCATAATCCTACCTGAGTAGTTGTCAAACAACAACAGAGAATATTTAATTTTAGTCAGAAGATCAGAGTACTGCTTGAGTAGTTGTCACACATGAATGGAGTATATTCCAAATGGGTTTGTCCTAACTCTATGTTAGAAGATTCTATTTTGTCACCATAATCCTACTGATAAGTCACCAGACATCAACAGAATATAGTTCATAATACAATACCCCCACTTAAACGATATGTTTCCCCTGAGTGTGTGTTTGAGTTTTACGTCCCACCAACAGCTAAGGTCATACGCAAATGGGACCTCGGTT
This sequence comes from Lucinisca nassula, assembly GCA_963580285.1. Lineage (NCBI taxonomy): Eukaryota > Metazoa > Mollusca > Bivalvia > Lucinida > Lucinidae > Lucinisca > Lucinisca nassula. Next base: position 100,778 of record CAUZLF010000018.1, read on the forward strand.
TAAAGATTTACCCGAAAGTCAGGAGAAGCCCGGGATAGAACCTACGACCCCTGGTTTATGAGGCGAAAAGGTTATCCACCACACCACAGAGGCTTCTTTGCTTCCCCTGAATAATGCTTAACCCTTATGATGCCATGAAAGACTGCATCTTCATTAAGATAACATACCCGTGCGATAAACATGTGGTGCATTTTTTTCACATCTCCAAAATGGCTACTTTTCAGATGAAAATCCATGATGTTTTTCTTATTAATTCTGCAAACATAGGTTGTGGGTGCTCGTTACAAACGCCGCAATGAGGCGGTTCTAACGAGTACCCATACCTGAACAGAAATAAGAAAAATGGTGCGCGGACATTTGCTCACAAGACAAATGCCCAAAAGACAGGTGCTCACAAGACAATTGCCCACAACCTTAATGGAAAATAGGACACACAACACATTTTTACATGATTTTATTTTATATCATCTATAATTATGGGAACTATTTTAACATATGGATTTCTACTAATTAGAGATAATAGGATTTAGTTAGTGATAAATGAAACATTAATAGTTTATCAATACTATTAAGTAGTTAAATTGAATCATATCACCAATTTTGGTGATACATGTAAAAAAAGCCCACATTTAATTGATTAAGGAGATCAAATTATTTTTTTTTTTAAACTTTGGAAACAAAAAATAAATATTAAATAAATAATGGTTAATTTTGATTAATGATGAGTAATCTGTAAAGCTGCTAAACGGCCCCCGCCATCGGGGCTTGAAGAAATAGATGGGCTGCATGATGCTTCCACGCAGAGCTGAAACCCACCGCACAAGAGTACTGGTAAACCGCATAGATGACCAAAGCCTACTCAGGCAAAGCAATGCGAGTCGGACCGTCCATCCTTTGGTTTAATTGGGCGACAGGGCTTGAGAAGTCATTTCATTTCAATGTCGGTAAAATTCCACAAAATTGGAAGCATGTCTCCAAAATGACCTATATAGTGCTGACGGGGACATTAAACCTCAAATCAATCAACCAATCAAAATATATAATATTGATAATTTAAGCTGACTACTGCTCATTATAGTTAAGTCATTAGTTGGCTATCATTTCATCGAACTACTGATGTTTTAGTTATCACTAATTAATTGAAATCTAGCTGATTAACTGTTACATAACACTTTCAGGAAGAAATAGTTCCCATAAACGAAAATATAAACAAAAACTTTCAAAATAGAAATAAAAGAATGAAAAAAAAAAATGTGTTGTGAGCATTTTCCTATTTTCCATTAAGGTTGTGGGCAATTGTCTTGTGAGCAATGGTCTTGTGAGCAACTGTCTTTTGGGCAATTGTCTTGTGAGCAAATGTCATGGAATCAAGAAAAATACTCTATACCCGTAAACCCCAGTTTTCTCTATATAGAGTGGGGTTTAAGGGGTTGTTCATTTCAAGGACTTGTTCACGTAATGAAGATGTCGCCTGTGGGAGTAGTCTGAACTGAGTACATACTTATTGCAACATTGACTTTTAAAGTAACCACCAGACGACAAAGCAGGTGTCGTGATTGGCATCTTATGGGTTAACCCTTACCTTGCTGAACATGAAAACCCCTTGCCTTCGCAAACTGTAGAACCCTGGAGAAGCCATCTGATCAGGATCTACGCTGTCATTCAGTTTGTGAATTTGAACGAAAACATTATATCATGAAATCTGATTGGCTGATAATCAGAAATAGGTCTAGCGTGGCAGCTCAGTGGTTAGTGCACTTGCCTCTGATGCTAAAGGTCCCCGGTTCGATACCCACCGGCGGTTATTAAATTGTGGTGTCCGAACATGATCCCGTGTTATCGTTTGCAGGGATTAATGTCACAAAGTGCACCATCCTTTCGTTCGGGACGTTAACTGGAACCCCCACCCCTGTGCAGGGAGAACCAGGTCAAAGATCGTTACCGTAATTTCGATTCCATGACAATCGCTCACAAGACGATTGCCCACAAGACAATTGTCCACCAGACAACTGCCCCCAACCTTAATGGAACATAAGACAATTGTTCACAACACATTTTTTTCATTATTTCGTTTTCATTTTGAAAGACTTTTGTTTATTTTATCTCTAGATTATGGGAACTGTTTCTTCCTGAAAGTATTAAGTAACAGCTGATGAGTTACGAGGCCTTCATGCGTGTACAGCAAACTATTTTCTTGTCCTTTGGGATCATTGATTTCATTATGGAATTTTGAAGATATCTGAGGGTCACTGATGAGGCCTAATTGGTCGAAACTAGCTAGTCTGGCCCAGAAAACATGTACACTCTATATTGTTCACTTCTGTGGTGTATTCCTTGCTTCCAAAGGATAACCCTTTTATAGAACATATTAAGCTCCCCAGTGGAATATGTTTTTCTGACCGTTCCAAGGCGGCTTCTGTCGTGGTTTAGTTTTGTTATGGTTTGTCTTTAAGTGTGTGTATCGCTTTTATAATTTTGTTATTGGATAGCATATTGGCCATTTTGTCGGAAAGTAACTGTCCTTTTGGCTTTCCGCTGTTGATGTTTGCATTAGGGCCTAGTTGTTTCATGTTTGTGCTTCTTTCCCTTTGGTGTCTCTGATGGGAGCTAGGGTTAATTGTATCGATTCCCGATCATTGCCTTCACTTCTATTTTCATGAAACTTTAGCAGAGTGTTTGATTCCGTGATATCTATAACATGGTCAGGTCGGTTATTTTATGAACAAATCGGTAACCATTTTATATCCCTTGATCTGCGACCTTCTTAAGAAGAAATAGCCATGGTCATAACTTTTGAACCTTTTGAGAAAGCGCCTTCATATTTAGCATAAATATTTCTTGTGACACGGGCTTCCACCTCCTAAAAAAAAACAAGAATTCCACAGAAGGCGGCGTCGCACCTGCTAGGGGCAAAAGTCACCGGAGCCACAATCGGAACATTGTTATTAAATAAGTAAATTTCATTCTTAGCAGTTGGTAGTTGATGTAAAATGTGTCAAAGTCATTGGACCAAAAATATAGGGCATGGTCACCAGGTCAAGATATGCCCCAAATCAGTACATCGAGGAGGAGCACTATGCAAGGCTTGGTGGATGTAGGCCATTTATTTTAGAACATATAGACCACTGACGTAAAATGTGTTGTAGTCATTAGAGTACATAATACGGGTCAAGTTTATCAGATCAAAGTACTCGCAGAGTCCGTATATGTAAGAGAAGCACCATGCAAGGTTTGGTGGTTGTAGGCCTTATAGTTAAGAAGATACGGCATGTCAACCTAAAATGTGTAAAATCAATAGAGTACGATAAATAGGTGAAGGTCCCCAAGTCACGGTACATGCACAGTCAGTACATCTAGAAGCAGCATTATGCAAGATTTGATGGTTGTAGGCCTATTATTTGCAGAGATCTGGAATTTCGACTTAAAATGTGTCAAAGTCGCTGGAGCGTAAAATATAGGTCATGGTCACCTGGTCAAGGTACCTGCAGAGTCAGTACATCTAGGAGAAGCATTATACAAGATTTGGTGGTTGTGAGCCTTTTATTTGAGGAGATCTGGAACTTCGACGTAAAATGTGTCAAAGTCTGTGGAGAGTAGAATATAGGTCAAGGTCACCATGTCAATGTACCTGCAGAGTCAGTACATCTAGGAGAAGCACTATGCAAGATTTTATGGTTGTAGGCTTTTTATTTGACAAGATCTGGAACATCATCTTAATTTGCGTCAATGTCTCTGGAGCGTAAACTATAGTTCAAGGTAGCCGGGTCAAGGTGCTTGCGTAGTCAAGAGCTTAGGATGAAGTTTCATGAAAGGTTTGATGATTGTTTAGTCGTATAGTTGATTACAATACAAATTTCGACGTATTGTCGAACTTCGACGTAATGGTCAACGTCACTGGAGCTCAAAATATAGGTCAAAGTCACCAGGTCAAGGTGCCTACAAAGTCAGAAGGTCAGGGAGACGTTTCATGTAAGGTTTGATGGTAGCTGAAGCTTATAGTTGACTTAAATAAAAACTTTGACGTAAATGTCGAACTTGGACGTAAATGTTAACAGACAGACGGACGAACGGACGCAAAATATAGGCCAAAGTCACCAGGTCAAGTTGCTTACAAAGTGAGAAGGTCAGGATGATGTTTCCTGTAAGGTTTGATGGTAGCTGAGGTTTGTAGTTGACTTAAACAAAAACTTTGACGTAAATGTCGAACTTCGACGTAATGGTCAAAGTCACTGGAGCGCAAAATAAAGGTCAAATTCACCAGGTCAAGGTGCTTACAAAGTGAGAAGGTATATGAGATGTTTCTTGTAAGGTTTGATGGTAGCTGAGGTTTGTAAAATAAAAACATTGACGTAAATGTCGAACTTCGACGTAAATGTCGAACTTCGACGTAATGGTCAAGGTCACTTGAGCGCAAAATATAGGTCAAAGTTACCAGGTCAAGGTGCTTACAAAGTGAGAAGGTCTATGAGATGTTTCATGTAAGGTGTGATGGTAGCTGAGGTTAGTAAAATAAAAACTCTGACGTAAATGTCGAACTTCGAAATAATGGTCAAAGTCACTGGAGCGCAAAATATAGGTCAAAGTCACCAGGTCAAGGTGCTTACAAAGTGAGAAGGTCTATGAGATGTTTCATGTACGGTTTGATGGTAGCTGGGGTTTGTAAAATAAAAACTTTGACGTAAATGTAGAACTCCGACATAAATGTTAACAGACGGACGGACGAACGGACGGACGGACGCACGGACGCACGGATGGAAAATTGAACGCCTATGTCGCACCCTGCTACAAGCAGGTGCGACAATAACCTGTGACCTTGATCTGTGACCTACATGAAAAAATAGCATTTTCACAACTTCTGAAGTATTCATATTTGTAGGTTCCTCGTGACAAGGGTTCCCACTCATACAAAAGATTTTGCTGTTGACGTACTTCAAAGAACAATGTAAATTTAGCTATAACGTTTGAATCATGAAAGACAGAGCCTTCAAATATAGCAAGTAGGTTTCTTGTGACAAAGGCTTCCAACCCGTATAAATAATTTGACTGCTGACCTTGACGTGTGACCTACTTTATCATCACTTTTGAACCGTTTGAGATAGCGCCTTCATATTTGGCATGTAGATTTCTAGTTGACAGGCGCTTCCCACTCATACAAAATATGACTTGTGACCTTGACTTTGACCCAATTAATCATACCATTTGATTTGTTATAGATAGTTTTCATATTTGGTATGTTGACCTATGAACTTGATCTGTGACGTACTTAATTGTAACTTTTAAACCATTTGAGATAGAGCCTTCATTTGGCACGTAGGTTCCTCGTCATAAGGGCGTCCCACTCATACAAAATTTGACCTATGAACTTGACATGTGACCTATTTTATCATAACTTTTGAGCTGTTTGAGATAGAGCCCTCGTACATGTATTTGGCATAAGGCTTTTTTGTAACCAGGCTTCTCACTCACACTAAAAATATTGACCTTGACCTTGATCGGTGACCTTTTGTTCATGACGTTAGAACCGTTTGAGATAGAGCCTTAATCTTTACCATGTACTTTCCTTGTGACAAGTCCTTCCCACCCATACAAAAAGTTTGGTCTGTGACCTTGACCTGTGTTTTACTTTATCATAATTTTTCAGCCTTATGAGTCGCCCCCGCTCATAGGGGCTTGAAGAAATATATGGGCTGCATGATGCTTCCACGCAGAGCTGAATCCGGCCGCACACTAGTACTGGTAAACCGCTTAGAGGATCTAAGCCTGTCCAGGAACAGCGGTGCGAGGTGGACCGTCCATGCTAATAAACCTCATGATTTCATTGGGCGACAGGGCTTGAGAAGTCATTTCATCTCAATGTCGGGTAAATGTCCCTCAAAATTGGAAGAAACGTCTCCAAAATTACCTTTACAGTGTTGACGGGGACGTTCAACCTCAAATCAAACAAAAACAAACCAACCTTATGAGATAGCGCATACATATTTGGCATGTATTATAGCTTTCTTGGGACAATGTAACCTGTGACCTTGACCACTTACATATTTGTCATCACTTTTGAACCATTGCAGCAAGATCCTTCATTCTTGTGATAAGGGCTTCTAGCCACACATAAAATTGACCTGTAACCTTGACCTGTAACCTACTTTATCTTTAGAACCGTTTGAGATAGAGTCTTCATATTTAGCGTGTAGGTTTGTTGTGACAACGGCTTCCCGCTCATGCCAAAAAAAAAAAAAAAAAAAAAAAAAAAATACCAGTGACTTTGACGTTGACCTGTGACCAGCTTTAACGATAAACTTGACCTCCGCCTGAGGACTTTTTTCCATAAGCTATGAAATATCTTTGGCTCGTAAGCCGTAATTGTATTCTCCGGTTAAAATCAGTAGATATGAAGGCTGATCTGAGTCTTCACCTTCAAAATTGCCACATTGTTAGAAAGTCACGCGTCATGGCTAAATTGTGCTAATTTGTCTTATTGAGTGTCAAACATAGCCTGATTGAGGTGTATCTTACTAATAGCCCCGACCTAAAACCTGTTGCTTTCATTGGGTGGCATGACTTGAGATGTCATTTCATCTCAATATCGGGTAAACGTCCCACCAAATTGGAAGCAACGTCTCAAAAATGACCTTTACAGTGTTGACAGGGACGTTAAACCTCAAATCAAACAAATCAAACAAAATAGCCCCGACCTCTGTCCCCACCCCAACACCCCCGTCCCAACCTACGCAAATCCATGCACGAAATGTTGTGGCTCGAAAACTAATCTATTATATTCTTACGAGCCCGCAAAATATATGTTATCGCATCTGACGAGCCCCGAAAAAATAAGGATCGGATCATAAATGGGACAAATGGACAGGTACATGAATTTGCTTGTGTATTCCAATGCAAATATGTAGGTGTGTGACACTATGCATTACGATAACACATCCGTGCGATCATTACGATAACACACCCGTGCGATCATTACGATAACACACCCGTGCGATCATTACGGTAACACACCCGTGCGATCATTACGATAACACACCCGTGCGATCATTACGATAACACACCCGTGCGATCATTACGATAACACACCCGTGCGACCATTACGATAACACACCCGTGCGATCATTACGATAACACACCCGTGCGATCATTACGATAACACACCCGTGCGACCATTACGATAACACACCCGTGCGATCATTACGATAGCACACCTGTGCGATATAGTGCATTTTTACATATCCGAAATGGCCACTTTCCTGACAAAAAACCGTAATATTTTTCTAATTTATACTGCAAACATATGTTGTTAGTACTCGTTAGAACCGCCTCATTGAGGCGGTTCTAACGAGTACCCACAACCTATGTCTTGGGTCAGAAATAAGAAAAATATTGTTTACCCCTGTAAACCCCAGTTTTCTCTATATAAAGTGGGGTTTAGGGGGGGGTCATTTCACGGACTAGTTCACGTGATGTAAAGTGCATTTTTCACATCTCCAAAATGGCTACTTTCACAACCTATGTTTTGGAGCAAAAATAAGAAACTTAATGTATACCGCCGTAAACCCAAGTTTTCTCTATTTGAAGCGGGGTATAGGGGGTATTCATTTTACGAACTTGTTCATGTTATGTTAATAATTATACCCAAGGTTACACAGGTAAGATGACCGGACAAGGGGAAATAATCAAAGTCTTTCAAAAATAGGATGTCGGTAACCTGGGTAACAGTCCCTTCAGTACGATATTCCAAATACCTTTTTTTGAGAATTCGAATATTTTTCCACGTAGCTATATAAGCTGGGTTTTAACCTGCATATTGATATTTGTCTTGATTGAATAAATTGTAATTTGCGATTAGTCGAAAATGTGTGTCCTTCTGCAAAGAAGTAACGGTAACCACTGCGTAATTACAAAAATGTTTCGCTTTATATTAGAACTAAGTTCATTCAAAATCAAAACGGTGTCACAAACTACACGACTTCATATTCCATGTTTCACCACAAAGTATTCTTTACGCTATAATAATACAAAGCGGGTTTCATTTGAAAGAAATTAGGTAAGACTGATGTGAAGGCAATGATCAAGTATATCTTGTTTATTGGAATAATATGGAATTATTTTTAAAGGGAGGAAATATAAATAAAAAATAGGCAAGTAACAGCTTTAAAAATGAACAGCACTACTGCAATACCAATAAAATATTTCGTACGGTGAAAGTAGATTTTTGCAAGGCTAGGTGAATAAGGGGCGTTCAACAAGTACAATGGGCGGGTTGGCAGGCCTCCGTGGCTCAGTCGGATGCGCGTCGGAGCAGGAGGACGCGGTTCGATACCTGCTGGGGTCGGCAACATTCTTTCGTGGAGATCGGTCATGAAATCTTTTCTGCTGCGGTCATTCTCTCCCTTCCGCTGATTCAGGAAGGGCAGTTGTCAGTTTCTGACAAAAGGCTGTGCACTGTACTGGTTAACAGTTTACGTATAAGCCTGCCCAAGAAAGTGTAGATAGGTAAACTGACTAGCTCAAAAATGACCTAAATAGTGTTGACTGGGTCGTTAAATTCCAATACAAACAAACAAATCAATGGGCGGGTTAAACTTCAAATAGTCGATAATATACGGAATTATCTTGTGTCTTTTATGATGTTCAAAAAATAATGTAAAATCGCTTTTTTAATTTTATATAATAAGTATACAAGGACTATGCATTCAGATTTGTAGAAATATTGACAACATAAATAATATTTTTCATAACAAGGAAATAATCCTGGTGAAGGATTGTCTAAGGACGTGTCACCAGTAAACATTTCTGATTCTGAACGATGGAGTATAAAACCCACAACTCAAAACCCCGATCCCGAACTCAAACGTTTTCAGATACGGTAATATCAAATATGAGTTAATGGTTTGAATAAAAATGACTTTGATTTAGTTTGTTATTGAAAGGGGGTATGAAACTCACAACTCGTTTTGTTGATCTAAGCGATTAATCTCTGTTTGTTTCATGACGAATATGTTTCTTGGATCATTTATTATCTTTTCTTTTTTTTTTTTTTTTCATTTTTCATTGAAAAACAACTACAAACTGCTTATTCAGTGTTTTTTTTTTTTTTTTTTTTTTTTTTGTTTGTTTTTTTAAGGAAGTGTAATTTCATTCAATAGAAGGTCTTCAAATATTGTTAAAACAATTCTTCTTGGCGACCTGAAGAAATAGATTGGGCTGCACAGTGTTACACTTTGTACTCTTTAGCAATAAGGTTATTTTTATACTGTTTTTTAATTCATAGCAAAGTTTATATTCCCAAACAGTTGTTCTTTTCATATTGAACCACAAAATAGTTTCAATATTCATATTCCAATATCTCTTACGCCGTTTATCTTTTTTAAAGATATTTCTTGTTTCTTTGTAATGCTGTAACTTATGAAGAACTAGCTAGACCAATTGTCTGTTTAATTGCGGATTTACGTCGCCTTTGACAATATTTAGGTCATATTGGAGACGTCGCGTCCAGTGTTATGGGACTTTTACACGAAAGCCCTGCCGCCCAAACAAACCAAACGGATTTATATGTAGAGGCGGTTAAAATTGACGTGTCGGTACTGAACACATTTTTTTTCTAACTTCAAATGCCTCCCTGAAGCGAAAGCAAGGAAAATAGCCATCAAATCTTTGTAACATTTTGCGTTGGGGGGAAATTAAGCTCGACGCAAAATGTTATAATGTTTATAACATTTTGCGTTGAGAAAAAACTGAACACGACGCAAGATGTTATAACTTTTATAAAATTCTTAATCGTCGTAAAACTATGTTGCTGAGAGTTAAAATCAACTTATTTGCACTATACCTGTATATTCGTATTACCTATGCCTCGCCTAGGCTGTAATCGGCCAAACATCTATTATCAGAATCATATAACATTTTGTAAAAAAAAGCTCGGCGTAAAGTGTTGTATCTTATGATGAAAAACTAAATCGTTTGATAGTTTGACTTGCGATTTTACGTCCCCGTCAACACTATTTAGGTCATTTTTGAGACGTCGCTTCCAATTTTTAGAAACGAACCAAAGGGGCGGTCCAACCAGTACATCTTTGCCAGACAGGCTTAGACCCTCTACGCGGTTTACATGTACTCATGGACAGCCAGTTTCAGATCATTATGCAACCCAATCTATTTCTCCTAGCCCCTATGGGCGGGGGCAAGTGTTTCATATTGTTGTTTTAATAACAGCCTTGATTATTTTTTAAGGTTTGTATGACAGTACAATCAACTTCAACACATCTCTACTGGCTTGGATGCGTGAAACAAAGTGTAAGTCAAACAATTAAATAGAGAATCTTACATGAGTGTTCATGTATTATTTAATTTATTAAACGAGTTGAGAAAAAAGGATAAAATGCGACGCTGTGCCGAGCATTTTATACCTTTTCCTCAACGAGTATAATACATTCAATAATACACGAACACGAATGTTAGATTCTGTTTACCAGATGACATTAAAAACGCATTTTATTTATGATTTATTATTCAAAAATGTCAGTATTCCGCCATTAGTAAACGCGACGTCGTTAAGGACGCCGTACATGTAACGTTACGGGGCATACCTTACTAATTTGCCTATTTAATCCACTTGTGAATTAAGGAATTTATTACATGGCGTTAATATACTCTCAGACGCGACGTCATATGATAAAATGGGTTTTTTAGCACTTATTGAGCATGTGCTCCAGACGCATGGAAGCTTCTATTTAACGCAACCACACTCTAGACATTTTCCCCAGACGAAAAATTTATAATATATGTCTTTTTTTCCTGTGGAAGAGATATTTGATAAAAAACAGTGTTTGACGTTTCATGAAAATTGTCTCCACGGAGACAATTTTCATGAAATGTCAAAATCTGTTTTCTGGGAAAAATATAAGACAAATGTTTTAAAATGTCTTCTTATGGAATTTTTACCCAGAATGCTAAGCGATGATCTACTTTAACTTCTCTTCTGCACGTATGTGAGATCGCGGTTTTGAGCTTTTCCTGCCCATCTTTAAGATAGGTGCCCTATTCTCATGAGCTGTCTTTAATTTGTTTATTTTTGTAGTGAGATTGTGGGGAGAGGGTATCCGTACCGGGGAGAACATTATAATTTTCACGGTTGCAAGCACAAAATAGTGTAATGATTGCAGCAATTTTAATTGCCGCGGTCTCCATTCTTCGGAAGAAAAAAAAAATAGTAAATGTGTTTAGAACACATATTTTGAACAGAATATCACGGTGACCGCTCTATACAAACTGATATGTTA